>VXAD01007426.1:0-50157 GCA_013399195.1 Dicrurus megarhynchus
GCTGTAATGTTGCTTTCCACCCAAACCATTCCAGGGTCACTGCGGTATCCAGTGGGTACTCCCAGGGCTGAGGTTGAAGGTGCCTTGGTGTCCCACTGCTGACAGGACTTGGGTTGTGCAGCAGAGAACTTCTCTGGGATGTTTTGACTGCTCAGGTCCCGGAGTTGTTGCTTTTCCTCTCCCTGTGTTCGGCACAGTCCTCGGGACGCAGCTTCCTCACAGGCGGGAGGGAGCAGAGCCAAGTGCTCCGTGGGGTCCCTGCTCCGCCGTGCTGGCTGTGGTGGTGCCACAGGGACCTGTCCCCATCCCCAGCAGCCATCCCATTCCTGGCTGGAAGCCCCAGCCAGGCCGTCGTGGCGCTTTGTGTGCGGGGAGGGAAGTGTGAGCTGGAATGGGCCGAGGCTGGAGGGATTTGGTGTTTGTTTTTCACGGGAAGTCCCCGCAGGGACCTGAGGAGAGGGTTTCCTGCTGCAGCACCCGGCAGTGCCGAGGAGCTGGGGCTGTGTGGGAGATGGGCTCTGGAAATGCTCCTTGGCTGGGTCACGCAGGGACACCACGTGTTCAGGTGACCTGTTTGTGAGGGACGGCGGCTGCAGCCGGGTGCCTGAGAATGCCAGCATGGTTTGGGGGGAGGGACCCTAAACCTCATCCAGTGCCACCCCTGCCATGGCAGGGACACCTCCCACTGTCCCAGGCTGCTCCAAGCCCCAGTGTCCAGCCTGGCCTTGGGCACTGCCAGGGATCCAGGGGCAGCCCCAGCTGCTCTGGGCACCCTGTGCCAGGGTCTGCCCACCCTCCCAGGGAACAATTCCCAATTCCCAAGATCCCATCCATCCCTGCCCTCTGGCACTGGGAAGCCATTCCCTGTGTCCTGTCCCTCCATCCCTTGTAAATTGTCTCTCTCCATCTTTCTGTTTGCCCCTTCAGGCACTGGAAGGCCACAATTAGGTCACCCTGGAGATTCTCTTCTCCAGGATGGACATTCCCAACTCTCCCAGCCTTTCCTCACAGCAGAGCTGCTCCATCCCTCTGATTCCCTTGGTGCCTCCTCTGGACTGGCTCCAAAAGGTCACTGTCCTCCCTGATTGTTCCATGGGAAGAGTCTGGAGGCAGCTGTGGAGCACAGCAGGCTCTTCCTGGAGAACCTGGGAATGGGCTTTTCACTTCTCAGGTGTTGAACAAGGTGGTGCTGCAGAAGATTCAGGGACTAATCCCAGCTTGTGGGATGAGCTGATAGCTGGAGCTGGTAAAGGCTTCCTGGATTCTTTTTCTGGAGGGGATTGTTTGTTGCTCTCTTGGGCTTTTTGGTGGTGTTTTTTTTTTTTTTAATGCCCTGGGGATTATCACGGCTCCTTCCCTGTTCCCAGGCTGTGGCTGGGGACAGATTTCCAAGACAGACACGGAGCAGTGGTGAGGGTTGGTCTGCCCATCTGTAAAATGCCTTTGCAGAGGTTTCTGAAGGACAGGGACAGGGCAGGTGGTGGCCACAGCTCTGGAGACTGAGGCACTGTCTGGTGTCCTCCCAGCACGTGACGCAGCTCCGTGTCTGCTGGCCAGGGAATTACCTTGGCACGGCTTCCAGGGAAACAGACTCGTGGCTGCACAAGAGTGAGCAGGACTCGGCACAGGCTCTGTCACATGTTCATAGAGGAGGGCACTTTGCTTCACTCCTCACTCACACAGATCCCTGGGCAGCTGCAGCTCTTGAATGTATTTTTCCTGAGTTTTTTCAAGTTTTTCCTGAAGGATTTCTGTGCTGGGGGCAGCTCTGGGCCCCTCCTGACAGGAGAGCCCTGGAGGGGCTGGAGCGTGTCCAGGGCAGGGAACGGAGCTGGGAAGGGGCTGGAGCAGCAGGAGAGGCTGAGGGAGCTGGGAAAGGGGCTCAGCCTGGAGCAAAGGAGGCTCAGGGGGGACCTTGTGGCTCTGCACAACTCCCTGACAGGAGGGGGCAGCCGGGGGGGTCGGGCTCTGCTCCCAGGGAACAGGGACAGGAGGAGAGGGAACGGCCTCAGGCTGGGCCAGGGCAGGCTCAGGTTGGACAGCAGCAGGAATTTCTGCCTGGAAAGGGAGGTCAGGCCTTGGCAGGGGCTGCCCAGGGAGGTTTGGAGTCCCCACCCCTGGAGGTGTCCCAGGAAGGGCTGGAGGTGGCACTGAGTGCTCTGGGCTGGGGACAAGGTGGGGATTGGACACAGCTGGGACTGGATGGGCTGGGAGGGCTTTTCCAGCCTCAGGGATTCTGGGAATCTGTGACTTTCCAGTAAAGCCAGTGATTGCAGGTGTGAGCTCAGCTTGGTCCTCTGACACCTGCTCTTCTGGGCCTAGAAGTTGTAGTGAGCTGAAATCTGCTTTAAGCTCACCCTGGGCATCTCTAACAGACAAATGGAGGCTTAAAAATGGTTCCTGTGAGGAAACAGAACTTGTGAGGGATGAGGTGGAAGTGTAATCCCCTCTAATGGCTGGAGTGAACCAGCAGACTACAAAATCCTCCTTCCAGTCACAATAATCCAATTACTGGCCTGCCATTTTAAACACTCATTTCCAAGTTCCTTCGCTCCTGCTGGGAATTTTAACTTCCTGAAGGGCTCTGTGAGTTGCTGCAGGCGCCATCCCTGCAGCTGTGGATGTGCAGGTGGCTCCTGTGGCTGGAGCTCAGTGGGGCCCATTTCCCATCGCTGGGGTGAGCGATGGGCTGGCAGGGCAGTGCTGGCTGAGGTGGGGCTCGTTTGATTGCTATTACAATTACAATTAGTAGTACACCCACTTTAAAAGCTACCCCAGGGCCTGGCTCTTGGCTTGGCGGCGGAGCCCACCCGTCCCAGGGTGTCAGTGCAGTTGGAAAAGCCCTGGAATGTTGTTTCCCTGTGCAGGGCAGGGTGGGGCGGGTGTGTGAGCATCCCAGGGAAGAGGGAGCAGTGGCTGTGCCAGCTGGGGAATCCCCAGGCCTGCCCGGGGTGCCTCTCCCAGCAGGATCCCGGGTGGAAGTGTGGGCAGCTCTTCACCATTGCCCTGTTCCAGGAGAAAAACTCAGTGCTGCTGAAGGACCCCAGAGACATTCCCCGTGTTTCATACAGTCACACAACAGTTTGGGTTGGAAAGGACCTTAAATCTGAGCTCGTTCCACCCCCTGCCATGGGCAGGGACACCTCCCACTGTCCCAGGCTGCTCCCAGCCCCAATGTCCAGCCTGGCCTTGGGCACTGCCAGGGATCCAGGGGCAGCTACAGCTGCTCTGGGAATTCCATCCCAGCCCCTCCCCACCCTCCCAGGGAACAATTTCTGGCCTTGTTTAAAGCCATAAATGTGCTGTAGGTGTGGATTTTACCACAGAGCTCAGCCACGCTCCTGCTTGGTCTGTCTGGTTCATTTAATGTTAGCAGGAGGGGTTGGAGGCCTCGTGCAGACCTGAGGGGGCTCCTCTCTCACACCACACGAGCCTTGAGAGGCCTTTCTGCACAGGCTGTGCTTTCCTCCCCAGGCAGCTCAGACTTGCACCTCTGCAGGGCTGGCTGAGCGTTTCAGGGCAAGGCTTTTGCAGGTGAGAATGTTTGAGACCCGAAGGCAGTGGTGTTCTCTGGCTATAAAATCCCAGATTGGTTTGGGATCACCTTGTCCCCCCCTTGCCATGGCCTTTGCAGCACCTGCAGGAGGTGGAAATGGACCTGGTCACTGTGCAGTAACAGAGCTTTGGTGTCTGAGAGGACAATCAGCTTCTGTTAAATGTGCTTGGATGTGCTCTCAGGCAGTTTTTGGTTTTAAAAAGAGGGAAATTCAAATAGTGCAGAAGCCCCGTGTGGCACAGGCTGAGGTGTTGTGCACCAAGTGTGATTGGAGCGCAGATATGGTAATGTAGGTGTGAGTTACTGCCCAGACTCGCCAGGGCTCACTGAACACCAAGCTGTGGCTGTGGGGTTCAGCCCTGAGCTGCAGCTGCTCCCCAGCACGTGTTAAACACACCAGAACCGGACGCTTGAGAGAGAGATTTGCCTTTTCTATGACTGTCAGGTTTTCTGCTCTGTGTGTCTGTTTGGAGGAGTAAGAATAGAGGGCCAACAGCAGCTGGGACAGTCAGTCCAGTTCCTGGAGTGTCTCTAAAACATCCCTGCTGCCACCAGTGCTGGGAGGTTCTTGGAGGTGTGACCCAAATGCACGTCCCCACGGAGCAGCCCCGGTGGGACGCGGTGACAGCGCTGGCAGTGCCACTGAACCCTCAGATAAGGTGTGAGGGTTGGGTGTTTGTGCCCATTGCTTACGGTCTGTGGGTGCTCCAGAACTCTGCTTTGCAGGAAAGCAGAGCAGTGGAGCTGCTGTGGAGCTGAGGAGGGATGAACACTGGGAGGAGTAATAGGATCCCAGAATGGTTTGTGTTGGAAGGGACCTTAAAGCTCATCCTGCCGTGGATGGCAGGGACACCTTCCACTAGACCAGGTTGGTTCAAGCCTCTGCTCCCAGGGAACAGGGATAGGGCAAGGGGAACACCCTCAGGCTGGGCCAGGGCAGGCTCAGGTTGGACAGCAGCAGGAATTTCTGCCTGGAAAGGGTGGTCAGGCCTTGGCAGGGGCTGCCCAGGGAGGTTTGGAGTCCCCATCCCTGGAGGTGTCCCAGGAATTCCTGGAGGTGGCACTGAGTGCTCTGGGCTGGGGACAAGGTGGGCATCGGGCACAGCTTGGGCTCATCTTGGAGATCTTTTCCAGTCTCTGTGAACCTGGGATTATGCAGGCACATGGATTACATATTTACACGAGTTTTGTTTTAATTTCAGTAATTTGGTTTTTAACTGAAGTCCGTCAAACAGTTGGGTGGCACCAGGGCTGGGGCTCCTGGGCAGCTCTGGGGTGTCCCTGTGCTCTTGTCCCCAGGTGGATTTAACGGGAAGGAGCAGGGAGCAAAGCCAGGGCAGCAGCAGGAGCTGCTCCCGAAGCTTTGGAGTGAGCATGAACTGCGTGTCACACGGACACTCCGAGTGTTCCTGCCTGTGCAGCAGTTCCGTGTAAGAACACCCAAAGCAATCCTGGTTAAAAGCACTTCTGTTCCTTCTGAGCCAGCCTGGTGTGGCTGCTGGTCACAGGAATGCCTGGGTGTCGTCGTAGGGATGCAGCTTCGGGGCAGGATCTGAACTTGTGAACTTCTCTCTTTGGGGCACGTGAAAACTTTATTTTCAGAAGCCCAGCTGGGAACTGTGTGTCCTCCTGAAGCTGTTCTCAGGGCCCTCATGGATATTAGGCATAAAATCCGTGTTATTGATGCTCTGATAACGGGATATCCATGTCAGGGATATTCTGATATCTGTGCTGTCCCTGCAGGAGCCGGAGTGCACAAGTTCCTTGTGTTTCACTGGGTGCTGAATTCAAAACTGATTTCATGAGATCAATTGGTAAAAATGATCCTATTCCTTCTTCTGGCAAGTCCTGCAGTTTGTGTTCTTTCTTTCCTCTTTTCCATGTGGGGAAATTGGAATTTGCTCTCCAACCTCTTACAAGTAGCAGCAATAAATAATATCCCTCCCAGCTTTTCCTGAGCTCAGTCCTTACTGTGCCAGTGGAGCATCCCTGGGATAACAGAGCCCAGTTCTCCTCTTTTCCCCTGTGCTTGCTGGCACAGGATGCACAAACATGGGTTGTGTTCAGAGCTGTGTTCAGTTCTGGGAGCTGCTGGAGAGGGTCCAATGGAAGCCCCGGTGAGACCCCACCTGCAGAGCTGCCCCAGCCCTGGGGCCAGCAGCACAAGGACCTGGAGCTGCTGGAGAGAGTCCAGAGGAGGCCCCGGAGCTGCTCCCAGGGCTGGAGCCCCTCTGCTCTGGAGCCAGGCTGGGACAGCTGGGGGTGCTCACCTGGAGAAGGATCCAGGGAGAGCTCAGAGCCCCTTGCAGGGCCTGAAGGGGCTCCAGGAGAGCTGGAGAGGGACTGGGGACAAGGGATGGAGGGACAGGACCCAGGGAATGGCTTCCCAGTGCCAGAGGGCAGGGATGGATGGGATATTGGGCAGGAATTGTTCCCTGGGAGGGTGGGGACATCCCTGGCAGTGTTCAAGGCCACGCTGGGCAGGGCTTGGAGCCTTTGACCATAAAGCTGATCCCATCCCAGGCTGCTCCAAGGAACTGCCATTAGAACAGTATGGAGTAAAGGATTCACTGGGGATTAGCCTCCCTGAGCTCGATAATCTCAGTTTTAAAGCATTAACTCACCCCATCACTGGCAGAGTCTGCTTCCCTCTCGTGTAGGATCTTTCAGAGGCAGGGACAGGAATTTGGAGGCTCTTTGCTCCCCTCCTGCAGTTGTTCCCATCTGAACCTGCACAGAAGGCAGCCAGGAGAATTGTCCCAGCTCAGCAGCGTTGAGGCAGGGACGGGTTTATCCTTCAGCAGGCACGTTTGCATTCGTGCGTGACCTGGGATGGTTTTTCTTCTCCTCAATAAACACCTGTTTGGACCTGAGTCTGAGTGTGTGACCTCCTGCTTTGGGTCTCTCAGGAATGAACAACCCACTGGGGAGGCAGTGCACTGCCCTGCCTGTCCCAGTGCCTGGCTCAAGGCTTGAGGTGTTTAAACTGCTGGTCTTCCTTATTTCCTTGTGCTGGGAGGCTTTGAGGGGCTTCCCTTCCCTTCTGCCACTTGCTGCTCTTGCTGTCAAATAGGAATTCTGCAAGGAAGGTTTTATTTCAGTTAAAGGTTTTGGGTTGTAGATGAGCACTTCAGTAACAAACTGGTTTTATTTACAGTCTCCACACACAGTGCACTTCCCTTAACCGGGCAGCAAATGCGTTTCCAATGCCATTTATTGTGGCAGGTCAGGCCACTGAGGCTTCCTGTCCATCTCTGAGCTGGTGTCTCCTCTAGGCCTGTGGACAGCTCTGTTTTCCAGCCTTAAAAGGAAGGGATGAGTGTTGAGGTTTCTCCTCTGCTCCAGAGGGGAAGGAATGTGGGAGAACAGAACCCTCCAGAAGAGCTGCCCAGGCTCAGGTTGGCTCCAGGTGCCCTGATGGTTGGGGTCATGTTTGTCCTTGGGGAAGGCCTGGAGGCGGCACTGAGTGCTCTGGGCTGGGGACCAGGTGGGGATGGGTCCCAGGTTGGACTCGATGGTCCCGGAGGGCTTTTCCAACCTCAGTGATCCTGGGATTGTGCCAGCCCTGCCCTTGCTCTGGCCTCTGTCTCCAGCGCCCACGAGGGTGTGAAGCTGCTTGGCAAACCCGATCGTGAAGCTTTTCTTTCCTTAATTAAAATAAGAGGTGCTGCTATTTTTGGCCGGGCTTAGGTCCCTGCTCCTGTTTCCCACTGCTGGCACACGGGGTGGTGCAGCCTGGGGGAAGGAGCCGTGCCAGGGCTGTGGGAGCTCCTCCAGCCCCAGCCTGGACACTCGGCTGAGCTCCCTGCCCCAGGGGACATGCAGGCATTTGGGGAGAGCGTTCCTGGCAGGGAGTTGAGGGAAGCAACGTGTCTGAGTCTAGCAGCAGCCAGTGCTGGCTTTGCCATGCCCAGAGTTTCCTGCAGAAGCCCTGGAAGCTCCTCCCGGGGCCCTGCTGTGCTGCCTGGCTGGGCTGGCTCCCTGCCCGGGCAGCAGGGCTGAGCACCGCTTCTTTTGGGGACTTCCTTGTGGGGCTGCTGTGCGGGTTTGGGACTCTGACCTCTTCCCTGTCTGCTCTCCAGGAATTTGCCAGTGGGGAGACAGGGACGTGCTCCAGCCCCGTGCCTGCTGCCCTGGCTCAAGGCAGCTGCTGCTGCAGGGCTTGAAGTCAAATATTAATTTAATTCCAAAAATACCTATTGGGAGCTGAAGACTTGACAGCTCAGTGTACAAAAAAATGCTCCGACTTTGGCTGTGTGTGGATCCTGAACTCCTGTGCTGTGTGGGGGAGCCCGAATGGACGCCAGGAGTGGTGCAGCAAGTCTGTCTTAGGAATTAATCATTATCATTAATAATTATCTCTTGCTGATAATTGGGACCTTCCCCTGTCACCTTTAGGTCCCCTGTGCAACCCCTCAGCCTTCTCAAACCTTCAGGATGACGCAGAGGGTTTTTTTTGGAAAAGGCCACCCTGTTAGTCCGATAGACACGTGGCCCTCTCCCACCTCATCCCCACGTTGTTCCTGAAGGGATGTTGTACTCAAGCCTCACCTCAGACGTGCTATTCCAGGTTATTTGCTGGTCTAAATTCAGGGATGTAAGCTCCAGGACCAGAAGCTTTGAGTTGTTTCGTAGGGGGTCACTCGTGGTTTTCCCCACAAAAATCCATCCTAGACAGCAAACCTCTCCTGGCCTTTGAGGCTGGTGTAATCCTTTGGGCTTCTTTCAAACCCAGGAGTTGGACTCGATTCCTGCAGGGCTCTTCCAGCTCAGGATATCCTGTGATTCTCTGAAACTGTTTATTCTCCACTTGGAGCTGGGCTTGTCGAGTGACTGGGTGGGAGGTTTGGAAGTTGGTGGGAGCTCAGGGCAGTTTGCAGAATGGTCACGGTGTCTTGTGGTTGGACAAGTTTTCCACTGATCCAGAAATGTTCTGTTTGAAGAAGCACTTCATGTCCTTTTGGACAGATATTCAAAATGAAACATCACAAATACAGACAGTTTAGAGGGCAGGGACGGATGGGATCTTGGGCAGGAATTGTTCCCTAGGAGGGTGGGCAGGCCCTGGCACAGGGTGCCCAGAGCAGCTGGGGCTGCCCCTGGGTCCCTGGCAGTGCCCAAGGCCAGGCTGGACACTGGGGCTGGGAGCAGCCTGGGACAGTGGGAGGTGTCCCTGCCCATGGCAGGGGTGGCACTGGATGGGCTTTGAGGTCCCTTCCCACCCAACCACTGTGGGATTCCAGCGTTGGTTCCTGCCCTTGCTGAGTGGTGGAACCAACCCCAGCCCCTTGTCCCTGTCCTGCCCCGCCTCTCCAGGGTGGATTTCAGCAGGACAAGCAGGGAGTGCCCATGGAGCTGCTGTGGCAGCAGAGCCTGGAGTCCTCCCGTGTCCTTCCCCAGCCCTTGTTGCTCTCCCAGTTGAGCAGGTGCTGTCCAGGGCCCCAAGGAGGGAGGTGGCTCTGGGATCTCCCCTCCCCTGGGGCTGCTGCAGCCCCTTCCGAGCCGTGTGACAGCTCAGTGTGAAACGTGGCCTCTGATGGCACCTGGCTTCTGATGACACGGGATTGTCCATTCCTCCCTGACCTCGTTTCTGCCTAAAACCTTGGGCAGCATTTGGCTAATTGGATGAGTGGAGCAGATCCTGCAATCTGGGTCAAGTCCCTCATCCCCCCGGGGTTCCCGGGGCTCCTGCGGTGTTTTCTCGGCTGCTCTGGGGTGACTGAGCAGGAATTTCACATCCACCTGGGGCTTTTTGTAGCTGACCCACTTCTCTCCCAGGTTTGCATTGCAGGGGATGATTCCCTGCTGGGAGGAAATGTGCAGCTTTTGCTGGTGTCTGGAGCTGCAGCTGGAATTCTCCTCCTGGGAAGGAATGCCTGGAGCTGAGGGCTGGATGTGAGGCTGAGGTGTAACCAGATGATCAGGTTTTGCTGCCTGTCTCTCCAGAGCATGTGCTGATCCAGGTGGAAACTCCTCAGCTGCTGTGGGTTCGTGGATTTAGGAAGTTTAGGTTCTATTTCCAGGAAGGAGCCCAGGTGTAAGTGCTGGTTGTGTTTACAGCATTAGGGTCCAGTTTTAAATCCCTCTTGGCACGAGGGAATAGCCAGTAGCAGGAATTCCAAAGTGCATTTTTGCCAGAGCTTGCTGAGAGCCTTCATGGGCTGGGGTGCTCCTTCATATCCCTATCTTGGGGAATCTCCAGGGTGAACCATGGTGGGCTGACTGCTGGTGAAAACAACCCCAAACAAACCCAGCCACTTCAAACACTCCTTTCCATGAGGCTTTTCATTCTGGGTGCTGGCGTGATCCACTGTCAGATTTACGTGGGCAGAGCCTGGATCACTCAGAGCTTTCCCAAATGGAATAGTGTGGCCAGCTCTTCCTGCTGGCAGGGGCAGAGCTGAGAGCTGCCCAGCGACGGGGGTTGTGCTGGGCTGGTCTGGGCGAGGGCAGGGCTGGATGTAAATCCCTCACTGAGGCTTTCAGCTCCTGGTCCATGAATGAGTCCTTGCCCTGGTGTCTTGCCTCTCACCATGGTGTCCTGAGCCTGCTCTGCAGCTCTTACTGAGCCCTGAACCTCGGTGCCTGTGGGCGGGGGTGGATTCATTCCCTATGGGAAGTGCAGAGGGTTCCCTGTCATAACATTTCATCCGTCTTAGCCCAGGAATCAGCACTAAACGTTGGATTTTGTTCAGCTGTTGCTGAATTTCCTGAAGACCCAGCACTGAAAGTGGAAGGAAGGAGCTCGTTCCCTGCCCTGGACACGCTCCAGCCCCTCCAGGGCTCTCCTGTCAGGAGGGGCCCAGAGCTGCCCCCAGCACTGGAGGTGCCCCAGCAGAGCCAGCACAGGGGACGGGCACTGCCCTGGCCCTGCTGCCCCCCAGAGCTGGCACAGCCCAGGGGCCATTGGCCTCTTGCCCACCTGGGCACCCCTGGGCTTGTGTCCAGCCCCTCTGCCCCAGCCTGGAGCTCTGCAGGGGTGGTTGTGGCCAGCATCTCTCTCTGTGTCCCAGTTTCTCTGTGCTGTTTAAGCCCCTCTGGTAGCACAGGTCCCTTTGTGTCTGTGCCACGTGTGTCAGTGTTCTGGGGGTTCTGGGGTGTTTTTGGGGTGAAGCTGTGGCTGTGCCCGTGTCCAGTGCCAAAACTGGAGCTGTGTGGACCCTGAACCCCGTGGTGCAGCCTGTGGCTCCCACTGCCCAGGGTGGTTGTGGTGGGCATTGCTGTCACCCCAGGAGCTCCCAGGGAGCCCTGGCTGCTGTTCCAGGGCACACAGAGAGAGGGGCTGCTGGTTCCACTTGGAGAGATTTCTAAAAATGCAGTGAGAGCTTTGAGGTGGAGCTGAGATGGATTTGGAGTTGGGGTTATCCCTGCTGGCAAACACATGGCACACTGCTCCCGAGGCAGCCAGCCTTGGACAGTCACGGTTAGAGGCTGGTTGGTTTGCTTTGAACCTTCAAACCCCTCTTAATCTCACTTACCACCAACACCAGAACACTGGTGGTTATAAACAACTCATCAACCCCTGTTGGGGTGGTTTCTGGCCTGTCCCCCCACAGGGCTGGGGTTTGTCAGTCGTTCCAAAGGCATCACCACTGCTCACTGGGGGTCCTCTCAGAGGTCCAGCACCTTCCAGTCCCATTCTCCTCCCCACCCCTGTCCTTCCTGCTGCCTGGGACCTGCTTGTCCCCCTCACTGCCTCCAGCAGCAAGCTCAGACTCGTGGTGGAAATATTTTCCTTCGAGGTTAAGAGGACACTCACTGTGGGCCAGTCCTTGTCACACAGGGAGGTGCTGGAAGTGCAGCTTTTTCCACTGGGAATTCTTGAGTCCTTACGTTCTATTCCAAAATTTTGGAATGCCAGTGGGCAGCACGGCCAGAGCAGGAGGGTTCCTCTGGGGTGTGTTGCAGTAGGCTGACCTGGAAGCAGAAAGTGGACTTTGAGCTCAGCAAAACCATAATTAAAAGAGGTTGAGGTTGGGAAAGCTCTCTGAGCCCACCCAAGATGTAAAGCAAGGAAATGGATTTTCTCCTGGTGATCCTGGTTTTTTGGAACCAGAAAACAGGGTCATCAGGGGCTGGAATGAGATGGTCGTTAAGGTCCCTTCCCAACCCCGAGCATTCTGTGATTCTTGGGCCAGGACAGTGTTGAGGATGCACAGGGATGTGTGCTATGAGAGAGGGGACTGTTGTAAGGAGGGCTCCACTGGCACAGGGTGCCCAGGGAAGAGCTGGGGCTGCCCCTGGATCCCTGGCAGTGCCCAAGGCCAGGCTGGACAGGGCTTGGAGCAGCCTGGGATAGTGAGAGGTGTCCCCACCCGAGGCAGGGGTGGAATGAGGTGGGTTTTAGGGTCCCTTCCCACCCAAACCATTCCAGAATTAATGATTTTGTTGGCAACAAGCTTGGCTCAGTTGGTCAGAGCCGAGTTGCCTCTCAGTCCTGTGGCACAGTAGGATTTTATTTATTTACACACAGTGACTAAAAATGACTCGAGTGAAAGATCTGATATGGGATTAAAAGGGCAGAAGAGAGGGGAGAAGGTACTTAAGGTGTATCTGTTCTTTCAAGGTGTATCTCTTTTGTTAAGAGTCTCTTTAATCCTCGTTCCTGGTTCTTCTGGATCAGCTGGTCTGGCAGCACGGAGTTGCTGCTGCAGCTGGAGGTGTGAACTGCTTTGTTTATCTAACGAGGCTGAGAGCTAATATTAAACACGTTTCCTAAAGAGCATGAGGTGAGGCTGTTACCAAGGGAGTGCAGGCTGATCTCAGCCTGGGAACCCCTCTGGTCCTTTCCTGGCTGGCCCCGGGGCTGGGGTTGTTCAACACAAGAGGCTTCGATCCAGGACACACACGGGGCAGCAGCTGGGTTAACCACAGAAACATTTAGGGTGGAAAAGATCTCCAGGATCATGGAGTCCAGCCTAGTGTTGGAGTCTGGGCCTTGTTCTCTGAGATTTCTGTGCTTTGGGGATTCTGGGAGCCATAGACCTCTGGAAACATGTCCTGTGTCCAGTTCTGGACCCCTCCTCCTGACAGGAGAGCCCTGGAGGGGCTGGAGCATGTCCAGGGCAGGGAACGGAGCTGGGAAGGGGCTGGAGCAGCAGGAGAGGCTGAGGGAGCTGGGAAAGGGGCTCAGCCTGGAGCAAAGGAGGCTCAGGGGGGACCTTGTGGCTCTGCACAAGTCCCTGACAGGAGGGGGCAGCCGGGGGGGTCGGGCTCTGCTCCCAGGGAACAGGGACAGGAGGAGAGGGAACGGCCTCAGGCTGGGCCAGGGCAGGCTCAGGTTGGACATCAGCAGAAAATTCCATCCTGGAAAGGGCTGGCACAGCTGCCCAGGGCAGAGATGGATTCCCCATTCCTGGAAGGATTTAAAAGCCCCATGGATGTGGCACTTGGGGACATGGGGCAGTGGTGGCCTTGGCAGTGCTGGGGGATGGGTTGGACTTGATGATCTCCGAGGGCTTTTCCAACCTAAGCCATTCAGTGGCTCTAGGAATCTCCTGGAGAGCAGAGGCACCCGGGAGGGCTGGTTGCTCTTCCCCAGTGACCTCCCCAGAGCGGCCCAGCACGATCTGCAGGGAGCCAGGCGGGGGTGGCGGGAGGCCAGACCCACCCAGCCTCGTGGTGCTGAGCCCTGTGGAAGGAGGACACGGGGAAGGGTTACCTGGGGGAGGAGCAGGGAAGCATCTCAGGACAGGCGGGGACGGAGCTGGAAGGGCTTTTCTCCCTTCCCCGGTGGAACCTCGCACTCTGGGGGTGCCTGGTGACAAATCAATGGAATGTGCTGCTGCTGCTCCAGTCCGGAGCACGTCCAGGGAGGGAAGGTCAGGGATGCCACAGTGCCCAGGAGGGAACTGCACAGTTAGAGCTGTGTGTGGGAGAAACGGCCGGCGCCCTGAGCTCCCTGTGGATGGACCATCGGCATTACTTCACTTCTCTGCTGGTTTCCCCACCTGCTGTGAAAAGGTTGAAACCACAGATGGAAATGGAGATATCCTTCATTTCTGGCCTTCCCTGGGCTCCCAGAATGAGCTTTGGGATCCAGCTCCAGGCTGGTGGTACAGGGTGAGCTGTGTCCTGGGCAGAGCCGTGTGAAGGAGCACAAGTTAGAGGGCAATGGAAACCAAAAACGGCACTGACCTGGCTGAGATCACTCTGCAAACACCTCAGTTCTGGGCCCTTTCTCTGTGGTGTCCACAGTTACAGTAGAGCTGGAAGCGGGGTCGGATGAGCCCCTGAGGCTGTGCCATGGCTGCAAGGAAATCCCACTTGGATCTGCCCAGAGCAGCTGTGGCTGCCCCTGGATCCCTGGCAGCGCCCAAGGCCAGGCTGGACATGGGGGCTTGGAGCAGCCTGGGACAGTGGGAGGTGTCCCTGCCATGGCAGGGGTGGCACTGGATGGGCTTTAGGGTCCCTTCCCACCCAAACCATTCCATGATTCCATGAAAGTCAGGCCTCAACATCACTTAGGAGATTTTCCAGGACGGGGCCATCAGCTGGAGCTTCCAGAGCTGCAGATGGAGCTGAACGTGGGGATTTGTTCTGGGAGCAGGGAGATGCTGCAGCTCAGCAGGGGCCTTGCAAAGTCCTTTCAGGAGAGCTGGACGGGGGTAACCTGGTGCTCCTGGAGGGAATGAGGGGCAGGGTCCAGGAGGGGCCGTGGGGTCTGCACAGCTGCTCAGGAGAGGAATGGAACCTGCTCCTGTCCTTCTGCAGTCACTGCGGGGTTTGTGCTGAGCACTCTGGGTGGCTCTGGGCTGAGCCTAAGTCAGGCCTGGGCTTTGGTGTGCTGGGCTCGGGTCAAAAGCTGATGATGAAGACGGAAACGAGGCATTTCCTGCCCATCCCCCTCCCCAGCACAAATAGGGCCCAAAATATCCCAGTGACGTGCGGTGAGTGGCATCTGCCTGCCGCAGCCTCCAGCAGCTCCCTGGCCACGGCTGCAGCGAGTCAGGGCTGCTGGAAGGGAGCCCAGGGATCCCCAGGAGCTGCGGGAGGGCTGGGGCTCCGCAGCCGAACAGAGGCCCCGGTTTCACGGGGCAGAGCGGGGGGCGTGCGGCCCGGGGTGCGTGCAGAGAGTTTCAAACAGCCCCAGAAGTGTCAAAGCCCCGTTTCTTCGGCTTCAACAAGTTTAGCCACACTGCTCAGTAGCTGTTGTAAGGGTTTGGGGTTTGGGGAGTGTGTCTGAGGTACTGGACAGTTCCTGGTGGGGAGCTACCCCGTGGCTGTGGAACGCTTAATTCTCCGGGAAGTTCTGTGTGAGGGTAGCACACTGGGAATAAAATTGGGAATTGCCTGGAGAGAAGTTCTTCAGCCCATCTCTGGAACCTCTCTGCTCCCTGAGTCCTTCAGGGGGAGGTGGGGAGCATCTGTAGATGTCCCTGTGTCCTTGGGGAAGTCCAAGCCGTTAAATGTGGGTTTTGGTGCAGTTGGATGTAAATTCAGAGTGCAAAGGAGTAACTTCCTCTCGATCTGCTCTTGCTTGCCAGGTCCTGGAGAAATATCCCAACACACCCATGAGCCATAAAGAAATCCTTCAAGTTATCCAGAAAGAAGGACTTAAGGAAATCAGGTGAGTTGAGTAAGCCAGTAAAGCCCACTGATGCTCTGCTTCCAGCTCAGGGTAGTTTGCTGTTACCCCCCAGCTCCTGAGGACTTTTGGGACTGAAATGTTGCAGCTTTGGGGTCTGGGTCCCATTTGCAAACAGCTCCCAAGTCCCCAAAGAGCTGGGTAAGGGTCATCCCCAGTTCCCAGGTGTGCTGGACTTGGCTGCAGCTCTTTCCTAGGACAGCCCAGGCCTGGGCAGGGGCTTCAGGCTCCAGGGGCTGAAGAAAACGTAACAATCTTTAATTTCTTCTTTAAAAAAATAAAAGAACAGTCAGTTTGACCTAAGCAGAACTCAGAGTTGCCCAGGGAGTAACAAAGCAGCCTCAGTTAAAGATTCTCACATAGAAAACGGGGTTCCTGGTGCTGTTGTCCTCTGTATTCCCTGGAGGGGGGTGTGACTATTCCTTAGGGACACTCCTGACCCCAGAGCAGCCTGGTGGGGTGCTGGGCAGAGCAGGGCCAGCTCCATGCTATCCGTCTGGTCAGGGCATAGAGCAACTCCAGTGCAGCTCCTGAGCTGCTCAGCTTAATTCCAGAGTCCTGGCTCTGCCAGGGATGAGAGGGGGGAGTCAGCTTTCCCAGGGACGAGTGAGGAGCAATAGTCCGTGTGAAATACAAAGTATTTCTTCTGTTTTCTGAGGGCAAAGCAAAAGACAGGGGCATAAAGAGGATGGGCTGGGCCTGCTCATCTATTTTGGAATTAAGCAGCCATCCTAAATTTGGTTTAATTTTGTTTTCCACTCCCCTTAGCCAGCTGCATCCAGCAATCCATCTGCTTTGCAGGGAACAGTCAAGGGCCCCAGTGCAGGAATTGTGCTGTCCCAGCAGCACCTCCCTCGAGCTGAGGATGGCACAGGGCTGTTTGCTCTGGGAAATGTGGGGTTTGTCCAATCACAGGGACACCAAATGAACTCCTTTAGCTCCTGGGGAGTGACCACAGGGAGGTTCAGCTCCTGCCCTGAGGGTGCCCCTCACTTTGGGTGGGACAGCCAGGCTCTGCCAGCCTGGGGCAGCTGCAGTTCTGTGCTGAATAACATTGTTAAACTGAATATTGTTAACCCAAATGCACAAACTGCAGCTCAGAGTCAGCCCCTCGGGCACTGGGCAGGCCTGGAGGGGCACTGGTCAGACTGGAGCTCACTGGTCAGTGCTGGTGGCAGAGCACAAGGGCAGCAAACACCCAGCACTGACACTGATGAACCTTTTTAGCAAAATTCAGCGGTTTTGGGGCAGAGCCTTGGGCGGGAGCCCAGGTGGGACCCAAGAGATCCAGTCTGTGGCTGGTCAGGGCAGATTTTGGACCAAACAGCCAAAAAAAGCAGAGTAGAAATGCAGCTGTGCCTTTCATCCTTCTCAGGCTCCTCCTCTGAGAGCTGATCTGGGGCTGAGCCTGAGCTCTGGGAGTTGTTTTCCTCTCTAAAGGAGCTGCCTTGAGCACCAGGATCTCCAGTCCCAGAGGTGTTTGTGGGAGCAGCCAGGTGGGAAACTCAAATTTCAGCTCTTCCCCTTGGCCACACTGGGATGCTGGGCAGGGATCTTTGCTTTTAAAGATAACATCGAAGTAATAAAGCTTTATTTTGATGTAGTAAGGCTTTATTTAGGTTAAAAGCTGAAGGATTGTCACATTTGAGGCAATTAAATTGCAGTCAGTGCCAGCATTTGTGGCTGGGCTGGGGTTCTGGTCAGTTAGCCCGTGACAAGATGGGCTTAACACAAACCAGCTTTTATTGAAGGAAAAGTCCTGCCAAGGGAGGAATAAAAGCTGCCAGGGGGGCAGGTGGAGCTCTCCAGGTTTTGAGTTCCTCCATGTGGAAGTCCTGGGAGAGCCCCTGGCAGCGGGTGACACCCTCAGCTGGGTGAGGGCTGGGGGTCTGATCTCAGTGCAGTTGGCTTTTAATGAGCCCAGCTGCAGATTGGTCTGGGGGCAAAGGATTCCCACAAAGCCCCTCATCCTTAAACTCTGCCAGCTTTGACTTTGGGGTGTGTTTGTTGTGGGTTTTAACTCCCCATCCACGGCCTCAAATCCTTGGAGGCGATGGCAGGGTGAGTTAAGCATCACCTTTGGCATCAGGCTTTGGAAAATCCCGGATTCAGTGACCTGAGAGCGGGTTTGGAAGTGACAAGTGGCTTTCCCAGAGTCTGGGAATGAGGCAGAGGGAATGGGGAGCCCAGCTGGGGTCGTTTTCCTGTTAGCCAGGGCAGCCAGTCCCTGGGATGAGCCTTGGGCAGGAGCTGCTCGGGGAGGCAGCTCCAGGGCATGGGGGCGGGGAGGAGGCTCCAGGGCTGGTGTGGAGGGTTTGGGATTGCAGGGAATTGCAGTCGAGTGTGGAAAAACATCAGGGACTGGGGGAAGAGGGATTTCTGCCATGTGCACGACAATTTGGGGGTTTGGGGACGAGACCAGGGCTTTCATAAGACTGTTCTGGGGCAGTGCAGAGCCCAGGGGGATCCTGGCTGACCTCAGCTGTGTTTAGGGTTTTACTCTGTTCCTCAGGGGCCCTCAGTGGTGGCATTTGTAAAGGTCAGCCCAGGCCCACGACTCGGAGGAGCGGGGATTGGGTTCCTCAGACGTCCCAAAGCTAAAGCTCCCCTTTTCTGTGCCATCTGTCACCCCCCCTTTCCCAGTTTGCCTGTTGGGACAGGCTGCCCTGCTCCCTGGAGAGCCTGTCCTGCCTGCAGGCCGCTGCTTGCCCCGGTGAAATCCATGGAAAAACGCCCATGGATGGGCAGCATGCCCGGGGCTGGCTCCGGGACCTGCCCCACATCCCGGGTTTGTGGCCTTATCTCCGCTGCCACGGAGGCTCGGGGAAGCCTGGGCGTGTTGTGGCAGTGCCAGAGGAGGCTCTGGAGGTGGGTGGGAGCGGGGTGCTCCCCAGCAGGCAGCTGGGAATGTTCCCCGCTCTGGAACGTGTGGGAGCGCTGGGATGGGTGGGCACGCAGGGGCAGCCACAGGGAATCACTTCTGGCTGATGAGAAGGAGCTTTTTAAATCCAAAAGGGTAATTTGTCACTGGATTCCCTTGGTCTCCCTGGGTGTGTTAAAACCAGGTTTTAAGCTCATCAAAATGAGCTTTCTGGAAGATGTCTCTGCTGGCTTCTCCTCTCAACGGCCCCGACTGCTTGGTTTTCCTTGGGTTTTATGTAGAGCACCATCCTGGGAGCCTCTGGCCAAGCACAGGGGCTGCTGTTGCCCAAATAATGGTTAAACAAGGAAATGCTGTAAGCACTGACCCCATCTCTGAATGAGAGCAGGCAGGGTGCTCTGGCTGCTTCACTTCAGGTATCCATGGAAATCCTGCCATAAACCCAGCCCTTCTTGAGGGGAAAAAAGGCCCAGAAGCCCAGTTTCCCTTTTCACTGGTGGTGCTTGGACTAGACAGGGAATCAGAGAATCCCAGGCTGGGTTGGGTGGGAAGAGACCTTAAATCCCACCCCATTCCCACCCCTGCCATGGGCAGGGACACCTCCCACTGTCCCAGGCTGCTCCAAGCCCCAATGTCCAGCCTGGCCTTGGGCACTGCCAGGGATCCAGGGGCAGCCCCAGCTGCTCTGGGCACCCTGTGCCAGGGCCTGCCCACCCTCCTAGGGAACAATTCCTTCCCAATATCCCATCCATCCCTGCCCTTGTCCTGGGACACCCTGAGATCCTGTCCCAGGGGTTGGATGTTGGTCCCGTTGAGTGTCCGGGGTAGGACAGGGACTTCCAGACATTCCTTCCTAAGGAATCACCAGCCTGGGTCACCCCAGATCCCCCTGAGTGAGATCTTTGGCACGTGGGTCTGGTAAAATGTCCCTAAGAACACTGCCAGCCTCCTGGGGTTGTCCTGTGCAAGATTTCTTACCCACAGCTGAGACTCTGTGGCTCTTCCACAGCGTTTTACCAGTGGGGAAGGGGAATTTGTTGGAAGCACTTCAGTTGTGGGATGGTTCAGTGTTTGAGTTCCTCGGGGTTGGGGCTGCAGCAGGGAGGGCTCCAGGGGGTCCCTGCAGCTCTCAGCGGGGTTTGGCTTTCTCTGGAGCACAGGAGCAGTTCCCAGGTGACGTCTGTGCCTGAGGGCAGAGCTGCAGAAGGGAAGGATCCAGGGAGACCTCAGAGCCCCTTCCAGGACCTAAAGGGGCTCCAGGAGAGCCGGAGAGGGACCTGGGACAAGGGCCAGGTTTCTGAACCACTCAGTGTCTGTGCAGAACACGGAGAGGAGTTGGTGGAATCCATAAATAGTAAATGTAGGGGAAGATGTTGGTTTGAAAATCAGTAGCTCAGCAAGGGCATTGCTGCAGGAGGGTTGGGCTGTTCCCACTGGCAGGGAGGGTTAAATCCAATTGTTGTGTGTGGGAGAAGCTCCCATCGGGGGACTCTGCATGTCCCTCTTACACAGGTGTGCAATCCATAACTAACAGAATATTCCCCTTCTCCCAGCCCAGCCCAGCCTGGTTGTGGCAGTTTTTGCTGTTTCCCCAAGATAAAATTGCAGAGAATTTTCCTGCTGTGCAGGAGGATGTTCACTGTTGCAAGGAGGAGTGGAGTGAGGGGTGGAACCCTCTGCTGATGAGGAGCCTGAGAGCTTGGCTCTCCCTCCTGGCAAACACCAGAGCTGAGGACTCAGAAAATACCTCCATTTGGGTTTCTCCTCAGTACAGGCTGGCTCGTGGTTCTGTAGCAGAAACACAGAGAGGATCCCCAAAACCCTGAAATTCTAACTGCGGGCCCCAAAAGCCTCAGGGGAAGGAGCTTCACTTCTGATTCCTGCTCTAAGGTCAGGAACTGCTGGTTCACGTTCCCTGGGGATGAGAAGGGCCCCGGGCAGGGCCTGTGGACGCCAGCGCTGTGATCCTGGGGCTGCTGCCTGCCCCTGACACCCGCAGATGGAAGGAAGGGCTGGACAGGGATTTGTTCCCAGCCAGGACCTGCCATACCCCAGTCCCTGATGTTCCTGCAGCTCAGGTCCGCTTGTGATGACAGACCTTTAATTAAAGCTGTTAATTAGTCCAACTTCAGCGTGTTCTGAGAGCTTTGTGGTGTCCCCCAGACCGATCCCCACCCCCAGGTTTCTCCTGGGCCCAGTGCTACAAGCGTGGTTGCTGAGCTCCACCTCGGGCTGCACTCCCCTTGATCCTGCACCCATCCCTGCCCTGGGGGCACCCGGCAGCCCCAGGACCCCCTGAAACGCTGGGGTGCCAGCAGAGATCCCCGCTGGGGCTGCTGCTGTGTCAGGGCTGGTGCGGGGTGAGACACGGCAGCACCCCCAGGGCTGTGGGGAACGTTCCAGATGGGCACTGATGTGCATTTTTGGGGAGCCCCTGGGGTGAGGAAGCTCCTGCTCCATTAAACCGCTGCAAGTTTGGGGTGCAGGGCTGCTGTATTCCCTGGAATCGGGAGCTGGGAGTAGTGCTGAGGGGATAAGGAGTGAGTAAGTTCCTCCTCCACGCTGTTTCCGTGTGGGGACTTCCCGAGGGTCCCCCTGGCTCCCACAAAGGTCATTCCCAGGAGAAGGTGGCAGCGAAGGTTTCCACGCTGGAAGCTGCAGGCGGGTGGATCCTTCCTCACCCGGGATTCCTGCAGGCTGCCCCAGGCCTTTGGGATGCGGCCCCAGGCCTTTGGGATGCTGCCCCAGGCCTTTGGGATGTGGCCCCAGGCCTTTGGGATGTGGCCCCAGGCCTTTGGGATGCTGCCCCAGGCCTTTGGGATGCGGCCCCAGGCCTTTGGGATGCGGCCCCAGGCCTTTGGGATGCGGCCGTGGCGGAAGGGGGGAGGGCGTGTGCGGGTTGATGACACTCCATTGTTTTGCTGAAGTTGTTAAAGGGGTGTTTCTCTCCTTTTTTTGGGCTGCACTCCACCTGCAGAAGGTAAGACCAGACCCAGCGCTGCTTGTTCCCAGCTCCTGTCCCTAACGCCTCCCGCCATGCCCCGTTGCCCTGCAGCTCCTCCTGCCGCAGCCTGCCCTGCTCCTGGGAGTATCCCCGGTGTAACCCCGGTGTAACCCCGGTGTAACGCTGCCCTCCCCGCGCCTCCTCGCTCCCGGCTGGGACCCCCGGGGCTTGGGAGCTGCTGTGTCCCTGTCCCTGCTGCCTGCCGGGGGTGCATGCGGGGTTCGTGCTTCTCGTCTGGGGCCAGGGCTGCTGCATGTTGGGAAAAGCTAACCCGGGAAAGGAGCTGCTGCCCTAACCCTGCCCGAGCCCCGCTGCTGGCACCGGCTCTCCTGGCATGCCCAGCCCTGCAACCGGGGCCACAGAGCTCCCGGGGTGAGCCTGACTCACGGGAGAGGGGGAGCAGGGGGTGCTCCCGAGGGAAAAGGGGGAGATCCTGCCCTGAGCAGAGTCGTGCCTGGGGCAGCTTGATGCGGGCAGTGAGGTGGGAAGTGATTCCTGGGGGATCGCTCTGTGTGGAGCTTCCCTGGGGCCCAGTGACCTCCCCGGGGACAAACCGGGGCCTTCCCGGGGGCTTTTCTCTGCCCAGCAGCTCCCGGTGCCTGCAGCGTCCCGGGAGCCCTGCGGGGGGAGTCGCTCCCGAGGGATCCTGCGGCGTGGCCCGGATCTGCTGGGCAGGGAAAACTGGAGCTGTAGCACACGGTCACCTTGGGAGAGAGAAATCCCCGTGGGATGAGCTGGGAGAGGGCTGGAAAGTCCAAATGCATCCCGAGGGGAACCAGGGGGGAAGGGTTTGATCCCACTTCTGTTTGAGAATTTGGAAAAGTCACCTCAGTCCCTGAGGCCTTGGAGCAGGACTGGAGGGAAGAGGGATTCCAGAGGGATTGCAGTGGGGAAGGGATGCTCCAGGGGGATTGCAGGGCAGGAAGGGATGCTCCAGGGGGATTGCAGGGCAGGAAGGGATGCTCCAGAGGGATTGCAGGGCAGGAAGGGATGCTCCAGGGGGATTGCAGTGGGGAAGGGATGCTCCAGAGGGGTTACACAGTGGGAAGGGATCCTGCACCTCCCTCCCCTTCCCCAGCAGCTCTCGGAGCACACTCCTCACCATAACCTTAAATTTTCCACTCAACCCCCTTTTTCCTGCTCAGTCTGGATTTAATGTGGAGTTTAAAACGTTCTGTGGAAATGGTGGCTGGAATTTGGGAATTCTGGGGAGGAAACCATGGTTTGTGTGGGTCAGACTGAGGTGTTGGGTAGCTCAGGGACATCAACTCCTGGTGCCTTGGACTGGCTCTGGAGCTGCCTCTTCCCTGCAGACAGCACCCAGCACTGCTTTAGCCCTCCCAGCAGCCACAGCAAATACAGAATGTGCCTGTCCTGTCAGCACAGGGACTGTCCCCTGCTGGAGACCCCCCTGGAAGCAGTTTGCCAACATGCTGGGCTATGGAAAATGGTCATTTTCAGAATAGAATGAATATTTACAAGTCATCAGAATCCCTTGTTCAGGCAAAAATGTAAAAAAAATGAAATTAATGTGGAAATCACAGGTTTGTAAATTGCAGAAATCTCCTAAACTGGTTGTTTTTAGCTGCAGTAGAGGGGAATCTTCACTAATGCACCACTTGCTGTGGCCGGCAGCACTGGCAGCATCAGCCTGCTCCCAGCCCCAATGTCCAGCCTGGCCTTGGGCACTGCCAGGGATCCAGGGGCAGCCCCAGCTGCTCTGGGCACCCTGGGCCAGGGCCTGCCCACCCTCCCAGGGAACAATTCCTGCCCAAGATCCCATCCATCCCTGCCCTCTGGCACTGGGAAGCCATTCCCTGTGTCCTGTCCCTCCATGCCTTGTCCCCAGTCCCTCTCCAGCTCTCCTGGAGCCCCTTCAGGCCCTGGGAGGGGCTCTGAGCTCTCCCTGGATCTCTCTCTTCTCCAGGCTGAACCCTTTTTTGGTTCCAGCTTAACCCCTGGACAGATTCCAGCTTCGCCCCGCTGGCCTTTGCCGAGCTGGGAGCGCTGGATTTGTCACTCCCTGGCTTTTCTCAGGCTCCAGTCCCCTGGGAGCGAAGATCACACCTCAGCTGTGGGGAAGGGAAGTGGCCTAAGACTTCAAAGAGCCAATAAACCGGGAGTTTCCCAGTTCTCCCACGGCAGATCCCGGGCAGCAGAGCTTGGCTGGGGCTGGGGCTGCTGCCCCTGCGGTGGCAGATCTGCTGCCAGGCTGGGCTGAGCTCCTTGGGAAGGAAGAGCCAGGAAGCTGCAGCGTGTGCTGGGAATGCCGTGGAAAGCTGAGCCTGGGAGGGGCTGTCCGGTCACTGCTGGGCCTCCTGAACTCTGGCGGGTGGGAATTCCGTGCTTCCAGTGGGAATTCCGTGCTTCCAGTGGGAATTCCGTGCTTCCACCCAAGCTCGCTCAGTGCACAGAGCCCAAAGCTGCCCCATCCCAATCCCGACCTTCCCGGGACTGCTCGGCCGAGATGGGAACCAGTGAGAACAGCAGGATTACCTGGATTTTCCCAGGGATCCTTTTACCTGTCGGTGTCCCTGGCACTGGGCAATGGCTAAAGGTGATCACCCCACTCCCTGCCACAGAATCCTCCTCTAGCAGGGAGTTCCCTCTCGGAGCGAAGCTGGGATAGCCCAGGCTGGGAGTGCGGGGTGGAAGCGCAGCTGGAAGCGCTTTGTGCTCACAGCACAGCCCCAGCTGCTCTGTGCACAGCCCCGAGCAGCCAAACCCTGAGCAGAACTTGCACGGAAGAGCAGCCGTGGCTGCGGGGTGTCCCGGGTCCGGGCTGGCCCCCGTCGTGTCCAGGGCACGTCGTGGGCTGCAGCAGGAACCCTCTGCGGAGGGTTTGGCCAGAAATGACTCCTGGAAGGACTGGATGGGACACCAGTTATTTTCTGGAGGGGGAGGGTGTCCCTGTCAGTTGTGTCAGGAATTTATCCAGGGTCTATCAGGGAAATGCTCCTGTGGTCAGGGCAGTGGCCCGGAGAGGCAGCTCCGTCCTGCTGGCTGAGCCCATTGGGAAGGGCTCTGGTACTGGGCAGGACAAAATCCCAAAGTTCTGGTGGTGCCTGGAGTCTCTTTCCAGTGCACGGGGGAGATTGGAGATTGCTGGGGATGGAACCAGCCCAGGCAGATCCAGGGAAATCGGCCTCGGCACGAGCCAGGCCTGGCTCTCCTGCAGTTGGTTCCTGGTATTTTGAGGCACGGAATGATGGAATGATGGAATGATGGAATGGGTTGGGTGTGAAGGGAGCTCAAAGCCCATCTCACCCACCCCTGCCATGGGCAGGACCCCTCCCGTTATCCCAGGCTGCTCCAAGCCCCGTCCAGCCCGACCCTAATCCCAACCCTGGTGCTGTTCCTGCCTCTCACTGAGCAGGGCTGAGCTTCTGCACCTCCAGCCACAAACCAGAGCTGAGCTCAGAGCCCAGGGCAGTCCATGACCACCATTCCAAGCTGGAGAACAGCTTGGAGAACATTCCAAGCTGGAGGACATTCCGGGGCAGACGCTTTGGAAATCAGCTGAGAGCCTTGAGGGAGTTTCCTGTGAGGGACTCGGGGGAGCGGAGCAGTTCCAGGCCGTGGCAGGGTCCTGCTGAGCTCCAGAGGCTCTTCCCTGAGGGATGGGTCCGGATTTGGGATCACCCCGAGGACCGGCACGTTGGCAGTGCTGCAGCTGAGTGTGGCTCTGCGGGCGGATTTGGGAGGGATGGGGGTGGTGATGGAGCCGGGGCAGGCAGGAGCTCATTTTTGGCATCACCCGCTTCTCCACGGGCTGGTTTTGAGGTGGAACGGGGGGCATTGCCTGGGTGTGTTCCTGGGAGATGGAGGAATGGCCTTCCCTGGTAAAATAGGGAGAAGGGGCAGTAAAAGAGATGGAGTCTGGTTCCTGGGGCTGGGTTTAGGCAGCTGCTGCGTTCCAGGTCACCCGAGGCAGGTGCAGGGCACGGGGAGCAGGAGAAGGGAATCAGGGAATGTTGGGGGATGCTGAGCACAGGGGCAGCAGAGACCCAGCAAGGGCTGAGATCCTCCCGTCCCAGGAGAACACGTTTCACCTCCAGGGATAAGCCCTACCCCAGCCTCCTGCGGGACTGATGGCCAGCAGACTGCCAGGGCTGTGATCCCAGGAAAACACCCCCAGCTCTTTGCCTCGGGATCAGGCAGGTCCAGCACGGCCCCAGTGCCTTGGGCTTCATCTGGGTTCTGGGGGAGCAGCTGGGCTTGGTTCCATTCCCTTTTGGGGCTGGTTTGGTGGGGGTTTCAGTCTGGGCTCAGCTGGGAGCTGCTGGTGGCACGGCTCTCGTGGCCCTGCAGCCCCTGGGGCACTGGGCAGACTGGGCAGACTGGGAGCTGCCACCCTGCACCCAGAGTGGGGCATAAAGCGAGGGACAGTCCTGGGAACAGGATGGTTCCCCGTGGAGCTGAGAGCTCCCCAGAGGCAGGAGGGATGGGGTTTGGCAATGGAAGTTGTCCCCAAACCAGACCCCTTTCATTTCAGGGTTGGCTGGGATTTGTTGACTGATTTGAACTCCAAATGTTTTCTGCTGAGCTCTGCCAGGCCAGAGCAGTGCCAGCTTTGGGGCAGCTTTCAGGAGAGCCTCCAGAGACAGGCATGTGCCAGGAGATGGGCAAACGTGGGAAAACAATAAATAAAAACCAGGGAGAAGCTGTTAAACGGGGAATCAGTTCTGTAGGAGCAGTGGAGATGCCAGAGGAGGAAAGCTTTAGTGAAGATGGTCCTGCCATTCCTGGAGGAGCTTCCAAAGGGTGGCTCTGGATCCTGTGAAGGGCTTGGATTAACGCTGATACCCTGCCCTGGTGCAGGCTTTAGCCACGATGTGCTGGGGAGGCACAGCTCGGGTCCCCTCTCCTCCCACCCTGAGGCTTCCCGGGAATGGGGGGGATTCCGTGTGATCCCTGCTGTTCCAGGGGCTGGGAGTGACTGGGAAAAGGCATCAAATCATCAAATCCCAGACTGGTTTGGGTGGGAAGGGACCTCAGAGCCCATCCAGGGCCACCCCTGCCATGGGCAGGGACACCTCCCACTGTCCCAGGCTGCTCCAAGCCCCAGTGTCCAGCCTGGCCTTGGGCACTGCCAGGGATCCAGGGGCAGCCCCAGCTGCTCTGGGCACCCTGTGCCAGGGCCTGCCCACCCTCCCAGGGAACAATTCCTGCCCAATATCCCATCCATCCCTGCCCTCTGGCACTGGGAAGCCATTCCCTGTGTCCTGTCCCTCCAGCCCTTGTCCCCAGTCCCTCTCCAGCTCTCCTGGAGCCCCTTTGGGCACTGGAAAGGGCTCTGAGCTCCCCCCTGAGCCTCCTTTGCTCCAGGCTGAGCCCCTTTCCCAGCTCCCTCAGCCGCTCCTGCTGCTCCAGCCCCTTCCCAGCTCCGTTCCCTGCCCTGGACACGCTCCAGCCCCTCCAGGGCTCTCCTGTCAGGAGGGGCCCAGAGCTGCCCCCAGCACTGGAGGTGCCCCAGCAGTGCCAGCACAGGGGACGGGCACTGCCCTGGCCCTGCTGCCACCCCAGAGCCCAGGGGCCATTGGCCTCTTGCCCACCTGGGCTTTGGGAGGGGAGGAATTCCCCCTCTTTTCCTGTGCAGGGCTGTGCTGATCCCGAGGGCTGGCAGAGGCTGTGACCCTCCTGGCCCTGCCATGGGGACCCAGCTCAGCTGCTGGGCCTGCCGGGGTGTGCTGCTGGCTGCTGCAGGATGGGTTAAAAAACCAAACAAAACCCCTCCAACACTGGCGAAAAGTTGGATCTGTCTCCACTCTCCCGGCTGGGATTGGAGAGCTCCCCTCTTCCCAGGGGGAATGGCACAAATGGTTTCAATTCCTTACCCCACACCCCTCGTTTGGGTACAACATGGGTTCCTTTTTGGGAAAAAACCCTCAGCACAACTTTGAATCCCTCCGGAGCCCATCCTCAGCTCACCCCAAACCTGCTCCAAGGGACTGGAAACTCTGGGGCTGGTTTGATGTTTGGCAAAAAAATTATTGGAGAGCCCAAATGTGGGGGGTTTTTGTTTGCTTTTTCCCGGGATTGGAGCATCCGTGGGCTGGTTTCCCCGTTGCTTGTTGTGGCAGCTTCAGCTGGTGTTCCCCTGGGGAACAGGAGCTGGATCTGGGATCTGTGCCTGCCTGGGGCTGGCTGGGGGCTGCGGGGGCTCCCCAGCAGCACGGGGGCACTGACGGGGTCTCTCTGCAGCGGGACGTCGCCGCTGGCCTGCCTGAATGCCATGTTGCACACCAACTCCCGCGGCGAGGAGGGCATCTTCTACAAGGTCCCGGGCCGCATGGGCGTCTACACCCTCAAGGTGAGTGCCAGGGGGCTTCCCTCAGGGCTCGGGGCACTGCTGGCTGCTTACAAACGGGCTGGATCAGGATCCCAGAGCCACTGAGGCTGGAAAAGCCCTCCCAGAGCATCCAGTCCAACCTGTGCCCGATGCCCACCTTGTCCCCAGCTCTGAGTGCCACCTCCAGGGATGGGCACTCCAAACCTCCCTGGGCAGCCCCTGCCGAGGCCTGGCCACCCTTTCCATGGGGAAATTCCTGCTGCTGTCCACATTAGCCAGGACAATCCCAAAAGCGGACAATTCCTCACTGGCTGCATAAAGGATCCCTCCCTTCTCGGGAGCTCCTGGCTGTGAAGGTGCAGCTGCAGAGGCTCCTTTTTACCCACAGTGCAGTTTGCTAAAGTTAATTACCGTCCCAGAAATGAGAGAGTAATTAAAATGTTAATGAAACTCCAGCCCCAAAAGGGTAACTTCCTCTTCACTGCTCTCAGCTTGTATCTAGAGATGAAAAATCACCTTAGATTTAGATCTTAGACTGAGAGAGCATTTGTGAGGAAAAACGGGGCATTGTCTGATTGGCATCATTAGAAATGAGCTGTATTGTAAATGCTGGAATGGAGCTGGCTCCCACCATTCCTGATCTGGTGTGGATTTGTCTCTGGAGCCCATCCAGTGCCACCCCTGCCATGGCAGGGACACCTCCCACTGTCCCAGGCTGCTCCCAGCCCCAGTGTCCAGCCTGGCCTTGGGCACTGCCAGGGATCCAGGGGCAGCCCCAGCTGCTCTGGGCACCCTGTGCCAGGGCCTGCCCACCCTCCCAGGGAACAATTCCTGCCCAATATCCCATCCATCCCTGCCCTCTGGCACTGGGAACCATTCCCTGTGTCCTGTCCCTCCATCCCTCGTGTTGGAGTTGGTGATCAGGGCTGGGCAGCTGGGGGAAGGGCAGCTGAGGAGTGCCCTGGGAGGTGACGATGGGGACGGGGTTCAGGACGTGTCACCTGCAGCAGGTGTTTGGGGGGGCTCACAGAAGGGTTTGGGGCCAGCAGTGCAGCAGCCCTGGGGGGGCTCACAGAAGGGTTTGGGGCCAGCAGTGCAGCAGCCCTGGGGCNGTGCCCTGGGAGGTGACGATGGGGACGGGGTTCAGGACGTGTCACCTGCAGCAGGTGTTTGGGGGGGCTCACAGAAGGGTTTGGGGCCAGCAGTGCAGCAGCCCTGGGGGGGCTCACAGAAGGGTTTGGGGCCAGCAGTGCAGCAGCCCTGGGGCGGTGAGAGGGCCGCAGGGGGTGGGTGAAACCCGTGTGGTTGGAGGGGTGGTTCTCTGGGGTGACTCTGGCGTGTCCCGTGGCAGAAGGACGTCCCGGACGGGCTGAAGGAGCTGTCGGAGGGCTCCGAGGAGAGCAGCGATGCCCAGTCCGACTCCCAGAGCTCGGAGCACAGCAGCTCCAGCAGCGACGGCTGCGCCAACAAGGACGGGAAGAGGAGCAGGTGGAAAAGGAAAGGTGAGCTCTTTAAGCTGGCCCTGGCGTGGGAAGGACTGGGAGGTGTTTGTCCATCGCCTCTCTCCCCTCAGCAGTCCCAGCTGAGCTGGGCTGTTCCTGCTGCTGCTGCTCCGGGTGGGCAGGGAGGGGACAGGTCCCTGTGGTGGCCGTGTCCAAGGCTCTGACACAGCCCAGGAGCTGCCAGGCTGCTCCTGCCAGGCTTCCCCTGCATCCCTGCAGGGTCCTGGAGGGTTTGGGCCTGAGCTTTGTGCTCAGTTCTGGCAGTATCTGGATATTGAGTCCTGTTGGTGTTCACCCCCCGCTCCCATCCACTCTTTGCCTTTTTCCTTCTGCCCTCACTGGTGCACAGAACTCCTTGGCCGAGGCAGGCCATTATTGAGAAAGTGTTTGCAGTGCCCTGGGGCTCCTGGTCAGCCAGAGGGGTCCCAGAGCTGTCCCAGCCCTGCATGGAGCTGCCAAACCCTGCTGGGGAGGGGCTCCTGCTGCCCAGGGGGGTCCCTGGGCCAGGCCCTGCCCTGCAGCCACAGGCCAGGACCAGACTGTGCCATGTGGAGTCGTGAACACTGAAAGCACCAGGAAAGTACAAAGTGTTAAAAAACCCTTAGAAATTAAACTTGACTCCAGATCCTTCCTTTGACAGGAAAGCTGTACACAGTCTGGCTGAAATATTTTCATTTCTAACAAATCCTCTCAAAATATTTGGTCAATGAGGGGGGTTTCTGGCTACTTTTTCTACATCTCCAATGTTACAATATTAGGTAAAAACCTATGAGGGAATTTGTGTTTATTTTAGAGAGATCTTTATGTAGAAATACATGGAGAGATTTGAGATGAAAGTTCTGTATATCACATTACCAAAGGGCTGGAAAGGCAGGAGGAACCCAGGTGAGGAGGAGTGGAAATCTTTCCCTGAAACAGCTGCCAAAAGTACCCAAACCAGGACAATGTGAAAGGATAAACACAAAAAAGGGGGTTGCTCCTCTCTGAGGTCTGGTGCCGATGGTTTTTCCTGGAATGGCATTTTGGCTGTTGGCATCAAGTCCTGTTTTATGGGTGTTAATGCCCCGAAGGTCGTGATGAGCATCCAGTGATGAATAAATTGGAAATTCTGGGGAAGTGAGAAGAGCAGCTGTGGTCAGTGTTGGTCCTGAACGTGTCCCTCCTGTCCGTGGCGTCCTGTGAGCAGCTCCAAAGTGCTGATGAACATCCCATGTTCCCTCACTCCAGGGAATTCCCAGCTGGTCATGGACTTCTCCTTCAGATCCCTGTCAGAATTCCATGAAGAACCACTTGTGCTTGTTCCCTAAAGCAGGAATGGCTGCTCTGGGCCAGGGGTTTCTGGAGCTGCGCATCACCTCCCTCCCCTGGGAGTTTGTTGTCTCCGTGGGTCTCCTCTCCCAGTTCCCTGAGAGCTGGGGGCTGTGATGGACCTTCCTGAGCCACAGGACAAAATTCCATGTGGATTTACCCTCCCAGGCCCTGAACTCTCCCATCCCACAGTGGGGTGGGTTTAGAGCAGCCCAGGGGTTCCAGCAGAGGCTGGGAGTGGTCATCTGTGTCCAGCTCTGGGCCCCTCCTGACAGGAGAGCCCTGGAGGGGCTGGAGCGTGTCCAGGGCAGGGAACGGAGCTGGGAAGGGNTAAAGTTCAAACAATCTCTGCCTGAAGCATTTTTTAATTCAGATCTCTGTGCATCACCTTCCTCAGGCACTCAGTGATTTTTTGGGGTAATTTTCACCAAGTGGAGCCCCCAGTTCTCTGTACGGAACCAGCAGTCCTGGAGTGGATATAAAAGACTTGTGCTGGAAATGCCCAAGGCCAGGCTGGACATTGGGGCTGGGAGCAGCCTGGGACAGTGGGAGGTGTCCCTGCCATGGCAGGGGTGGCACTGGATGGGCTTTCAGGTCCCTTCCCACCCAAACCAGTCTGGGGTTCTGTGAAGTCTGCAGGGAAGATTTTGTTTCATTTTCAGTATTTCGTTTCCTTTGTGAATCTGGAAGGGTTCTTTCCATTTCCTCCAGCAAACACTGCAGCTTCATGATCTTGCTACGTACAGAAAGCAACATTTAATATCCAAAAAGTTGCCATGAAGAGCAGAATTGAAGCAGAAAGTGGGGTCAGCTCCATCCCAGCCGTGGTTCATCTCCCTGTCCTGCAGTCAGGGATGAGTGGAGTGGAAATGAGGGAATCTGCAGCCCCGGGAGCTGTTGGCAGTGACCATCCCAACTTCCACGCTGACTTTGGGGGACCAGGAGAGGCAGGGTTGGTGCTGACAGAGATCCTTGAGGTTCCTCTGAGCCTTTTCCTGCTGGTTTTGTTTTCACTTGGTCCCTGTGTTTGCCCTTTTTGACCGGTGAGGCATTACATTACATTCCAGCGAGGAAGATTCCTCCGGAGCTGTGGAGCATCAGCCCTGGAACGCAGTACTCCTCCAGGGCCCGTGGCACGGAGCACACAAAAACCTCCTTCCTCAGGAAAAAAATCCTGGATCTCACGGTTCAGCTGGAGAATATCCCAAGCACAGCCAGAGCTGTCCCGTGGCACTCTCGGCCCGGTGTGAGGTGGGGTCGGCAGCATCCCCGAGCCTTTGGGATCCGGCCGATGCCGAGGGTTTTTGGTGGGAAGCAGCGCTCGGACGGGGCACAGCCGGTTGTCTCTGCAGGGCCCGGGCAGCACAGCTGGATTGTGAGAGGAGGGGATGGAGGTGAAATGCAGCGTGGGGCAGGCAGGAGCGCAGGGGCTGCACCGGGCTGCCCCGGCCGTGCTCACCCCAGTGAAACAGGAAGCGTGTCCGGGTAACAGCGGCAGCCGCTTCCTTATATGTGCAAAAACAAAGTGCTCTGGCAGCACAAAGCTACACTTTGATTTTGGGAGGGAGGACGGAGCCCTCTGTGCCTCTGCAGAGCCACATGGGCCCCGGGAGGGGCCGGCAGCAGCAGGAATGTTCATGGAGCAGCTCCGGGCACTGCCCCGTGGAGGTAAGGGAAGGGAGGCACTTCCAGCAGGGACTCGTGGCAGAGTTCCCCTGGCAGGGCCTTTTGGGGCCTCCCTGTGTCCATCGGGGTGAGACAGACCCCGTGTCTTGCACCCCTGGAAGTGAAGCAGCTGCTTGGCCTCGTTCCTGGAGTTTGGTGATAAAAAACAGCTTTTTTGGGATGCAGGGCTTGTGGAAACGGCCTCAGTTCACCACGAGGAGGTTCAGGTTGGATACTGGGAACAATCCCTTCATGGAAAGGGCTGTCCAGCCCTGGCACAGCTGCCCAGGGCAGGGGTGGAGTCCCCATCCCTGCAGGGATTTAAAAGCCCCGTGGATGTGGCACTTGGGGACAGGAGTCAGTGGTGGCCCTGGCAGTGCTGGGGGATGGTCCCTGCTCTCCAAGGGCTTTTCCAACCCAAACAATTCCATGATTCTCAAAGGATGCTGGGTGGACTCCTGGGGTCCTGTGGTGTTTTAAACCACGCTGAAAGTTTAAGTGTAAAAAAGCCCCATTCAGGTGCTTTTGGCACCCTCTCACCAGGGTTGTGTAGGACAAGGGGCAGGAGTTTGTGGTGATCATGAAACAGCTGCAGCCATGGGGCTCCTCCAGCAAATCCAACCCAAGTTTCTATGTTAAAAACAAAAAAAAAAAGGAAAAAAAAAAGAGATTAAAAATGACATCGTAAAGCCAACTTTAAGGGAAAAGGGAGAAACAAACTAGGCCAGATTATGGATAATCCTCCATTAGCCAGTGATCAGCTTGTCTTGAATCTTGGTACAGCTGAGGGGTCCCTCCTGGCTCCCAGAACTTTGTTTGACCAGCTCAGAGGGAAAAGTCTCTGTATTTGGTGTCTGTAAGAAGTCAGGTACTGAAAACAGAGTTGGAAGATTTGGGCAAGGTCAAAACAGGTCATGGCCAGGATCTCCTGTGGAGTGGGGCAATGAAGGGCAAGAGCTGCAGGACTTAAAGGCTGCACGGAGCTCCCTGCCAGTGCTGGGGAAAGTGGGAATAAGGGATAAAACCCCCTTCTGAGCTGGAGAGGTCCTTTGGCACAGAGGAAGCCCTGGGAGCCAGGGAGGTGCCAGGTCACAGCTGGAGGGTGGCACCTGCATGGCTGGGGCGGCTCCGAGGGCAGGGCCCTGCCCGGCACCGCCGCCCGCCCACAGCAGCTGCCAGCAGCAAGAGGGAAAAAGGGGATTCTGTTTGGGTTCTGTCATGTTGTTTCTTCCTTCTGAACACTGGGTGGGAATATCAGCTTTTCTAAACGCAGCAGTTCCTGCCCCTGCGCGTGACTGGGGGCAGCCGCTTCCTGCGGCTCCCGTTGTGCAATTCACGAGGGATCTGCACGCACAGAAATGTACTTTTCCTTTTTTTACATTCAAGGAGCTTCTCTTCAGCCCATCGAGTCCCAGCTGTGCCCAGTCCCCACCTCAGCCCAGAGCACTCAGTGCCACCTCCAGCAATTCCTTGGGCACCTCCAGGGATGGGGACTCCAAACCTCCCTGGGCAGCCCCTGCCAAGGCCTGACCACCCTTTCCAGGCAGAAATTCCTGCTGCTGTCCACCCTGAGCCTGCCCTGGCCCAGCCTGAGGCCGTTCCCTCTCCTCCTGTCCCTGTTCCCTGGGAGCAGAGCCCGACCCCCCCGGCTGCCCCCTCCTGTCAGGGAGTTGTGCAGAGCCACAAGGTCCCCCCTGAGCCTCCTTTGCTCCAGGCTGAGCCCCTTTCCCAGCTCCCTCAGCCGCTCCTGGGGCTCCAGCCCCTTCCCAGCTCCGTTCCCTGCCCTGGACACGCTCCAGCCCCTCCAGGGCTCTCCTGTCAGGAGGGGCCCAGAGCTGCCCCCAGCACTGGAGGTGCCCCAGCAGAGCCAGCACAGGGGACGGGCACTGCCCTGGCCCTGCTGCCCCCCCAGAGCTGGCACAGCCCAGGGGCCATTGGCCTCTTGGCCAATTCCCTGTGCCTTGTGCTGAGCAGTGGCACTGGCTGGGGTTGGGGCAGAGCCTGCCAGCTTTGCCAGCTCTGTTCCTTTGGAGCAGGAGTGTTTGGGCAGCTGGCAGGGTTGGTGTCACGCTGAGCTGCCACCAGCACGTCAGACACCAGTGGTGGCCCCAGCTCCATGCAAATCGTGTGTCTCCGATGGGACTCGTTTGTCATAAATTCTCTGAATTTGATTGAATTTCCTGTCCAGACGTTCTGTAAAGTGGAATCTTGATGTGTAAACTGCATATGTGTAAATATACACAGAAATACAGAGGGCTGAGTGTGGGGACGTGAGGAGTTCTCAGAACCTTCCCTGGGGCTTGCAGGATTTGCCCCAAGTGATCCAAAACATCCAGGTGGGACCGGGCTCTGCTCCCAGGGAACAGGGACAGGAGGAGAGGGAACGGCCTCAGGCTGGGCCAGGGCAGGCTCAGGTTGGACAGCAGCAGGAATTTCTGCCTGGAAAGGGTGGTCAGGCCTTGGCAGGGGCTGCCCAGGGAGGTTTGGAGTCCCCATCCCTGGAGGTGTCCCAGGAATTGCTGGAGGTGGCACTGAGTGCTCTGGGCTGGGGACAAGGTGGGGATTGGGTACAGGTTGGACTTCATGCTCTGGGAGGGCTTTTCCAGCCTCAGGGATTCTGGGATTTCTGGCATTTCTCCTGCACTTGGCTGGGATTCTGGGATTTCTGGCATTTCTCCTGCACTTGGCTGTTCCGAGCATCTTTGCCCCTGTGGCAGCAGAGTCCTGAGCTGCAGTGACGCTCCCAGCCCAGACACCTTCCCCTCGGAAGGACCCGTAGCCATTTGTAACCCATTTGTTACTTTAACTGCTCCCTTTGGTTCTCCTCCCGTTCCGTGTTCCCGGTGGGTGATGCCATTCCCTGTGATTCCTGACGGTCTGAGGAGCTCTCCTAAGCAGCTGCAGTTTTCAGTTGAGCTCCTGGGAAAGCTTTTCCTTCCAGCCAGATTTGGTTGTGTTTTCATCATTTGTGAGAAATGAAATCTTTTGAAGTGAGGAACAGGAATTAATGCTCCAGACACTTCTGCCCTTACTGACAACCCGGGCACATTCTCTGTGCCCTCAGGACTGCTCATCTCCCAGGAAAGGAGTTCAGAGAGGTGTGGAATGGTTTGGGTGGGAAGGGACCTCAGAGCCATCCAGTGCCACCCCTGCCATGGCAGGGACACCTCCCACTGTCCCAGGCTGCTCCCAGCCCCAGTGTCCAACCTGGCCTTGGGCACTGCCAGGGATCCAGGGGCAGCCCCAGCTGCTCTGGGCACCCTGTGCCAGGGCCTGCCCACCCTCCCAGGGAAGAATGAGTTAATGTCCAATGAATTACTCAATAGTGGAAGAATGAGTTAATAGGTAAAGAAGCGGGTAATGCTTAATCCTCCCCTCTCAGACCGTGGCCCACAGCAGCTTCCTGACTTTCAGAAGCGTCCCAGCCCCTGCAGGTGCTCAGGAAGGCTGTGGGAGCTGGTGGCTGGGGGCCTGTCCCTCTCATTCCCGATATTCCCACAGCCAGGTGACGCCTGTGCTGCTGTCCCACCTGGGCTGGGTCGCTGCTGCTGGCCCAGAGCAAAGGGCTCCGGGCAGGGAGCACTGTCCCTGCCCGTCCCTCCGCCCTGTCCCTGTCCCAGCAGTGCCGGTGGCAGCCCGAGGGGCACAGGGAGGCTTTCCCTTCCTTCCCCAGCAGCACATTCCCGCAGGAGCCCATGGAAGTGGGAGTGCCTGGAGCTCGGGCTGCCCGGCTCTGCTCTGGGAGCCCTTCTTGTCCTGCCAGGCTCTAACGTGGAGCTTGGCTGTGCCTGCCTGGGGAAGGGCAGGGTCTCTGCCATCGGCACATCCTCAGCAGCTGCCATGGGTAAAGCAGAGGGAAAGGGATGGGGTTTGTCCCATTTCCAGCTGTGGTTTGCCAGAGCTGCACACTGCCCTGGCACTGCCCCAGCCCCAGGACGGAGATCTGACTGCTGGACACTGCCCTGGCACTGCCCCGGGGCTGAGATCTGACTGCTGGACACTGCCCTGGCACTGCCCCAGCCCAGGACTGAGATCTGACTCCTGGACACTGCCCTGGCACTGCCCCAGCCCAGGACGGAGATCTGACTGCTGGACACTGCCCTGGCACTGCCCCAGCCCAGGACAGAGATCTGACTGCTGGACACTGCCCTGGCACTGCCCCAGCCCCGGGGCTGAGATCTGACTGCTGGACACTGCCCTGGCACTGGCACTGCCCCGGGGCTGAGATCTGACTGCTGGACACTGCCCTGGCACTGCCCCAGCCCCGGGATTGAGATCTGACTGCTGGACACTGCCCTGGCACTGCCCCAGCCCCAGGGCTGAGATCTGACTGCTGGACACTGCCCTGGCACTGCCCCAGCCCCAGGGCTGAGATCTGACTGCTGGACACTGCCCTGGCACTGCCCCGGGACTGGGATCTGACTGCTGGACACTGCCCTGGCACTGCCCCAGCCCAGGACGGAGATCTGACTGTGCAGTTTCTCTCTGGATAAAACATCCCAGCATTCCCAGGACTCTGCAGTCGGAGCAGGGGTCGGGTTTGGAGCGCTGTGGTGGCACCAGGGCTGTGAGTGCAGCTCTTGCCGTGTTTCCAGCCCCGAGCTGCGCCGCCCCGGCTGTGCCGTGTCCGGGGGCTGCGCTGCCGGAGGGCCCGGGACACACACAGTGTCCAGCTCCAGGGTCAGGGCTTCCCAGGTGTTCTCCGTGCACCTTTGCAGATCGCTGGGAATCAGTGTGGGGTGTGAGCTGGAAGTGCTGCTGGCAGTGAGTTCCAGACCTTGCTGCTCCTGAGCGAGCGTTCCCATCTGGGGCGAGTCAGGAAGGGTTGATCCCAAACGGCTGCGGGAGGAAGAGCTGGAGCAGCTTCACGGGATGGGCTTCGACAGTGGTGGCTCAAAACTGGTCCTGTAACTCAGAGGAGAAACGGAATTCCGTCTTAGCTAATCCCTGGCAGTGCCCAAGGCCAGGCTGGACAGGGCCTGGAGCAGCCTGGGACAGTGGGAGGTGTCCCTGCTCCTGGCAGGGGTGGCACTGGATGGGCTCTGAGGTCCCTGCCCCCCAAACCAGTCTGGGATTCCCTGAGCTGCTGCTCTGCTCGGAGGAACTGGCTGTGCTCAGGGCTGGCTGTGGCTCGGGGACAGACGTGACCTCAGCACGTGTGGCGTGCCACAGCAGCACTCAGAGCAGAGATTTCCCCGAAGAGCTGTGTGGAGCAGCAGAAGGGTCTGCGCTGTCACGTGCGGGGCTTTCACAGCCCTGCTGCCCCAGGGCCTTCCCAGGGCACGCTCCAGGGCGCTGTGGTTCCAGGCGTTGCTTCTCCAGAGCCATCAGAACAATTCTCCTCGGTGCCTCGTTCCTCCAAGCGCAGAGATGCAGCCCCTGCAGCCCAGCTCCCTCCAGGGAGGGACATCTCCCCCCTGGCACCGCGGGGGAAGGCTTTGGGGTCTGCTGGAGAAGCTGCCCGACATCAGTGCCTCGGTGCCTCTGGGTGCGTGCTGGGGTTCCTGCTGTGTTCCTTGCACCTGAGCATTCCCAGGAATGCGGTGCCCGAGGCTGGCAAAGGCTCAGGTGTGGCAGCACAGGGGCTTCTCCCTTTTCTCTCGGTGTTCGTTTGGTGTTGCTGCTGTTGAGCCAAGCAGCTGAACCGTGGCCAGGGGGAGCCTCCCAAAAATCTCCGTGCTGGGTTTGTGCTGCTTCCCAGTGGATCCTGCTCCCTTCTGCTTCCACAGTGCCTTGCTGATCCTTAAATTCATAGACCCAGCAAATCCCAGACTGGTTTGGGCGGGAAGGAACCTTAAAGATCATTGAATTCCAACCCTGACACCTCCCACTGTCCCAGGCTGCTCCCAGCCCCAATGTCCAGCCTGGCCTTGGGCACTGCCAGGGATCCAGGGGCAGCCACAGCTGCTCTGGGCACCCTGTGCCAGGGCCTGCCCACCCTCCCAGGGAACAATTCCTTCCCAAGATCCCATCCATCCCTGCCCTCTGGCACTGGGAACCATTCCCTGTGTCCTGTCCCTCCAGCCCTTGCTTGGAGCAGCCTGGGACAGGGGAAGGTGTCCCTGCCCACGGCAGCGGTGGCACTGGATGGGCGTTGAGGTCCCTTCCATCCCAAACCTTTCCAGGATTCTGTGATTAACCAGAGACATCTCCATACTCCTCAAAGTGAGTTTTAATGACTTCCCTCCAAGTTTTTCGTGTCACACATCTGGATCCCATTAGCTGTTTAAAATTGGGATATTTTAAGCTCATGACTGCACAGTTGGGGGGGATTTTATATTTTTAGCTCAGCTTGACTTTACTTTGAGCCCAAATGAGTAAAGTGCAGCTTTTCCTTTTGGAGCTGCAGAGGTCGAGCAGATGAACCCATGGACATGGACACAGCTGGAGCTCAGGATGGGCTGCCCCTGGATCCCTGGCAGTGCCCAAGGCCAGGCTGGACACTGGGGCTTGGAGCAGCCTGGGACAGTGGGAGGTGTCCCTGCCTTGGCAGGGGTGGAACTGGGTGGGCTCTGAGGTCCCTTCCCACCCAAACCATTCCAGGACTCTGTGGGGTTCCGATGATTTGCAGTAGGGGCTGATCCCAGATCCATCTCTCAGCCCACAGGAAACACCCAGGAGATGAGCAGTCAGTCAGGGAACTTTGGGCTGGAGCCAGGATCTGCAGGAAGCACCTGCTGAGCTGCTGGAGCAGAGTGGGAGCAGTTCAGATCAGTCTGAGCTGGGTGCTGACCCCGGGGCCTGCTGGCATCCACATCCTCCACCACTGCCTGTGGACTCACCCAGGGATTCTTATTTTCCCCAGTGTCCAACCTGAGCCTGCCCTGGCCCAGCCTGAGGCCGTTCCCTCTCCTCCTGTCCCTGTTCCCTGGGAGCAGAGCCCCCTCCTGTCAGGGCCTGAGGGATCCCTGGATCCATCCTGGGTTTGCTGCTTGCAGCAGTTCCCTGCAGTTTCCCTGAAGGAATTACCCACTCACCCTCTTCAGTGAATTCCCCTGAAATCGGTGTTGCTGCTTCCCCTCCTGCCCAGATCCTTTATTTCTGTGTTGAAGAGAACACAGAAATTGTTCTGTGTCTGACCAGTGGGTTTGGGTTTGCACATCTGTCCTGGAGCCCCTCTGGGCCCTGGGAGGGGCTCTGAGGTCTCTGCCCTGTGCCAGCATCACTTCTGCCCATGCTTTCTTTTTAAACAAACAGTTTTTAGAGGCCTTTTGCTGAAATTCTCAGGAACTTTGAGGAAACTCTTTAAATAACAAAGTTTCTTTGCTTCCTGTTCTCTTTATCCAATGATCAGAGAATCCCAGGGAGTTTGGGACCTGCTTTGCCTCTCCAGGTGCTGGTCAGGCCCTGAACTGCTCTGGCATTTTTTTTATCTGCACTTCCACCCAGACCAGGAGGCAGATCTGGGTTACAAACATTGCAGGGACACAGCCTTGGCTTGCCAGCTCTGGGTGCAACATCAGGGTTTGGGGTTTGTGGCCCTGGCTGGTTCTGCTCTCTGTGCTCCCTGTCCCCTTTCACCACGGGCAGGGACCACGGATGTCCCATTTCTGACCCAGAGCTCTCCGCTGGTGCGGTATCTGCTGGCATCCCAGGGGCTGGAATTGCCTCCTCCCCAGGATCCTGCTGTTCCCAGCTCCCCCACAGCACACGGGAGGGCTTTGGGTTTGGGGATTGTTACTGATTCCCTGTGTTTTATGGGAGCGTGGCCTTCTGTGGGGCATTATTTTGGGGAGGTTCCCTTCTCCATGGACCCTGAGCAGGATCCTGCTGGCTGCAGTTAATGAAGGGCTGGGTCATTATCTCCGGGCTCCTTCTCTGCTGATTGCCCAGGAAGTGTTAATTAATTGAAGCGTTAATTAAGTGCCTTAGTGTGACTCTGCTGATTATCCCCCATGGCAGGGCTACCCCACCACCAAACCTTCCTCCTTTGGTTCCCCTGATCCCACGGGGGTTGTGTCACCTCCTAAATTCATGGCCTGAGACATTCAGGAATTTCCTGAATTTTGCTGTTTTTTTCTTGTTTAGAGAAGGGGAGAGCTCAGAGCCCCTTGCAGGGCCTAAAGGGGCTCCAGGAGAGCTGGAGAGGGACTGGGGACAAGGGCTGGAGGGACAGGACACAGGGAATGGCTTCCCAGTGCCAGAGGGCAGGGATGGATGGGATATTGGGCAGGAATTGTTCCCTGGGAGGGTGGGCAGGCCCTGGCACAGGGTGCCCAGAGCAGCTGGGGCTGCCCCTGGATCCCTGGCAGTGCCCAAGGCCAGGCTGGACATTGGGGCTTGGAGCAGCCTGGGACAGTGGGAGGTGTCCCCAGATCCTGGGATTTGGGGTATCCTGTGCTAGACAGGTTCATTCAGGCGACTGGAGCAGCTGTTAATCAATTGCCATCCCCAATTAGTTGTTTGTAACGAGGCTCTTTAGAGGTTAAATCACCTGGAGCTGGAAGCTTCACTGCAGGGACTCCGGCTGGCTTGGGCTGGACTCCTCTCCATGTCTGGACTCACCCACTGGGAATCCACCCTCACTTCCCAGGGTACCCTGTGCATTCCCGAATTTCCTTTCAAAGAGGAGCAGGGGATGTCCTCTGCTGTTGCTCTGCACCTCCTCGTGCCCGTTCCCAGCTGCCGTGGCACGGGGGCTGACCCCGAGCAGGGGCTGCTGCCAGGCCCTGAGCTGCCTGCGATGCCAGCGTGGAGCTGCCCGGGCTGGGGCTTTGCTCTCGCTGCCCTGGGGGCTGGAGGCAGCTGATTGTGGGTGTAATGAAGGGAGATGGGCCAGAGCTGACCCCGCTGGCTTTGGCCAAGGAGCTGCTGTTGGCAGTGGGGAGCAGCTCCCTCGGGAAGGAGGGAAGGGAGTGATCCTTCCTGCCAGCAGTCACAGCTGTGCAGGGGCTGCTCCCTGGAGGCTCCTGAGGCGCTCTGACACGGGGAGGAGAGGGTGGGAAGGGGGTGTATGTATTATATATATACACATTTATATATATGTTTGTGTTTATAGCTGTGTTTATAGTTATATTTGTATTTATATTTATATATAGTTATATTTATATTTGTGTTTATGATTATAGTTGTGTTTATGTTTATAGTTGTATTTGTATTTATATTTATATTTGTATTTATATTTGTATTTATATTTATATTTGTATTTGTATTTATATTTATATTTATATTTGTATTTGTGTCTCTGTTCCCGCAGTGTCGTCCCGCCTGGCCCCCACGGCCTCCCCGCAGTCCGGGTGCCCCTCCCCGTCCATCCCAGGCAAGGGCCTCTCCTCCTCCCAGAAGCACAGCAAGAAGGCTCTCAAGCAGGTGAGTGACCCTGGGAGCCCCTGGAGATCCCGGCAGTGCCTTGGTTTCCCTGGGAATTCACCCCTGGGAAGCTGCTCCGGGCAGGGATGGAATCCCAGGGGTCCTGCCTGCCTCTAACCAGGGCCTGCCTGGAGCTTCCCTCTCTCCTGAAGGTGATGGGAATAGTGTGCTGCTCAGTTCCTTTGGCTTCTCCATAAAAGAAACCCGGACTTTTACAATTATTACTTTAGAGAAAGGCATAAAATGTGATTTCTTTTCCCCAATCCTTTGATGAGATTCCGTAGCTTCCTGCTGTCGGAGGAAACGGGTTTGGTAAATTCAGTCTGTGGGGGAAAGGAGTTCAGTGCACTGAGTTCTTCCCCTGGTGGGCAGCAGTTCCCTCCCAAGGAATTCCATGGGTGCTGCATGTCCTCATGGAGGGAAGGGGAAAGAGAGCAGGAATTCCGTGGAGGATGAGTGTCTGAAGGGGAAAGAGAGCAGGAATTGCATGGACAGAGTGTCCGGAGGAGAAGGAAGCAGGGCAGGAATTGCATGGATGCTGAGTGTCTGGAGGAGAGGGAAGCAGGGCAGGAATTCCATGGATGCTGAGTGTCTGGAGGAGAAGGAAGCAGGGCAGGAATTCCATGGACAGAGTGTCTGGAGGAGAAGGAAGCAGGGCAGGAATTCCAGCCCCAGGAGCTGAGGTGGTGCCAAAGGAGATGCCAGCTCTGGGAATTTCCTGTTCCCACGTGGCTGTTTCCCCACCAGGAGCTCAGGCTGGGAGGGGGTTGTCACTGCAGCCAGGTTTTCCTCTGAGCTTCCAAGCCCAGCTCCCAGTTCCATTTGGATCCCCAGGAAATTGCTTCCCGCTGATTGAGCAGGATGTTAATGAGAGTCTCTGCCTTCCTCAGCCCTCGTTAATCCCGGCTGGCAAACGTTCCCCAGCACTCACACGGGCTCTTCCCTTCGCAGGGGTGACCAGACTGGCACAGGGTGCCCAGAGCAGCTGGGGCTGCCCCTGGATCCCTGGCAGTGTCCAGGACCAGGCTGGACGGGGCTGGGAGCACCCTGGGATGGTGGAAAGTCCTTGCCCATGGCAGGGGTGGGACTGGAAGTTATAGAAAGTAGCTAAAAAGAGGAAATTGGGATGGTGGGAAGGAGGGACGGGGCTGGAGAACACCACGGGGTGAGTGAAAGGGGGATTAGAGGAACTCCCCTGTCCTTAATCCTGTCTGTGCCCTGGATTATTGCTGGGGGCTGGCTGGGCTCAGCCCTCCCCCCCTCAGTAATTACAACATTCCTGGAGGGAAGAGGGCCTGGATTTCTGAGGGAGAACCTTAAACCCTGGGACTCCACGTGCTGCTGGACCGGGAACGTGGATGGGGCTGTTGCAGAAACCAGGATTTGGTTCATCCACACACCAGCGTTCAGCCTGGGCAATGCAGCTGAGCAGTGCCTGTGCCATCCCCTCAGCCTGGGGGAGGGTGCCAGGCTGCATTCCTGACAATCCTCTGGAAAAATCCTGCCTTGGAGGTGTGCAGGGTCAGAATTGAAATTGGCTCATCCTGCTGGAGATTCCACGACTCCCAAATCGTTTGGGTTGGAAAAGCCCTCAGAGCCCATGGAGCCCAAGCACTGCCAGCACTGCCAAGGCCACCACTGGCCACTGCCCGTGTCCCTGAGTGCCACATCCACGGGGCTTTTGAATCCTGAGGATTTCAGATCCTTTCCGTGCTGAGGGAGGGACCCAAGGCAAAGCTCTCCCCCGTGGGAACAGCCCAGCAGTGGGATCAGGAGACAGAGGGGTTGTGCCCCCTCCATCCCCGGAGCTTTCCAGACCCGGAGGAGCCCCTGGCTGAGCAGGAGTTGGGCTGGAGACTCCCGAGGTCCTTCCCCACCAGGGCTGTTCTGTGATTGTCACAGATCCATGGAATGGTTTGGGTGGGAAGGGACCTCAGAGCCCACCCAGTGCCACCCCTGCCATGGGCAGGGACACCTCCCACTGTCCCAGGCTGCTCCCAGCCCCAGTGTCCAGCCTGGCCTTGGGCACTGCCAGGGATCCGGGGGCAGCCCCAGCTGCTCTGGGCACCCTGTGCCAGGGCCTGCCCACCCTCCCAGGGAACAATTCCTTCCCAAGATCCCATCCATCCCTGCCCTCTGGCACTGGGAAGCCATTCCCTGTGTCCTGTCCCTCCAGGCCTTGTCCCCAGTCTCTCCCTCTCTTTCCTTTTGGCTCCTTCAGGTCCTGGAAGGCCACAGTTAGGTCACCCCAGAGCCTTCACTTCTTCAGGCTGGACAATCCCAATTTTCTCAGCCTTTCCCCAAGGAGAGCTGCTCCATCCCCCTGCTATGGCAGGATTCAACGTAATTTAGATTCAAAGAACCCCCCAAATGTTTATAACAGAGATCAGAAGAGCGACGCTGACACGGAATTTAAAGAGGCATCCAAGGAGTTTCCTCCTGTTCCCACCTCCAGCTCTGCAGGACCAAGAGCTGAGGGGACACAGGAACAAACCTGGAATTGTGTTACCTCAACCAGGAGAAGCCCAGCCAATGTACAGAGCCTGAGCCCTGGAGTGTGGGATTCAGCCAGCCCTGGGCACAGCAGTGACCGCAGTCGGTGCTTCCCTGGTGGTCGCTGTTCCCTGGGCTGCACCCAGGCAGGATCCGAGAACCTTCCTTGAACTTGTTTGTGGGTTTTGGTTGCTCCTGTGAACACCAGGGCTCTTTTCATCTCTCCTCTTTGAAGGCTTTTGACCTCAGTAACAGGAGGTCAGTTCGGTTCTGCCGTGTTTCCGTCTGGCTGAACGCTTCTCCAAGCTCTGGGAGAAGTGGCTGCATAGGAACCATCTAATAATGGGAAAACAGGATCCAGGGTGGCCCTTGGTTATCCCAGTCCTGCTGCTGCCAGTCTGCCTCATTCGTGTCCGTGCAGCACAACATGTCCTGTTACTCCTGCTCTGAAATTCCATGGAATCCTTGATCTGTTGTCATTTTTCTGCTGTCGAGGTCAGGCTGGGTTTGGATTTTGGTTTTTGCAAACAGAAGCTTTGGGTTGCAGTTCAACCAAACCCCTCCTGTCTGGGCCCTGGGTGCCTCTGGGGCCCTGTCCTGGTGTTGCTTTAAGTCTTTCCTGAAACAGAGGTTTTTGTTTTGTTCTCTTCAGCGCTGGAATCTTTGTCACTCTGCTCATCAAACCCCTTCGCTGAGGGGCAGTGTCTGTGGAGGGTTTGGGAAGCTGCTCTCCCAGGAGATGGGCTGAACTCCAGGGTGCTGCTTTTACTCTGAAGTTCTTTGTGCGATTTCTTCTTGAGCCGACTCCGGAGCGGGAATCCTTTCCCTGTGCTTCTCTGGAGATCCTTTTTCCCTGAGGCAGCACAAGAGGGGATGCTCGGTGGCGGTGCAGCTGCAGAGGTCGGAGATGTGCATTCATAGCAGGGTGTTGGTGTTTAATCCCTCTGTCAGCTGTGGCACACTGGGCAGGCACGGGGGTGTCCTGGGGAGCGGAGGGGTGCCCCAGGCCGGGCTGCATTTAGGATTCCCAATCCCGATCCCAATCCCGATCCCGCTGCCGTGCGCAGGGAGCCGGGGCCGTGTCCCGCAGGCTCTGGGCTGTGGCTGACCCTGGTGCTCCGTGTCCCGCAGGCCCTGAAGCAGCAGCAGCAGAAGCAGCAGCAGCAGCAGCAGCAGTGCCGGGCGGGGATGGCCCCGGGAATGGGGCCGGGAATGGCGCTGCCCTCCAACCAGCACGTCCTGCTCAAGGCCAAGGCCGCCGCCGCGCCCGGCAAGTCGGGTACGTGCGGGACCCCCTGCTCTGGGGACGGGGACGGGAGGGGAACCTGCTCCTTGTGCGGGTTCCTCTGGCTTCTGAAATCATCAGCTTCTGGCTCCGGGGCTCTTGTAGGGTTCTGCTAGGGATGCACCAGGTGAGGGGAGACCGTGGATGGATCTGACTGTGCCACTGGCTCGTTAAAAGCTCGTTAAAAGCTGTGCCACTGGCTCATTAAAAGCTGCTCCCAGTGCTCAGGGACTTTCCCAGTCACCTGCACCCCACACAGGGGCTTCCTCCTGGTGTTTCTGTCTGGGGTTCTCCTGGTGTTTCTGTTTGGGGATTTCTCCTGGTGTTTCTGTTTGGGGTTCTGGTGTTTCTGTTTGGGGTTCTCCTGGTATTTCTGTTTGGGGTTCTCCTGGTGTTTCTGTCTGGGGTTCTGGTGTTTCTGTTTGGGGTTCTCCTGGTGTTTCTGTCTGGGGTTCTCCTGGTATTTCTGTCTGGGGTTCTCCTGGTGGTTCTGTTTGGGGATTTCTCCTGGTGTTTCTGTCTGGGGTTCTCCTGGTGTTTCTGTTTGGGGTTCTCCTGGTGTTTCTGTTTGGGGTTCTCCTGGTGTTTCTATTTGGGGATTTCTCCTGGTGTTTCTGTTTGGGGATTTCTCCTGGTGTTTCTGTTTGGGGTTCTCCTGGTGTTTCTGTTTCCCAAAGGGGCTCCTCATCCTGCAGGGTGGGTTCCATGTCCTGTTCTCATCTGAAAGATCCCTGAGGGGTTTCCAGAATTTGTGCTGTTAGGAATTGGTGAGGTCACTGCTCTGCTCTGGCTGGTCCAGCAGGGCGGGAGCTCCTCAGCCAGCACCGGATTTTCCGTGGTATCCCAAATTCTTGGTCGTTACTTCCAGCCAGTTTTGTCTGGTTTCTTTCCAGAGTAACTGAGGGCCTTGGTCAGGTCCTGGTTCTGAGCCACAGAACCACCAAATCCCAGCCTGCTTGGGTGGGAAGGGATCCCAGAGCCCATCCAGTGCCACGGGCAGGGACACTTTCCACTGTCCCAGGCTGCTCCAAGCCCCATCCAGATCCCAGCAAAACTGCATCTCCAGTCCCAAATCCCAAGGCTTGCTCAGCCCTCGAACTCTCCTGTAAAGCCTGGTGCTGTGGGTAATTCATTAAGATTAATTACTGACCCCAGTCCCAGAGCTCCTTCCCTTCAGCCAAGGAGCTGTGCTGGGAGCAGGGACAGCTGCTTATGGAGAGGAGGAATTCTGCATCTGCCTCCAGGTCATTCCCTGCCAAAGCACCGGGCACAGGAGCTGGGACTCGGGCAGTCCCTGGCACCTGCCGAATTCCCTGGCACCTGCCGAATTCCCTGGCACCTGCCGAATTCCCTGGCTTGGGACAGGCTCAGTCTCCCTGACAATCCCTGGCAGGGCTCAGCATTCCACACTGATTCCCTGCAGGCAGCTGGGATGTGGAGCAGGCCCAGCTTGTGGCAGTCCCTCTCCGAGCCAGGGGAATTCCCAGTGTCCCCATTCCGTCCTTGGTGTGGGAGCAGCCAGAGAGGATCCTGGAACAGCAGTCTCAGCATTAAAAACATCTGTATTTGCATATCCTGGGAGTCACTGGGGGAATGTCCCGCTGAAATTCACGGGGCAGGGTAAGGATTTTCCAGGAGCCATGAGAAACTGGGAGAGCCTGGGAGCTCCCCTGACCCTCAGCCTGTCCTGGGCAGGATCTGGGATTCACTCCTGGTGGCTGTTCCTCCTGCCTGTGGGGAGAGACACCAGTGGTGCAAAGGCCAGAAGCTCCCAGCAAGTCTTGCCCTTCCTGCTGTGTAACTCCAGCCTCAGGATCTTTCCTTAGGCTCAGCTCAGGATCTTTTCCTGCTCCCAGGCTTTTCCTTGAGTTCTTCCTCAGCTGGTTCCAGGTGGGATCAGGGTGTTCAGGAGCCCCTCAGGCTGTAAACCCCTCCCTTCCTGTGGCTCTTGTGTGTTGTTCTCCATGGGGTCCCCGTGGTGCTGCACAGGGACAGCTCCCAGCAGGGACAGTGGGAGGTGTGGAGAGGGAGCAGGAAATTAAATGGATGGGGGGAGGGAACAACATTCTGGTGGAAAGCAACGCTCTGATTCCACAGTTTCAGGGATTTATTCGGAGCTGGAACAGCTTGTGTGAGGAAGGGAAGGGAAGGGAGGGAGAGGAACCAGGATGGGAAACTGTCTCCAGAGCGCTGGGAAGAGGAGGAGGAATTCCCCAGGGTGGGCTGAGGAACAACAGCTGCAATAGAGGGGTGAATTTTGACAAGGACAGGAGAGCTGTGGAGAGGTGACAGCTCTGACAGGGGCTCGTTAACCCTGGAAGTGTTGACAGGACCACGCCTGGCTCGGATATAGGTGGGAAATAAATTGGGATCAGCTGGGAAAGGGACCCAAAGCACACACGGCGTGCCCGCCCATGCCTTTGTTTTGGGATGTTCTGGTGGCTCCAAGGGATGTCCCACAGTCAGTGCTGGGCTGCAGGAGCTCCAGGAGCACAGGAATGTCTGTGCTGGAACCGCTGGGGCTGCAGGGATGGGTCTGGGTGCTGGAGAACCTTCATTCCGTGCAGGAATATCCTCGTGCAGGATTCCTCTGTGCATCCCCGTGTTCCAGTGTCTCCCTTTCCGGCAGGCTGGGAAGGGAAGCAGGCGGATGGACATTCCAGCAGCCCCCCAAACTCCACGTCCAGCTCCTCGCCCTCGGTGAAGCTCGAGAACTCCCTGCCCGGGCTGGGGAAGAAGCCCTTCCCGAGATCCGACAGGCTCCATGCACGTAAGAGATGGATTTCCCTGCTTCTCCAGAGCTTTGGCTGCTCCAGGGCCAGAACAAAACCCTGAAACAGCAAAGTGGAGTGAAGTGTGTTGATTCCATTGCTGAGGGACTCTGGAAGGCGCTGCCAGTCTGCTGGGAATTGGGATAAATAATTCAGAATGCCATCTTCAAACCAGCCCTTCCCAGCCCGCATCAGCCGGGCCTGTCCTGGGAGTTCCCAGCTGCTGGAGAGCACAACAGGACCTGCATTGTTTGTGGGCTTTTTATTGTACCTACACACCCTGATAACATGGAAAAGGAAAAGAAATTCCTTCCTGGACCTTCATCCCTCAGACCCCGCTGGATTTGGCTCCCAGCCCTTTACTGGAGCCGGGGCTTTCTCGGCCTCCCCAGCCTTCCTGGTTCCTTTTGTATTTTCCAAGGGTGGGATTGATCCCGGTGAACTTCAGGATATTCTTACAAAGTTGTGGAATGTCCTGAGTGGGAAGAGGCCCACAAAGATCATGGAATCCAGCTTGTGGTGCTGCCCAGAACACCCCAACCATCCCACCCTGGGCATCCCTGGAGCTCTGGCAGCCTCGGGGCCGTGCCCATTCCCTGGGGAGCCTGGGCAGTGCCCAGCACCCTCTGGGGGAAGAGCCTTTCCCTGAGCTCCGGCCATTCCCTCATTCTGAGGTCTCCATCCCAGACCGTGTCTCTGGGGAGAACAGGCACTGCCACAGAGCAGCCAAGTCCAAAAGAAATCCCCAGGAACGAACTGACCTTAACTGGAGACTTAAAGCAGAAAACTGCTGTGGCCCAAAGGAGTTGCAGAACCCTCCTGAGAGCCCTCCTTGCCAGGCCCCAGCCAGCCAGGGTCCCGGTGAGGGGGGCTGGGTGGGTCTGGAGCGCTGTGTGCCCGGCTCTGTCGGTCTCTGTGTGCGCAGAGGCAGCAGCAGCAGCAGCGGCGCAGCCGTGGGCAGGGAGCCCGAGGGCTGAGCCGGCTGCGCTCCCTTGCAGGGCAGCTGAAGAGAGCCCGGTGCGCCGAGATCGACGTGGAGACGCCGGACTCGATCCTGGTGAACACCAACCTGCGGGCGCTGATCAACAAGCACACGTTCTCCCTGCTGCCCCCCGAGTGCCAGCAGCGCCTGCTGCTGCTGCTGCCCGACGTCGACAGACAGGTACGTGCTCCAGCACGGCCCGGGGGATGCCTTCCCCTGGCCCTGAAATCGAGGGTCAAACACGGTTAGAAGGGAAAAAGGGATTTTACCTCGGTATTTATTGTAAGGATCCTTAGGTGCAGCACGTCCAGGTCGAATGCACCTCAGTGTTCACTGCCCAAAACCCCCCCAAAGATCTGGTATATCATTATAGGTGTTACTAATTAGCATGTCTATCATAAATTCCCCAATGAGAGGCTAACATGAGCCCCCTCCCTGAGGAAGCTTCCCCTGGATGGTTCTATCTCAGTTTACAAAATGTGTTCTGGAGAGGACCTTGGGCTCTGGGGCACTCTGATCCCTGACTACAAAACCCCTAAAATGTTTCATCTCCCAGCTTAACAAACAAGTCCGAGAATGCAGGCAAAAAGCACTAAGGAGTGCAGAAGCTGCAAAAAGGTACAAAAAGGGGTTTGAAAGAAAAGGCAGAAAATTATCATGGCATCAGGGCATTCCAGCCTGCAGAGGGGAATTCCAGGTGGAGATCCTGTTCCCGTTGTGGTACCATGAGAACCTGTGGGGGAGAGGGGCACGGGGTCAGGGGAGAGCGAATCCAGCTTCAGGGTGACCTCGTTGTGGCCTTCCAGGACCTGAAGGGAGCCGACAGGAAAGATGGAAAGGGACTGGGGACAAGGGCTGGAGGGACAGGACACAGGGAATGGCTTCCCAGTGCCAGAGGGCAGGGATGGATGGGATATTGAGCAGGAATTGTTCCCTGGGAGGGTGGGCAGGCCCTGGCACAGGGTGCCCAGAGCAGCTGTGGCTGCCCCTGGATCCCTGGCAGTGCCCAAGGCCAGGCTGGACATTGGGGCTGGGAGCAGCCTGGGCTGCTGGGAGTGTTCCCAAATCCTCCAGAATTGCTGGGAGAAATACCCCCCTCCTGCCCACCTCGTTTTTAGTGTCACCCACTGAGGCATGGCTTTATTCTGGCCAGGGGAGTTGTGTGACAAAATCCGGCCTCCAGAGCCGGGCACAAAACCTGCTCCTGCTGGAACCCTGCAGCCTGGGCCGAGCACAGCGGGGCTGCGGCTGCTGGTCCTGTCCAGGGAGCTTCCCCAGGGCTTGGGCACTGCTGGGCTCGTGCTGTGCCTGGGGACTCTGGCCCTGCCAGCAGTGACCCTGAGCTGTGGCCAGCAGTGACCCCGGGCTGTGGCCAGCAGTGACCCTGAGCTGTGGCCAGCAGTGACCCGGGGCTGTGGCCAGCAGTGACCCCGGGCTGTGGCCAGCAGTGACCCCGGGCTGTGGCCAGCAGTGACCCTGAGCTGTGGCCAGCAGTGACCCGGGGCTGTGGCCAGCAGTGACC
>VXAD01007426.1:56683-108990 GCA_013399195.1 Dicrurus megarhynchus
CCCGAGCCCCCGGCCCCGCAGCAGCCCCGGCGCTAGGGAACGGCGCGGCGGCCACCCTGGGGTCCCCACGCGCCGGCAGCGGGGAGCGGGCAGGGACAGCCCCTCCTGCCCCGGCCCGGGGGGCTCCGGCGGCCGGGAATGGACCCAGCGGCACCAGCGGAACCCCGGGAGCGCCCACGGCCTCAGGAGGGACCGGCTCTGACCTTGCCAAAAGCAAAGCTCCTTCCCCTCTGGTGTCCTCCCTGCCGCCCGCGGGCCCCGGAGCCCAGGCTGGAGCTGTGGGCGCGCCCGTCCCACCCTCCAGCACCTCCTCGGTAGCACCCAGCCTTAAATCTCCTCCCGGTGGGGCCCTGCCCAGAGCGAGCTCCAGCATTCCTGCCAACAACCCTTTGGTCACCCAGCTGCTCCAAGGCAAGAGCGTCCCTCTGGAGCAGATCCTGCCCAAGCCGCTCACCAAAGCAGACATGAAAACTGTCCCCGTGGCTCCTCAGGAAGAGAAGGGGGCAGCAGCTCCCGGTGCAGCAGGGAACGGTGCCGAGGCGGGGGACAGACCATCGAGTTTGCCCCCGCAGCAGCTTGGGAAGATCTTCTGCCAGAACAGGCCTCTGCCTCACATTCCAAGGACCTTCCCGCTCCCCTCGGGAAAGGACCCCAGTCCTGAGCAGCACCAGTGCCACGAGGCGCTGAGCAAATCGACCCAGGAGCAGATCCTGCAGACTCTCATCAAGAGGGTGCAGAGGCAGAACCTGCTGCCCGTCCTTCAGCCCTCGCAGCTGAACCTCCCGCACTCAGGTTTCCCAGTGGAAAACGGCTCCACCAGCCAGAGATTCATGCTGGGCTTCACGGGCAGGAGGACGTCCAAGCCCGCCATGTCTGGGCACTACCTGCTCAACATCTCCACCTACGGCCGCGGCTCGGAGAGTTTGAGGAGAGGCTTCTCCCTGAACCCCGAGCCCCGCCTGGGGCTGAGCAGCCCCGCCGACGGTGCCAGGGCAGAGTTTGGGGAGTGCGAGGACGTGGGTGGCCAGGGCAGCAGCAGCGAGGAGGACGCGGATGACGAGAGCTCCGGGGATGAACGGGAGCACGTCGGCATCAAAGAGGAGCCACGGGCGGCGCAGGGGCCTGGGCAGGGGGAGAAGGAGCAGGGCTCACACGGCACCGGCCCTGCGGACCCCGGCTCCCTGGGGACCAAGGCTGGCAAGGCCGAGGCAGCCCCGGCGCCGCCGGCAGCCGGCCCCAAGGAGAACGCGCCGGCGCTGGACGGCACCGCACTGGCCCGGGACCTGCTGCAGGCGGCGCAGGAGCAGATGGCCCACGCCATGAGGGGCAAGGGGCACGGCAGCGCGGAGCTCTTCGGGCCCCCCGCCCCGTCCCCGGACTCGGCGCAGCCGCAGCCTCCGCTGCTCCCTGCCCCGCACCCCCCGAAGCTGCCTGGGAGCGCCGGGGCGCAGCTCCTGGGGCCCAGCTACAGCGGCACAATAAACGTCTCCACCTCGCCCGACGTGGGCCAGGGCTCGCTCGTGAGCGGGCTGTCCGAGTGCAACCAGCTGGCCAGCTCCATGGGCAACGTCATGTCCTTCTCCGTGACCGTCACCACCATTCCCACCGGCCAGGCTGTGAACTCTGGCGGCCACGGGCAGAGCCTCCCGGTGCAGGCGTTCGCCGAGGACGGCGGCATGGAGGATCCCCCTTCCAAATGTTACTGCAGGTTGAAAGCCATGATCATGTGCAAGGGCTGCGGCGCCTTCTGCCATGACGACTGCATCGGGCCCTCCAAGCTCTGTGTCTCCTGCCTCGTCGTGCGGTAACCGGGGCGGCACGTGGGGAGCAGGACGGCCTCCTCCGGGGGCTGCTTTCGGAAGTATCTTGGGAAGAAACAGGAATTTTACTGCCTTGCACAAGAGACACGTTACTGAATCAGGAATACAGAGTAGAGTCCTTCTTTCATTAACGAAAGAGCACCTTCTTGTACAGGGAGTCGAAATCGCACTCGACTACGTGAATTGTGACAAGAGTTTGCACTTAAGGAATTATGTAAATATGCCACATTATTTTGTTTAAAGATATTTTTTCAATCTTTTAGGAGATAGTGTTTGACTTGTACTGCAGTTCCAGTAACCCCAGCCTGCTCTGAGCACGTTTGCTGAGCTCTGCTCTCCCCGGGGGATCCAGCCCATAGCCCGTTGTTGGTCTTCTCTTGGCAGAGGGAACGGGATAATCAAAGTCCGGCCGTGTGCGGTGACGGAGCACCGAGGCAGGAGCTCTGAGCAGGCTCCCTCGGCTGCTCCCGGTTCAAATCCCCGGGAACGGGAGGCACCACCGATGGGGTGCCAGCCTTTCCATCCATTGCCTTTCCCCCGTGACCTGGCTGTTCCCAGGAGGCTCCTGGGCTGTGCAATACGGGCTGGTGTTCCTGGTTTGCAAACCCCCCTCTCCCAGTAACCGAGCTGAAGGGAGGTGGGGTCTGGCTGTGCTGCTGGTGGAACTGCAAGAAGGAGCTGTACTGACCATGGGGTCGGGGTCACCAGAACAGCTCAGTCTGGGACTGTGGGTGTCCCACCGGAGCAGGGGTCACACAGCTGTGCTTGGCCTGGCAGGACTGGGCAGGAATCTGCTCTCCTGGGCATTCCCTGGGAGCTGGGAGCTGCCATCCCACGGCCCAGAGCCAGCTGCTCTTGTCTTGGGACACGGGGGCAGGTGAAGGGCACGAAGCGTCACCCTTGCTCCTGCCGTGCTCTGGGAAGCGCTTTGTGCTAGTCCAAACACCCCCATGGTCAGACATCTCCAGTCTCTATCCAAGATTTTGTATTTCCTGGGTGTAGGGAAAGGCAAATGAGTGCCAGCCTGGGCCTTGCTGGGCGGCTCTTTGTGTTTGGAATACCAAATTAGGCTGAGCTCAGCTCAGCTGGGGCCCAGCTGAGGGAGGGGTGCTGGGGCAGCCCCTCAGACCTGACCAGGGACATGGCTGGTGACACCTGCGCTCCCTGTCAGTTCCTGGATTCCTTCACTTGGACTGATGGAAATCAAAGCACAGTGGCCCCGTGTTCCCGGGAGCTGAGGACGCTGATGGAGCACGAGTCACTCGAGGGCTGTTCTCTGCCGGGGCGGGCGGGGGCCTTGCTGCACCCTGGTCAGGGAACAGAGCTAGGTATGTTTGTGATGGAGAAGCACTGAATTCACTTTTAATCCAAAGGCCTTTTTAAGCTGAAGCAATATTCCCACAGCAGTGGGGCAGCTGAGTGTGCACGGGGTCCTCAGCCTTCCCTTCCCCTCTCCTTTGTACTACTGCTCCCCTCCCCTTCTCCCCGGGAACCCGGCACTGGTGGTGAGGAGTAGAAGTAATTCCCTGGGTGATTTTCCAAGGAACAAGTGCCCAAGGCTGCCAGAGCTCCAGGAGCCTTTGGACAACGCTCTCAGGCATAGGGTATGATTGCTGGGGTGTCTGTGCAGGGTCAGGAGTTGGGCTGGATGGTCCCTGTGGATGCCTTGCAGCACAGGATATTCCATGACTCTGTGATTTAATTGGTGATTATAAGGAAAAGGGAGTTGCAGACTTGATCCTGTGGTGGCAGGAGTGTTTCCTTCCCTGCCCAGGGAGTGCGGCCGCCTCTGGAGCAGCAGGAGCTGCAGCATCACCTGCTCTGGGTTCCGTCATCTTAAATTTATTGCAGAGCAGTGACCCCCACTGTCGTGATTCCACATCACTGCTCGAGCATCCTGTGGTGAGGAGGATTTAGGGATTAGAAATGAACTCAATTTTTTAAATCTAAAACTGAAATCTCAATAAATTGCACAGAATCGTCCCCACGAGCATCTCACACCCACATTGCTGGTGGTGGTAGCCCGAGAACCCCCGGCCTGTGTGTGTTCCTGCCACTTCCCGCTTCCAGCTCTTGTTCGGGAAGAGGAATTCCTGCGTTTCTGTAAACCTGGGGATGCAGCGTGGGCTGGTTTGGAGCTGAGAGCAGGATCTGTCCGTTCCTCCCTCAGGCCTCACTCAGACAGGAAGGAAGTTCCTTGCTGTAATCCTGGACAGACACTTCCATTCCTGGCTGGAACATTGGTGCTGGTTACACAACAAACTCACTGAGTCGTTCTCAGAGGAGAGGGAGGGCTTTCGCTGCACGCTTGGGTCAGTTCTGGTCTTGCCTTGGCTCCTCTCAGGGTGTTTTTCCAGGCTGCTGGAGAGGGGGAAGCAGGGGATGAGGAGGGAGCTGTGGCCCTGAGCACTCACAGGCGTTCCAGCTGCTGCAGCTGCCGCTGGAAAGCTCTTCCAGAGCTCCCTTGGTGTTTCCCAAACCGTCACCGCCCCGGCTGTGGCTCCAGCTGGTTCCTCCCGTTGGATTTCCCGCTGTCCTCTGCTGAGCATGGACTGGGGTTGCTGTGCCCGTTCCCTGGCAGCGCAGGGAGCCGCCGTTCCCTGAGCCATCCCATGGGAATGTGCCCGTCTGGCCTGGCCGTGCCAGGAGGGGGTGGCTGGTGACCTGGGGTGGGACAGTCGGTGATCCTGGACGTGGAGGTGGCCCCAGGCTGGCGTTGGCCAGCGTAGGATTGTGTTGGTGACTCGGGAGCTCACACCTGTCAGTGCCTTAGTTCCATTTCATGGATCAACACTTTGCTTGGGCTACTTTTCTTCCATTTCTTCTTAAGGAAATCGATTCTCTCGGTGCCCGTCTGAGGTTTGAGCACACTCCTGGTGCAGCCTGGCAGAGCATCTCCGTGGGTGAGCAGAGGGCACTGTGTGCGAGGAAATTGTTCAGGATAACGGGCTCGGGGTAATAATCCCTGAGGTACTCCCTGGAATAGGGACAGAGCCCTGGAAGTTTTGCATGTGCTGCAGCTGGTGTGGGATGAGGGGTTTCAGACGGGGGAATGCTGCAGCCTGTGCAGTTCCTGGGGCGGGATCAGCCTGTCCCACTGCTGAGGCTCCTTCCCATCATCCGCCCTCCCCACAGACAGTAAATCCACCTCCACACGGGATTTATGATAAAGGGATGTCGTGACGGAGTTCAACCATTAGACTTTGGTCCCCCAGGAGGAACGGCACTGCAGGGAATGGTGGCGTCAAAAATCCAGGATTTCCAAAGCCTGATGTCAGAGTGTTTGTGGCAGGGAAGGGAACCTGCGTGAGGGGGGAGGTTTCAGTTTCCCTTTTCAGGACACAGAACTGGAATTGGAGCCTGACCAACGCTTCACTTCCCAGCCCCAAACCCCATGGACGGGCTGTGGCACCGGCGGCGCCAGCGCAGCTCTGGGGGCTCAGGTTGTGAGCCAGGTGGGCAGCAAGGGAAGGAATTTGGTGTGGAATTTTACCGTCCCTCCTGGAATTTACAGGAAAGAGGAGGTTCCAAGCAGTTGCACTGGTTGGGGAGTTGGATGTTTTTTTTGGTTGCACAAAACAGCTGCTGAAGCAGCAGTTCCTGGTCAGGTCGTTACCGGGAGGGACGCTCAGGAGGGATCCTCAGGAGGGAGGCAGCAAAGACCAGCCCGGGGCAGGAGGGTGGAGCGGGAGCGGGTTCGGGGCTTCTCTCCTCCGGGGAGGCTCAGGCCGATGGTTCATGTGAGCCACGGGAAGGTTGAGAGGACAGGACCGGGCTGGGGTTTCCCGCTGCAGGATCCCACAGCGGGAATGTGGGAGGGCCGCGAGCGATCCCTTTGGTCAGCACGGATGGATCGCGGGTGGGCAGAGCGCTCCGGGGGCTGCGGGACCCGCGGCCGGCGGGTCCGGGTGCCACCGCTGGGACACGGGGCCGGCGGCTCGGGCGGGTGCCGGGAGGGAGCGGCCCCGAGCGTTCCTCGGTCCCTGGGTTGTTTTTAATGCTTACGTTTGCTATTCGTGCAGAGCGAGTCTAAGAGCTTACAGTAATATATTTTAAGTAATATATATTTTAGTATCTGTAAAGAGCGGGCAAAGGAGGGGGTCTGAGGTGGTGACAGGGTAGCGGAGGGCAGTTCCTCGGCCAGGCCAGCGGGGGTTACTGCAGCACAACTGAGAAGATTCAGTTCCTGCCGTTAATGCAATAAAAATGGGAATTCTCACAAAGAAGCAATCCAATACTGTTTCCCAGAGGCTTTTCCTGTGTGGACAACAGGCCTGTAAACACAGTTCCAAAAATTCTAAACCTTTGTCTTTTGCCTTTTTAAAAGGGACTTCGATTGGGCTTGAGGGTCTGTACAGCAAAATCGAGGTGACACCATTTGAAAATGTATTTTTACACAAATAATATAGAAAAAAAAATCATATTTTACATAAGAATTTTAAGTATTTGAAATATGTGTATATATATACTGTATGTACTTCGTATATGCTTTATTTTACATTTTCAATGTATTAAAAAGTATTTGAGCTGGTTGGATCTGAGATGTAATAGTGTTTAAAAACACAAAACCAAGGGAAAGGAGCGTGGGGGGAGAGCGGGTGGGAGCTCTGCAGGGAAGCACAAGCCCAGAGCAAAGGAAGGGGGAGGTTTTAGCAGTTTGAGAGCCTTCAGACCCTTCCCAGTCCCGTGTCCTGTCCGTGTTGCCATAAATCGTTCCGTTTTCCTCGTGACCACCTGGAGTGATCCACGTGAGAAGAGCGGGAGCTGGGATGGCTCCTCCCCACAACGCTGACCCTGCACAGCCAAAGCTGCTGCAGCCCTGCTCGGCCAAACCCAGCCCGGAGCGACTGCGTCTGCTCCAGCCCTGGAATGGGAGTAAATGGGTGGGTTCTCCACAGAACCATTTAGGTTGGAAAAGACCTCCAAGCTCATGGAATCCAACCTTTGACCGACACCAGCCCGCGGGAGCCTCTCGCGGTGCTTACGGGGGATTCAGATACCAAACCTCCAGCAGTGCTTTCAGGGGGACTCCAGCAAAGCTGGGGATTTCTTCACTCTGCAGAGCGTTTGGTGAAAATCTCCCTGCAGAGGTCGATCCATCTTTGCAACTGTTAGAACTGAATTCCCATCGGGAGCAGGGTCCCACCAGGGCACTGAGAGCAGGCAGGGGTGTCTGACCAGGCACAGCTCCATGTGCTGCAAATCCCAGCTCCTCCTGGAGCTGCTCCTTGGGCCCAGCAGCCAGTCCTGCAGCACTGGGGTGCCCGTCTGGGACGCAGGAGGAGGCCCCTGGAGTGCCCGGCCCCAGGCTGCACCCAGACAGGAAACACAGTTCCCTGCTGAGGCAGGGTGGGGGCAGATGGGAGCCCAGAGGTGGCTGCACCAGCCCCATGCCCTGCTCTGTGAGGCCCTTGTTGGCTCAGGTGAATCTCAAACGATATTTATTCCATTTCATCCAGTGAGTGTTCCGGGATCCTGTCTGTAACCCAGAGCTGGGTGCAGCAGTTCTGTCCCTGGGATGCGCAGGGGAGGAAATGAGGTGGGAAAAGGAGCAGCGTGAACACGTCGGGGTTAAAGGTACAAAAATGACCCCTGGAGAGGTGTGGAACTGGTACTTCTGTACTTGACTGTTGTTGGGATGTCCTGCAAAGACAAACCGTGGCACCCAGCTGTCAGAGCTGCTCTGGGCAGCGTGGGGGCTTTAACCAGCCCTGCACTGAGAGGGTCCCGCTGGGGGACAACGCGGGGCTGGGCAGGGCTGTCCCTCCCGTGCCTCGGCTCCATGTCCAGAGGGATCCTGCCTTTATCCCAGACCTCCTCATCCCAGATGCCTCCCCCACCTGCAAAGCCACCTCACACCTGAGAGGGAACAGCAGCCTTGGGAGTTGTTCCCTCTTTAAGGGACATGGGTGAGATAAAATATAAAATGGCAAAGTGTTGGAGCTGCTGCACTTCGGAACAAGCCTTCCTTATTCCCCTGGTACTGCTGCCTCTCCCAGTGCAAAACTGAACCGAACTGGTCTCCTGTCCCTTTCAGTTCAGACTTCTCTGATGGTGCATTATGGATTTTATAGTGGAAAAGGTGGGCCGAGCTTTTTACCTTTGGAGGCCTCTGGGCTCCTCCAGGCCTGATCCCAGGGATGTGATCCCACGGGCAGTGAATGTGCTGCAGCTCCCACAGCTTCCTCCGGGCCTGCTTCCCAATGGACGGGAGTCACCTGTCCTGATGGGATGGGTGCCACCTTGAGCCTCATGGACACAGGTTTTAATGTGGTGTCCAGAGGAGTCCCAAGGATGAGCCCACAAACCGACTCCGTAGCACTTCAGCCCCTTCCAGACCACCTTACGCAATGTACAAAATTCCACCTTAGCATCTCACACAGAGGGGGATCCGAGTGCTGCTCCCAACAGCCCATTCCCAACCTGGCACTGGCGTATCCGTGCCCTCAGGACATGGCACCAGCCAGAATCCTTCCCCGTGGCTCCTGTCCTACCACGGGTTCTGTTCCTCTTCCTCCCACAGCGCCCTCTCTGGAAATGGAGGTGCGATGCCGTAGCTGCTCAGCACACGGACTCGCGTGTGTTTCACCGTCATGGTCCGTCTTCTGCTCACTAAAACCATTTGGGGTTATGGCCTCGAGTCCTGCTGATGGGGGCTTGCAGGGATTTCCTTTTGCCCTCCCCTGACAGGGAACTGCACTTCCCTGGCTTTACAATCTGTTACAGTTTCTTTCGGCACATTTTAAGGGGACAACTTTGGTTTATTACTCAGCCTTAATAAATTCTGCAGTCCCCTCACTTCTTGGGGACCCAAGACACTTCAGGAACGTGGAACTGTATCAAGTGATAGGAACTTGATTTCCCTTAAATGGAGGGATTCAGGGAAACAGGTGTGTAACCAACTCCCCTGATTTCTGACAGGAGAACTCTGAATGCACTTAACCACTCGGTAAAATCAGCAGCACGGAGGAATGTGCAAGAGCTGGGATTTCTTTTCCCTGAATACATTAAAAGTATCAACAATTCTGTATTTTAAGTATGGAAGGGGTTGGAGACCTGCCAGTGGGAATAATCCACCCCAGCCCTCAGGTGGCATCTTGGTGGCATCACTAGACTTTAATTTATTCTCCTTTTTAATCAGTGTGAGCAATTAATGGCTCTATCTCGTTGTTCAGTAAGTAAAACCCTTTTTTTCTAGCCAGGCAGAACTCCCCTGGGACCCTCGGGAAGGAGGAGGATGGGCACAGCCCACAGAGGAGAGGGAAGCCTGAACTCCCAGCGTCAGAGGTATAAAGAAATAACTAAAGCCATGGCACCATCTGGTGTTTTTCCAGGTTCCAGCACGTCTCCCTGCAGCCCACGGCAGGCGGCTTTTCCAAATGCTGCTTTGGCTGCTGCTGGGTTTAGGATGTAAATGCAGCCAGCAGGAATCACCCTCCCCACCACCCCTCCCTAATTCGGTTCCACTGCCACCCGTGGGGCTGAGTCCGGAATTCCGGGACAAGCCCAGCGCTGCCATTGGCGCAGCCAGCTCGGGATGAGCATCGGCACAGCACCAGCTACAACGTCTCAGCAGCGCTTTCCCCTCTCATTCTCCTATTTCCTGACAAATAGCTCCCTCCCACTCGTGCAAACCGTGAGCGGTCCCTCCTGTCCACGCTCGGTGTAGGAATTCTCCTCCCTTCCTGCGGGCACAGCCAGCGCCGTGCAGGAGGAACTGAGGCATTTCCACAGGGAGCAGATGCCCGTCCCGCCGGATGCTGCTCAGGAATCCCTGACGGAGCGGGCGCTGCCGGCACTGTTGGTGCTGCCGGTGGCTGTGACATCCCCATGGACGTGGAATGCTGTTACCCACAACGGAGCGGGTGTCATTCGAAACACCCGCTGCTGCTGGGGCAGGGGAGCTGTGGGACACGGCAGGAGCTGCGAGCAGCCTCCCCCGGCAACGGGGGACACGTCCTTCAGAGGCACAGGTCCTTACAAGCCAAAGTTGCCCTCCCAGCCCATAGAAACACAGATCCATGAAATGGTTTGGGTGGGAAAGGACCTCAAACTCATCCAGTGCCACCCCCTGCCATGGCAGGGACACCTCCCACTGTCCCAGGCTGCTCCCAGCCCCAGTGTCCAGCCTGGCCTTGGGCACTGCCAGGGATCCAGGGGCAGCCCCAGCTGCTCTGGGCACCCTGGGCCAGGGCCTGCCCACCCTCCCAGGGAACAATTCCTGCCCAATATCCCATCCATCCCTGCCCTCTGGCACTGGGAAGCCATTCCCTGTGTCCTGTCCCTCCAGCCCTTGTCCCAAGTCCCTCTCCAACACTCTTGGAGCCCCTTTAGACACTGGAGGGGTTCTGAGGTCTCCCCGAACCCTTCTCTTCTCCGGCATGAACATTCCCAACTCTCCCAGCTAGGCCGCAGACAGGAGGGGCTCCAGCCCTCGGAGCTGAGGGGATGGAGCTGAGCAATGGCTGTGGCTGGATGCTGAGGGGACGGCAATCGCTCACAGCTGTGAGGGGGTGCCCATGGTTGACACGGTGCTGAGCGGATGGCTGGGAGGGAAGAGCCACGGCTGACGGAGCACCCAGCGCTGCCCCTGCCAACGCCGCCACCCGCCGCGCTCCCCTCAGGCGGCCCCAGCCCCTCAGGGCGGGCCGGGGGCGGGGCCGCCCCCNAGCGGCGGGGCCGCCGGGCCTAGCGCGGGGGAGCGCCCAGCGAGGCCGGGGATCACCGGGCTGAGGGTGGGGGCCGCTGGTTTGGCCGTGCCCCGGTGTTCCGTACGGCCGCAGAACAGCTGCTGGCAGGGACCCGGGATGTGCAGGTTCCATTGCTTTGAAATTAACGGGAGACCCGGGATGTGCAGGTTCCATTGCTTTGAAATTAACGGGAGACCCGGAAGGTGTGGGCTCCACTGCTTTGGAATTAACGGGAGACCCGGAATGTTCACGCTCCATTGCTTTGGAGTTAACGGGAGCCGCAACCAGGATAAAAGCAGCACCGTATTGTAGCTGTGTAATAAGGCGGGGTAATTTTTCTGTGGAAAATCGCTGCTTTCTTGGAGAAAAAAAAATTCACTTGGTATTTTTCCCACCTTTTTAGCTTGTCGTTTAAATGTTTGAAGAAGGAGCTGAGCCCAGGAAAGTGGAAGTTGCCCTGAGAGACTCCTCAGTGTGATTCAGGTAATGGGATCTGTTGGGATTGACTGTGGTATTGACCTTAAAAACTTGTGGTTTGTATGTTCAGTTTTCTGTTTCTTACACTCAGGAAACCGATACTGACATTTTTCATTATGACAAACTTGTGTCGTGAATCAGTGATTTCTGCATTTCCTGTTGCGTGTTGGACGTGTAGAAATATTCCTCTGTGAGATGGAATCCTCTGTTTAAAATTCCTCCAGAATGATGTTTGTTGTGCAGCACATCCCTCAGCTGGGGAAGGTGAATCATGGAATTATGGAATGCTTTGGGTGGGAAGGAATTTTAACCAACATTTAATTCCACTCCCCCTGCCATGGGCAGGGACACCTTCCACTGTCCCAGGCTGCTCCAAGCCCCAGTGTCCAGCCTGGCCTTGGGCACTGCCAGGGATTCACAGCTTCTCTGGGCACCCTGTGCCAGGGCCTCCCCACCCTCACAGGGACAAATTTCTCCCTTGCATCTGATCTACTGCCATGGAGAGCCAGCAGAACCTCAGTGGGATGCAGAGCCCTGGCATAGTGCTGTCTCCTTCCAGAGGAGTTTGCTGAGCCACAGGGATGCTTTGGAAGTTGGTTCTGTGCTGCTTGAAAACTCGGGTGTGACAGAATCTGAGTCGCTGGAGTGTGGTCAGGAGTTGTGTTGCTGCCCCTAAGAGTGCTTTGCACTTTATTTTCCTGCTCTGGTCCCTCAAGTTCTGACTCTGTCTCTGATGGTGGCACAGGGTGCCCAGGGAAGCTGGGGCTGCCCCTGCATCCCTGGCAGTGCCCAAGGCCAGGCTGGACTCTGGGGCTTGGAGCAGCCTGGGACAGTGGGAGGTGTCCCTGCCATGGCACTGGATGAGTTTGAGGTCCCTTCCCACCCAAACCTTTGGTCATTCTCTGCTCTGTCTGCTGCAGCTGCCCAGTGACAAGCCATTCCACATGCCTGAACCACTGGTTCAAAAGGTCACAAGTTTCAGTTCCAGGTTTCCTTTGACCCTTAAACCCCTCCTGTGCTTCCATGTGGGCAGGATGCTGCTCCAGAGGTGTCTGCCTTTGGCCTTTTCCTTGGCCGTATTATCCTGTTGAATCCTCTTTGTGTTTCTGCTTGTTCCCATCATCATACACAGGATTCTTGTCTTGTTTTGTAGCTGCTTGGTACATCCCAGATCTGCTGCTGGCGTCTTGGTCAGTCCCAAGGGAGCAGCTCCCTGCTCCCAGGTTTGGGCTGCCAGAGTTGGTTCCTGACAGTTCCAGAATCCCATATTTAAGGGGACACATCCCTCATGTAAGCTCCGTGGGGCACCCCTCACTGGTCACTGCGGTTTCTGTGGTGGTGAATGCAGCAGCCCTGCCAGCATTGTCCCAAACTCCCTGGCTTTGGAGCAGGCTGGGGGTTTTTGGAACTGTAAATGGCTTTATTTGTTGTCTGTGTTGCAGCTGATGCAGTCAGGCCTCTGGTTTATCCCAGGACCCAGCTGTTCCAACAGCAGTATGTGTTTTAGGGAGTGCTGGATGGTAGGGGGGGTTTAGGAGGGAGCCATAATGCAAGGAAAAGGGCTTTTGCAGCAACAGAAAAGCATCACTTTTCCACCAGTTCAATTACATCCCACACAGCACAGGTGAAGTGGGAGTGTGGACTTCCAGTCCTGTGCAGCCCTGGGTGGATGTTATCAGCTGTGCAGCCCTGGGTGGATGTTATCAGCTGTGCAGCCCTGGGTGGATGTTATCAGCTGTGCAGCCCTGGGTGGATGTTATCAGCTGTGCAGCCCTGGGTGGATGTTATCAGCTGTGCAGCCCTGGGTGGATGTTATCAGCTGTGCAGCCCTGGGTGGATGTTATCAGCTGTGCAGCCCTGGGTGGATGTTATCAGCTGTGCAGCCCTGGGTGGATGTTATCAGCTGTGCAGCCCTGGGTGGATGTTATCAGTTGTACCATCGTCTGCAGCCCTGGGTGGACGTTATCAGCTGTGCAATCCTTTAAGCCATGGGTGGATGTTATCAGTTCCACGTTGTGGAAGCTGTGAGAGTTTTTGAAGAGGGAAGGAACCGAGTCCAGAAGTTTAAGGCGAGGCCTTGGGGTTGGGTTGGTGCATGAACCAGCGTGAGCTCCTGCGTGGGCTGCTCTGGGGGAGCTTTAGAGAGCCTAAAGAAGGATTCAGATAAGGTGATTCAGGTGATAAGCATTTGAATTCATAATATTTTTATTAAGTTAATTGCTTTCCCCTTGGTACAAGGCAGAAGAAACCATGATTTTGTTGTCTCTGGTTTAGTGTTTAAAGAGATTTCTACTGATAAACTGTGCCTAAATTGAAATAGTTTAATGGGCCTTTCCCAGTCCTGTGGGCTTTAAGGACTGAAGTATTTTAATTTCTCATCTGTGCTTAAGTAATACAGATTTATTTAAAAACTTACGTAATGAAGACTTTTAGGCAGCCTAGATCTGGAAGAAACAGTAGGACACCTTAAAATTCCACAGCAGATAGCACATTATCTTTGGCCAGGTGTTTCTGTGGAAACAAATGGAATTATGAAAGCAGCTGCCAATCCATCACTAAATTTTAAAAGAGCTGTATGTCTAAAGGATGCGTTGTGCTTACAGAACACTTAAAATCATAGTAACTCTTGAGTAGGTACTGACTGACTGCAAGGTGAGGTATTTTTCAGTCTCTGTCAGTGCAACTTTTAACTTTAATTAGGTCAAAGGTTGGGCTCAGTGGTCTTGGGTGACCAAGAGCCTCAGTGCTTCTGTGATTTAAGAGGTGGGGGAGCAAAGGGGTGTCCTGGCATAAAGCAAACAGCGAGGGAGCTGAGGCCCTAACCTAATTTTTTAAAATTTATTTTGTAAAACAGAAAGTGGCAAAACTAAGGGATAACATCTCTTAGTTTTACAGAAGGCAATGGCAAGTGTCATCAGTTAGACTTTTACTTCTGGCTTATTTTGTTCTTATAGAAAGAAAACGCTTTGTTTGTGAGCACAGCTGGTGGGACCTTTGGAGTGGGGAATCAGAGGTCATGAGGAATCCCCTCAGCAGGGATCTCCTGGATGAGGGCACTGAGTGTTCCCTCCCTGAGTTCCTGGGCTTACTGTGAGCTGTTCTTTGTTTATTTCTTAATAGAATGATGCCACCCAAGGCAATCCCGAGGCAGGAGGGAGGCACTGAGGAGCAGCTTGGGTGCAGGCAGGCTTTTGAAGAAGGTGTTGTGTGTGTCTTGCAGCTCAGACAGAATTAAACTTATCAGGCCTGTGTGGGTGTTCAGTTCCCATTGCCTGGGGCAGTGGCAGAGAGACTTTTAAATGCAGATTAATGGCAGTTCCTGGTTCTGTACTCCCGTACCCTTTCAATAATATCTAACACTTCACAAACTTAGAATTATTTTAGTTTAGCCTTGTGAAGCTGGTGAGGAAGATTTCATATTAGGAGTTAATGTAGGAGGTGAAGTTAATGAATGAAGACTGGGCAAGCTGTTTAATCCTGAATTCCGTTGTGATGGGGACAGCAGTTCATGTTCGCAGGTGTTTCTCAGTGCCCTGACTGGAATTTCCCTCCTCTCCAGGTGTGCAGGGGAGCTCTGTGTGAGCCCTGAGCTCTGCTGGGGCTGCTTTGGCTCCTCTCAGTGCTGCCAGGTGTGCTGCTCATGCTCCATCTCCCAGTCTGGGTTAATGGGGAAAAGGGCAAGGACGCAGCTCAGAACAGTTCCTGGTAATGAATATTCCAGAGGCAGTTCCAGAGTTCTCTCCTGTGCTCTGGAAGCAGTGCTGGGACCTGAGGGCTCAGATGGAGAGGGAAGGCTTTGCCAGATTCACTGTGGAGCACAGAGTGCTCAGAAATCCCCTCCACTGGTACAAAAATGAGTCTTCCCTTCCTGAGAGGGAGGGGTAAGCTCTTAATTAGGCTATTTCCAACTTCTTACTGCTTGAAAATCCTCATGTAATATTTCATTGATCTGATCCAACAGGAGCACTGCTTCATTTTAAAGAAACAATTTCAGCTGCTGGATTTGCTCTTGTTTTCAGGCTCGTGGTAAATCCCATATACAGGCATTAACTTCAGCCTCCAGACCAACAGGCAGGTTGTAAAAACCCATTTCTACTCCTCAGGCTTTGGGGCAATAAGGGAAAATGAGAGTTTGGCTCTCTGGCTACTCCAGAAGAGCATCTGAGTGTTGTGGGCACTGAGTGTGCTGCCTGCTCTGCACCCTGGCTGTGTTTGCTGGAGAACAGACCTGACTGTGCCAGAATCTGTGCTGAGACATTCAGCGTTGTCCTTCAGAGCTTGCACAGCTCCTGGGCCCAGGCTGGATGATTCCCTGGGGACTGAAAACGGATATGGAGAGCTGTGAACTTAAAATAACACCTTGGGAACTGGGCTGGAACCTCCAGTGCCACTGTCACCCTCATCATTCTTAGCCTGACCTGTAAGTTCCTCAGGGCTGGGACTTCTCTCTGTTCGGAGCACTCAGCTGACACTCACAGATGTGAAGTGACAGAAACTCAGACAGTTTGGAGCTCTCCTGGATTTGAATTTGTTCTGTTTTGTCTGGAGGGAACCTGGAGCTTGTTTTTAAAACTGTGTTAAAAGTTTTGGAAGGCTTTCAAAGAAACCTCTGATTAAATATTGTTACTTTTTCCATCTTTGTTTAACTTGAATCCCGTACAATCTTTATCAGTTTCTGACCAGGTGGGGTTGTTGGGCTTGCCCTGGGGCTTAGGCCAGGGGGTTTCCATGGAATCACAGAATCATTTCAGTTGTAAAAGTCCTCTAAATCCCAGCTGTGCCCAATGCCCACCTTGTCCCCAGCCCAGGGCACTCAGTGCCACCTCCATGCAGAAATTCCTGCTGCTGTCCACCCTGAGCCTGCCCTGGCCCAGCCTGAGGCCGTTCCCTCTCCTCCTGTCCCTGTTCCCTGGGAGCAGAGCCCGACCCCCCCGGCTGCCCCCTCCTGTCAGGGAGTTGTGCAGAGCCACAAGGTCCCCCCTGAGCCTCCTTTTCTCCAGGCTGAGCCCCTTTCCCAGCTCCCTCAGCCGCTCCTGCTGCTCCAGCCCCTTCCCAGCTCCGTTCCCTGCCCTGGACACGCTCCAGCCCCTCCAGGGCTCTCCTGTCAGGAGGGGCCCAGAGCTGCCCCCAGCACTGGAGGTGCCCCAGCAGTGCCAGCACAGGGGACGGGCACTGCCCTGGCCCTGCTGCCACCCCAGAGCTGGCACAGCCCAGGGGCCATTGGCCTCTTGCCCACCTGGGCACCCCTGGGCTCCTGTCCAGCCGCTGCCACAGCACCCCCAGGACCTTTCCTGCCTGGCAACTCTCCAGCCCCTCTGTCCCAGCCTGGAGAGCTCCATGGGGTTGGTGTGACCCCAGTGCAGGACCCAGCACTTGGCCTTGTTGAGCCTGACCCCAGTGGCCCAGCCCATGGCTCCAGCCTGTCCTGATCCCTCTGCAGAGCTTCCTGCCTCCAGCAGATCCACATCCCAGCCATGGGGCTGCCCACGAGCTGACCGAGGGTGCTGCCCTCGATCCCCGTGTCCAGATCATCCATGAAGGTGCTGAGCAGGACTGACCCAGCCCTGAGCCCCTGGTGCCCGTTCCCAGCTGGATGTGCTCCATCCCAGCTCTCCCTGGGCCCGGGTTTATCCCAGCCTGGAGTGTCCCTGTCCATGCAGTGATTTTCCACTCCAGTAACTGGAGGCACTGAGGCCTCTCTGGGGCTGTGCTGCCACATGCCGTGTCCTACGTGAACAAACCAGATGGCTTCTTGTGCCTTGGAAAAACCTTACAGTTCCAGCAGAAGTGGCAAAACGTGCAGGAGGGAAAGCTTTATGTTTTAATACCATTTTTTTTCCACTGAACTACTGGATTGCCTGCTCATTTTCATTGACGTTTCCTGCATTAAATGGGCAGGGTTATGCAGAATCTTCCAGAGCAGCTTTGGATCCACTGGATTTATGGAGGAAAGTTAGGAACCATTGACTTGTTTAGAATTTCACTGCAGAGTTGTAATCACTGGGAAGTTATAGTCCATTTCCTGGCTCTTAGCCAAGTGGGTTTTTCCTTACGCCCTCCTCGGCTGGAGTCAGTTTTGGTTTGTAAAGATCTTGCACAATCATCTGAGGCCAGGGCACGTGAAAACATCAGTGAGAGATCCAAACCTTGGGGTTTTGGGGAAGCTGCAGCTGGAAGGTGCATGTTGGTTCCCAGAGATGCTGCTGTACTTGCTGGAGGTGCAGAAATAACATTTTAGGGTATTTCTCACACTTTTGTGCACGGTTGCTTTTGCTTCAGTTACATATCCTATAAATGATGGGAACAGAGCTTAAAATGTTAAATTTTAAAGTAGAAGAATTGTCAGAAGTGGTTAAAATGTGCTTTAAGAGATGTTGCCAGCCTACTTGAATAAGTATGAAAGGTTTATCTTTTCCAGGGGTTAGATGTGTCCCCCTGAAATCACTTCTAGATCACTCCTCTTCCCAGGAAAAGGCACAGGGGCACAAAGGAGTATTTTTGATGAATTATGTTTGACTGCTGAGGAAAGGGATTTGGAATATGAACCAGGAGAGGATGGAGAACAAAGAAATGAGTAAGACCATCAGATATTTTGGATAGACAGAGGGAAAGGAGGGGATTAAATCAGTCACTGTGGGGTCCTTCTTCAAATTAGAAAAGAAAAGGAAAAATACTTCATATTTTTATTGAGATAGATGAACAAATATAAGCACCTTTGTATCATAGGTAAAATTCATTCTGTACTTTGACAAAACATTTATGACAGTTCAGAAATTGTTTTACATGATTTCAATCAAGTGTCAATTGATGCCAGGCGAGTTCAGAAGCCCAAAGCAGATGGACACCAGTAATGTTTTCTGCCACCACAGGTATGCCCTCAGTTTTTATTCAGCATCTTCATCCCAGTTACGTTATATATCAGTTACATTTCTGAGGGTGAATGAACTGACGAGGGAGGAAAGCTTTCCCCTGAAGCACCAGAGCAGTTGTTGCTTCTAATCAGAAAAACGGCAGAGAGTCACTGAAGCTTCCTCCCTGTGCTGTGCACAGCTCAGTTCAGCCCGTGCCCCAAACTGCTTTTCTGATTTAATTACAAGTTATTTCTGACCATAAATAGGTATGGGCACAGTTCTGTCCTCATGCAGCAACTGCAGTTTAATCAGTGATATCAAATATTATTTCTGCTAATGACATGCAACACCAAGAATCTGAACCAAGTCACATTTAATAATTGTTAAATGAACTTTTCTTTGTCTGTTCCTGCTTTTGACTGATGGGGCTGCAGCTCAGTGCAAACCAATGTCTGGAAATGGTTATCAAACCCTAAAGGTCAGAACCTCCTTGGAGTGTTTCTCAAAGGTGGAAATACGGAATAAAACAAAATTAACCAAGACAAACAAATGTGTGTGGAATGAAGCGATTTCCTGAGCACGGAGCTGTGCCTTGGGAGCGGGGCTGGAGCTGCTGCAGGAGGGGAGGGGCTGGGCTGGCTCCCTCCCCTGCAGGAGGAGGAGGAGGAGGAGGAGGAGCTGTCCTTAGGCCGTTACCTACAGCTGATGAGCTCCAAGAAGAGCGAAACCTGCTAAGCAAGGTCCTGTAGTATTGGCCTAAACCCGGGAGCACCTGCGGGCAGCGAGGGAGGGCACAGGCAGCAGGGCACAGCCGGCAGGGTACAGGCAGAGGGCACAGCCAGCAGGGCACAGGCAGAGGGTACAGGCAGAGGGCACAGCCGGCAGGGCACAGGCAGAGGGCACAGGCAGCAGGGCACAGCCGGCAGGGTACAGGCAGCAGGGCACAGCCGGCAGGGTACAGGCAGCAGGGCACAGGCAGAGGGTACAGGCAGAGGGCACAGCCAGCAGGGCACAGGCAGAGGGCACAGGCAGAGGGCACAGCCAGCAGGGCACAGGCAGAGGGTACAGGCAGAGGGCACAGGCAGAGGGCACAGGCAGCAGAGCACAGCCGGCAGGGCACAGGCAGAGGGCACAGCCAGCAGGGCACAGCCAGCAGGGCACAGCCAGAGGGCACAGCCAGCAGGGTACAGGCAGAGGGCACAGCCAGCAGGGCACAGCCAGCAGGGCACAGGCAGAGGGCACAGCTGGCAGGGCACAGGCAGCAGGGCACAGGCAGCAGGGCACAGCCAGCAGGGTACAGCCAGCAGGGCACAGCCGGCAGGGCCCTCAGTGGGTCTCAGGGGTTCCCTGCAGCCAGGGGGGTGCAAATCACAGCCGCCTGAGCTGGAGCTGGGACAGCTCTGACAGGGAGAGCCCTGGCACACCGGAGTGGGAGAGAAACAGGGAGAGAAAAACGGTGTCAGACAAGAGAAATAAGAATGTGTGAGTTCATTAAAGGTGTTTTAGATGGTGGCTGAGTGTAGAATTTTCCACGTTAATTGCTGTGGAATTTAGCAATTAGTTTTTCTATTGACTCTCTCAGAGGGTGCTCCCGAGGCCGTGCGAGTGTTGTAGCTGTTGAAAGGGGGAGAAGGGGAAAGGATGAGGGGAAATGATACAATTTTGGAAGTTTACATCAAACATACTCAGCTGCAGTTTTCTAAAGCACTACATAGTTTTCGGATTTTAGTTGAACGTTGCTTTTCCATAAGGATTTCCAAATAACTGGACTTCCTATCCCTGGCAGTGCCCAAGGCCAGGTTGGATGGGACTGGGAGCAGCCTGGGACAGTGGAAGGTGTCCCTGCCCATGGCAGGGGTGGCACTGGATGGGCTTTGGGGTCCCTCCAACCCAAACAATCCTGGGATTCTATATTTGAGTGGTTTTCCCTATATGTGCCCATGGAATGTGAGCAGCCACCTCAGGAATTCTTGGCTGCCACATCATTCCAGCCCATGTTGTGTTTCCTGGCACTTTGCTCACAGATTGTGCTACAGTTTTTTAAAAAACAAGGCACAACGAGCAAACAAACATAACCCACCCCAAAAATCCCCACCAAACCCAGCCTCCCCACCCCCTTCAAAGAGCCCAACCCAACAAACCAAACCAGCTCAGGCCAAGCTGCTCTTTCCCTTCCGTCTTTTGGGAGCTGAGCACTGTAATTTGCATCCCAAACATAGTTGCAGTTCTTGTGGGTTTGGTTCATTCCTGTTTTGAACTTGAGAAAGACTTCCCATCTTCCTTCTTCCCAGCCTCATCACCAAGGGATCCTTCTGTATCTGATGGTTCAGGGATTAAAAACTGGTTTGTCAATTACTCTGATGGAACCTAATTTCCACCACTTTCCAAATACCTGCCAGTGATGTGGGAGTTGGGCTCTTTTCCCAGGGAACAGGGGCAGGAGGAGAGGGAACAGCCTCAGGCTGTGCCAGGGCCAGGCTCAGGTTGGATATTGGGAGCAATTCCTTCCTGGAAAGGGCTGTCCAGCCCTGGCACAGCTGCCCAGGGCAGGGGTGGGGTCCCCATCCCTGCAGGAATTTAAAAGCCCTGTGGATGTGGCCCTGGCAGTGCTGGGGATGGTTGGGCTCAATGGGCTCCGAGGGCTTTTCCAGCCTGAACAGTTTTTCTGTGTTTCCATTCCCTGATTCTCTCTCCACTCTGTTTAGAACGTGTGGCCCTGGCCCAGAGAGATTATTCCTGAGGTGCTTCCCCCTCTCAGACTAGAGCAGGAAAGCAGCAGCAGGGTCAGCTCTGAATCTAACCAGCACCTTTGATGGGTTTGGTGAGCAGGTCCAGGCTGCTGAGCTGTTCCCCCAGGGAGAAGTACAAACCTCCTGCTTTTGAGACAGGCAGGAGGTTGGAGGAGATGCTGAGGCTGCATCATGACTCCTGGGAGGAGGCGCTGGGAAAGGGGCTCAGCCTGGAGAAAAGGAGGCTCAGGGGGGACCTTGTGGCTCTGCACAACTCCCTGACAGGAGGGGGCAGCCGGGGGGGTCGGGCTCTGCTCCCAGGGAACAGGGACAGGAGGAGAGGGAACAGCCTCAGGCTGGGCGGGGGCAGGCTCAGGGTGGACAGCAGCAGGAATTTCTGCCTGGAAAGGGTGGTCAGGCCTTGGCAGGGGCTGCCCAGGGAGGTTTGGAGTCCCCATCCCTGGAGGTGTCCCAGGAAGGCCTGGAGGTGGCACTGAGTGCTCTGGGCTGGGGACAAGGTGGGGATGGGGCACAGCTGGGACTGGATGGGCTGGGAAGGCTTTTCCAGCCTCAGGGATTCTGGGATCTTGGAGAGAGCAGATCCCTCATCCAGATCTCATTTCAAGGCAACTTGAAAGAGCTCAGTCACTCCTTGTCCTTGCAGAGGGCACAGAGGTAACACTTAACTCCTTTGAAGTGGTGATTGTGTCTGTCTTGGTCACTCTGACCTCTGTATCCAGGAATTCTGTATGGCAGCTTTGGGTGCTGTGTCCAGGCACTGGGAATGACCTCTGGAACTCCTGGCCTGGCACGTGCAGGTGCCTCTCTGTGCCAGGCTGACCAGAGCAGCTGTGGCTGCCCCTGGATCCCTGGCAGTGCCCAAGGCCAGGCTGGACATTGGGGCTTGGAGCAGCCTGGGACAGTGGGAGGTGTCCCTGCCGTGTCAGGGGTGGCACTGGATGGGCTTTAGGGTCTCTTCCCACCCAGCCCAGTCTGGGATTCCATGAATGAGGAATCCCTAGGGAAAGAGGTGGAAGTCATGGCACTGTTGGGTGCTTTGTGGAAAATGAGATGGGATTGGAAGCTCATGTGCCCAAAACCCCCAACTTTTTAAACGTCATAAAAAATGCCACCAAGGCTTTTTCCTGTAAAAAAAAATATATATATAATAAAGGCACAGCAGTGCATTGGTTCTGAGTCTGTGGTTTTCTAAAGGAGGAAGAACCAAGGAAAGACACTGTTTTCAGGTCAGAGCCCACGTGCTCGTTTTCCTGTTGGAAAAGGAAAGAGGCTTTGGTGGGTTCCAAGCTGTGGGAGCAGCAGCAGGAAATGGGGAGCCCTGCCGAGGGACCGTTCCTCAGGGACGTGTGCCAGTGCCAAGGCACAACTTGGTGTTCCTGCTGGCACCTGGGGCTGCTGCAGCCTGGGCTGAGGAGGCTGAGCCAGCTGCCTCCCGTAGATTTGGATGGAACTGTAGAAGAAATGTTTGGGATTTTTGTCTTTTTTTTGGGTTTCAGCACATAAAACCTATATTTAATGGTTTTTAAACCGTAAGTTGGTGAATTTGGTAACCAAAGAATAATGCAGTAATTAATTGAATTATAAATTAAATTTTACACTGATGCTGAATTAACTTGCTTTTTTTTTTTTTGCTGCAGTGGGATGAAATTTGGCATCTTTTAGGACTACATAGTGAAATAAGCCCTGAGAGCTGCTGAATTGTCCCTGTGCCCCCTTGCCTTGGGGTACAAGCTCCTCCCTGGTGCTGTCACTCCTCTAACCTGTTTTCCTAGGAAAGGGAGGCCTCTGTCACCAAACTGTTTTTATTTCCAACTTAATTAGTTCTAAGTTCTTTACTTCCCTGACAAATCCTGTGTGACCTCAGGAGTCGGGGTTCAAAGTTAAATGAATTTTAGCAGGTTTTGTTTAAAGCCAACATTCCCACGAATCCTGGGAGGTCTTTTCCAATGTAGAGGATTCTGTGATGCTGTGGGGAAGAGGGGTCATTAACCTCTGCCAGCCAGGGAGAGGAATGGGATGAGCTTGTTCCTGCTGAGCCCCAAAGTCTCTAACACGGCATCTGGGCTGCTCCCGGAGGGGCCTGGCTTGCTCTGTGTTCTGCAAACAAAATCCCTTGGAACACAAAGGAATTCTCGATGGGATGTTTCTACACATATTAATGCAGCTCTGAGCTTTTCAAACTAAAGCAATTGAAGAGCTCAGAATTAATGTTTCCTGTGCTGTGCCCCACCTCGGAAGGTGTTAACCGGCCCGCAGTGCGTGTGTGCTGTGCAATGGGACAGTGACGGGAGGTGTCTGCCTGTGACCTCCCCGTCACCAAACACAGACTGTTTCCAGCGAGGGATACAATCCTGTTGTTCACAGCAAGTTGCTCTTGTAGCAGGAATCCTAACACAAACAGCATTTGCCATTTTTGTCTCCAGAATGATTGAGGAGAGTGGGAAGAGGAGGAGGACCATGGCAGAGAAGAGGCAGCTGTTCATGGAAATGAGTAAGTAGGAAATCTGAAGGCATAATGTCATTTGTTCTCCACTGAGAGCTCCCCTGTGACAGCTGCACCAGGTCCCTCCTGTCCTGTCCCACAAGCCCTGCAGGGAAAAGCATCCGGGGTGCTCCTAGGGGCTGCTCAGGAGGAGAATGCCCGAGGTGAGTCACAACTGCCTGGGAAGGTCACTCATCCCTAGGGTTTGGGAAGCTCCCTTCTTAGGGATGTTCACATCTCGCATCTGTGACAATGCCTAAAATTTGTGGACAGCTATTAAAATAAATAATGACAACCGACAGAGCACCTTTGGCCTTAAAAAAGATAAAAAATGGCCCTGCAGTGCTGGTGTGACTCGAGGGATACGTTGGGGGTCGAGGTGTGCAGCATCGTCCTCTGGAAAAGAAGTGTTAAGAATTTGTGTTTGCATGGCATCACCTTGTCCTGCTGTCCTGCAGGGACTCAGGGCTGAAGGGAATTCCTGGACTAGGCCAGCATGTCCTTAATTCCAGTTATAGACTGAGGGAGCTCTGACTTAAAGCTACCTATTTATACTGGTTTGTTTCCAGAGTACCATTATTATGGAATCATGGAGTGGTCTGGGTGGGAAGGGACCTGAAAGCCCATCCAGTGCCACCCCTGCCATGGGCAGGGACACCTCCCACTGTCCCAGGCTGCTCCCAGCCCCAGTGTCCAGCCTGGCCTTGGGCACTGCCAGGGATCCAGGGGCAGCCCCAGCTGCTCTGGGCACCCTGTGCCAGGGCCTGCCCACCCTCCCAGGGAACAATTCCTGCCCAATATCCCATCCATCCCTGCCCTCTGGCACTGGGAAGCCATTCCCTGTGTCCTGTCCCTCCATGCCTTGTCCCCAGTCTCTCTCCATCTTTCCTGTCAGCTCCTCCAGGCACTGGAAGGCTGCAGTTGGATCTCCCCAGAGCCTTCTCTTCTCCAGGCTGAGCAATCCCAATTCTCTCAGCCATTCCTCACAGCAGAGCTGCTCCTCTGATCCCCTTGTGCCTCCTCTGGGCTCTCTCCAGCAGCTCCACATCCTTCTGCTGTTGGCCCCAGGCTGGGGCAGCTCTGCAGGTGGGGTCTCACCTGAGCACAGGGGCAGAGGGGCACAATTCCCCCCAGGTGTGGGTTTGTGTGTTAGGAGACGCTCGTGCCTTTTTCCAAGTCCTCCTCTCAAGAGCATCAGATGAAGTGGCTGTTGCAGAGGGAAGCAAACCCCCAAACCTTTGGTTTGTTGCAGGAGCCCAGAACTTTGACGTGATCCGGCTCTCCACGTACAGAACCGCCTGCAAGCTGCGCTTCGTGCAGAAGAGATGCAACCGTGAGTGCGCCCAGCGCTGCATGGCTGCTGCAGGCACTGCACCCAGCCCGGCCAGGGTGTAGTGACGGGGAGCACCCGTCAGCCACGGCCAGCTGGCACTTCAGCAGAGCTTTAATATAGAATTAAATGTCTTGTTAGAAAGAGGCAGCGATCCTTGCCCGATACTCTGTAATATCCTCATGTTTGCTCTTTAATGTGCAGAGAATGTGAAGTCCAAGGGCAGCTGTGGTGTTTCGTTGCCCTCAGTGCTGGGTGCAGATGGTCTCAAGCTGTGTGAGGGGCTGTTTCCTCCAGAGCAGCCACAGCGAGCACAGGGACAGTCCCTGCCTGGAGCTGTCTGTGTGGGCACACGTGTGGCACCAGTGGGCATGGAGAGCTCTGTCCGTTCAAACCTCGCTGGGCAGCGAAGTTCCCTCCTTCCCTGCCGTGGGCTCTGACCTTGGACATCTCCCAAGGCAGAGCCGAATCCCAGGTGAGCAGGAGCACTTTGTGCTCTGCCCCTGCTGAGCTGGACACTGCAAAGAGCCCAGCAGGAGAACGTGTGGGAGGAGATCCCTGATCCCAGGGCACAGGAACTGCGGGCTGGGGAGGAGGAGGAGGCCAGCAGCAGGGCTGAGGAGGAGGAGGAGCAGGCCAGCAGAAGGGCTGAGGAGGAGGAGGAGGCAAGCAGCAGGGTTGAGAAGGAGGAGGAGCAGGCCAGCAGAAGGGTGGCCAGCAGAAGGCTCCCAGGAGGAGGAGGAGCAGGCCAGCAGAAGGGTGGCCAGCAGAAGGCTCCCAGCAGGACAGGTGTCCCTGCTGTGTCACTGGGCTGTGCTGGCCATGCCCAGGTCCCTGTGCTGGTGGGTGCCTTAGGCCTGGGGACAGCGTTGGTTCCTGGCTGTAGCTGAGGTTCAGGGCTGAGCTCTGTGTTAGCAGCAGGGAGCAGAAAGGAGCGCTGCTACAGAGCTCTGCGGGGGCCCCTTCACTGATGCCCCACACGAGCCCTGGGCAGCCTTTGGCACCCCGAGACTGGGGATGGGGCCCTGCAGCTCTGGGCTCTCCCGGGCCACAGGCTGCTCCAGGGGGCTGGGGACAGCCTGGCTTTGGCCCTTGTGGGGCTTTCATGTGAGGAATACAAAACAGCTTCAATGTAAGAAGGGCACAAGCTCACACTGGCTGCAGACCCTTCTGTGGGGAGATCCAGGAGTGGAGTTCACTGTCCCTCCTCTGGGTGCTGGATCGTGTTCAGTTTGGTGGCTGCTGATCCTCAGATGTCTTCTCCACTCCCCTGCTAACCTTAAAGCTTGGAAACATTTCGAAATATTGTTTGATGTGGTTTTGCAGATCACCTACTGTGGTTTGGGAAAGGTTTTCTCCACGTTGTTAACACTTCTTAGATGCAGCAGGGAAATGTAGGGAAACGCTTTGGAGCCCTAGACCTGTGTTTATAAAACATTATGCTCTGGGTTTGGGAACTGGATCGACTGGAAACAGTCAGAGTTTAACTGGAACATCAGGTTCCTCCTTCGATACCCTGCGAGTCAGCATGAGGGTGTTCAGAGTTACTGTAAACAGTTGGTACTGGATTTGGAGTATCACCAGAGTGCTTTGGTGGGAAGGGACCTTAAAGCCCATCCCATTCCACCCCTGCCAGGGGCAGGGACACCTCCCACTGCCCCAGGCTGCTCCAAGCCCCAGTGTCCAGCCTGGCCTTGGGCACTGCCAGGGATCCAGGGGCAGCCCCAGCTGCTCTGGGTGCCCTGTGCCAGGGCCTGCCCACCCTCCCAGGGAGGGATTCTGGCTGATGGCTTTCAGTGTCTCACTCTGCTAAAGCACTGCATGCTCAGGGGGAGGGCTCTGCTCCTTCAGGAAGTGTTTCTGACAGAGACCCAGGTGTTGGAGGGTGGACTGAAAGCCACCTGAGGCTCCTGGGCACTGCTCTGTCCCTTTAGCAGCTGTGAGAATGAGCTCAGTCTCTCACTTTGTGCACAGCCAAAGGAGAGCCAGCACTGCTCACAGGCAGTGCCATCACAGTGGCCTTGCATGCCTCGCAGGACACCAGTTAATTCTTTTTCCCTTGGTTTCTAGTTCACCTTGTTGATATCTGGAATATGATCGAAGCCTTCCGAGACAACGGCCTTAACACTTTGGATCACAACACCGAGATCAACGTGTCCCGCCTAGAAACAATCATTTCATCCATCTACTACCAGCTGAACAAACGCCTTCCTTCTACTCACCAGATCAGCGTGGAGCAGTCCATCAGCCTCCTCCTCAACTTCATGATAGCAGCGTACGACAGGCCAGTACTGCCTCCCGTGTCCTCGCCCGGGGCGGGATGAGCGTGGCCAGCCCCGCGGGGCTGTGGCCAGGGCTCCGAGGGCCGCAGCTGGGGCTGCTGGGGCTGCTGGGGCAGGCACAGCACGCAGCCCCGTGGGCCTGCAGCAGTGCTGGCTGGCAAAGCTGCTGTGTGACGGCAGCTGCAGCCTCCTGGGCTGCTGTTGCTGCACCACAAACAGAGGCTGGGCAGGAATAAGGGAACAGAGGTAGGTGTTTACTGAAGGGCCTTCAGAGGTGCACCCCGGGCAGGCCAGAGGCTACAGCCAAGATGGACCCTGGCTCACGGGTTCTTCACACTTCTATGAGTTTGGTCCACTTGCATATCAGGGTTAACTGTCCAATTATAACCTCAGTTCATGATGTTATTACCCCAAGTTTGCCCCCCTTCAGAGGCTTTCAGTTTACACATTTGGGGCCTGGTGACCTTGAGGTGGAAACCTAGAGAGGTTTGTTATGTCTGACCAGCATGAGAGAACAGCAGCTGACAGGCCACAAGGAACTTCAGAGTTACACACCAGGCAGTGCAGGATTTGAAAAATATAAAAGTTAAAACCTGAGGCAGCAGTGTGAGCCCTGTTCTGAGCCGGGCCTGGGGTGAAACTGTGCTGGGACCTCCTGGGGGCTCAGCGGTGGTTGAAAGCTGAATGTGTTTTGTTGAATCTTGCTCAAAAAGACCCTTTTTGAGCTCAGCTGTGTCTGGACAGTCGGTTTGCAGCCCCCTCTGACATGCTGTGACCCCATAAAGCTGATCTGTCCAGGCATCTCCTCATGTCCAGTTTTAGGAGTTTCTCTCACAGCCTCTTTCTGCAGGGTCTGCTCTGCTGATCCTGGGTGGCTGTGCCCCTGCGTGTTCTCTGAGCAGCAGCTGCAGCTCCTTTGCTGTGCTTGGCATTTCTTACCTTTCGTCTTGCCTGTCTNCCATAAAGCTGATTCTCATTTCCTGGCTGGAAGCAGCTGCGTTTTTTGCTCAGGGATCTGTCCAGGCATCTCCTCATGTCCAGTTTTAGGAGTTTCTCTCACAGCCTCTTTCTGCAGGGTCTGCTCTGCTGATCCTGGGTGGCTGTGCCCCTGCGTGTTCTCTGAGCAGCAGCTGCAGCTCCTTTGCTGTGCTTGGCATTTCTTACTTTTGGTCTTGCCTGTCTCCAAATCAGCCTTTTTTACAGTGGGACCTGACTTCTGCTTCTGCCCCACGGAGGGGATTTACCCAAGGCAGTCCCCAGCACTGAGTGTGCCAGATGTTGTTCTGTTTGTGATGTCCAGACTTTGATCCTCTCCCAATGTGACACCTCCTCATTGCCACCAAACGGGAGCTGGGTGTGTCCCTCACAAAGTCCAGACAGGAGGACAAATAAAACCAGCACAGAGCAGGTTCTGTGCCAGCAGAACCCAGGGGAGTTTCTGTTCAGTCCTGGTTTGGTGTTAGTTGAGACAAGTTGTAAGGCTTGGCTGAGGGTTTGGTTATTCTCAGACATCTCACACTAAAAAATGCAGGATTTAAACCCAGGAATGGTCACGTCTGGGGAATGCCTCAGAAAATGGAGGCTTTAGTTAGAGGTAGGTTTTTGTCCCCCACTTTCCCCCCAACCCTGCAAGCTCTGCCTTGTCTGGACCCCCAGCAGCAGCTGGATCCCAGCACGGTGCAGCAGCTTCTCTGTGCCAGGCAGAGGGACTGAGGGAGGAGCTGGGATGTGGGAGAGCCGGAGGCAGGGCTGAGGCTCCCTCTCCAGGAGCTCAGCAGCACGGCAGGCAGGGGTTTGTTAAAAATGCTCATCCGTGCTGCAGTTGCATCCCTGGGGTGCCCAGAGTCACCGAGTTCTCACAGAGGGTGCTGCTGGCACCGTCAGAGCCTTTAACATTCCACGAGACAGGTACAGTCCCAGAATCCTGGAATGGTTGGGGTGGGAAGGGACTGTAACAATTGTCCAGTGCCACCCCTGCCATGGCAGGGACACCTCCCACTGTCCCAGGCTGCTCCCAGCCCCAATGTCCAGCCTGGCCTTGGGCACTGCCAGGGATCCAGGGGCAGCCACAGCTGCTCTGGGCAATGCCTACAGCTCAGCAAGCTCTGCTGCCTGTGCTGGGAATCCACCTGACTGGGTGCCCCTGAGGAGGAGTTCGGGGTCTGGCCCAGCTGGAATGCTGCAGTGGGCTCGGGGAGGGCCAGCAGAGGAGGGGGAGTTGCCCTGGAGCCCTCCCTGGGCTGGGTGAGGAGCTGGCTGAAGTGGGGGCCAGGATCAGTGGCAGATCCACGTGGACACCCCTGCTGTGGGAGCTGCTGCAGAAGCCAGGCTGGGAGGATGTCGAGGATGAGGAAGGAGCCTTACAGGCCTGGCCTGATTTAACCCATCTCCAGTCCTGCTTCCAGTCCTGGTTGTTGTTACAGGAGATTCAGGGTCATGTGGAAGGTTCTGCCTTTTTTCCTTCTGGTGGGAATTCAGATGGAATGGCACTGGCACAAAGGGTTGGGCAAGTTCCTCAGAAACTGCTCCTCTGGCAGACTGCAGGGAGGAGTTTGGGGTTTGGGTGATTTATGAACACAGCATCAGTGGGGGCAGGCCTGGGGCAGCAGAGAGACCTTTCCAAGGACAGGTCGTGTCCTGGGAGGAGACACTGATGGCTTTGGGCACTGGTTCTTCTGGGAACTAATTCAAAGCTGAATCTTCCTGTGATATCAAATGAATGTTTATTAAAGAGTAAAGGGGGAGGGGGCTGAGACTGTGACTTAGGGAGGTTGGAATTCCCAAGTGAGGTTTGCCCTGGGCTGATCTCCCAGCAGGAAAGGGGGGATTCTGCCCCTGTGCTCTGGTGAGACCCCACCTGCAGAGCTGCCCCAGCCTGGGGCCAGCAGCACAAGGACCTGGAGCTGCTGGAGAGAATCCAGAGGAGGCCCCGGAGCTGCTGCAGGGCTGGAGCCCCTCTGCTCTGGAGCCAGGCTGGGAGAGCTGGGGGTGCTCACCTGGAGAAGGGAAGGATCCAGGGAGAGCTCAGAGCCCCTTGCAGGGCCTAAAGGGGCTCCAGGAGAGCTGGAGAGGGACTGGGGACAAGGCCTGGAGGGACAGGACCCAGGGAATGGCTTCCCAGTGCCAGAGGGCAGGGATGGATGGGATATTGGGCAGGAATTGTTCCCTGGGAGGGTGGGCAGGCCCTGGCACAGGGTGCCCAGAGCAGCTGGGGCTGCCCCTGGATCCCTGGCAGTGCCCAAGGCCAGGCTGGACACTGGGGCTGGGAGCAGCCTGGGACAGTGGGAGGTGTCCCTGCCCATGGCAGGGGTGGCACTTGGTGGGCTCTGAGGTCCCTTCCCTCCCAAACCAGTCTGGGTCCTGTCCCTCCAGGGTCCAAAGTCCCTCTCTCGGAGACTCCCTTCAGGAGGACTGTGCTTTTCCACGTCTCCCCACACTCACCCTGTGCTTTCCCCATCACTTTATTTCCGTGCCACATTCCCTGTGCAGCACATTTAGCTCCAGTCACTCGCAGTGACAGGTTAACAGAGGTGTTTGTGGTTATGGGTATTCCCATCATTTCTGCTCCCTCCCCAGGCCCTAGGGCTGTTTGTGTTGCTGTTCCCTGTGGGAATTGCTCACGTGTGCTTTTCCCCGCAGCGAGGGCCACGGGAAGCTGACGGTGTTCTCGGTGAAAGCCATGCTGGCCACCATGTGCGGGGGGAAGATCCTGGACAAACTCAGATGTGAGTACTCCCAGGAATCCGAGCAGTTATGGAATGTTTCCTTCCCTGTATTTGCTGTGTTCAGTTCTGGAGGCTTTTTTTTTTTATTCCTGATTCAGCGATCTTTACACTGACCTGGAGCTGCGCTGGGAATCCCAGAATTCCAGAGTCACTGAGGTGGGAAAAGCCCTCCCAGCCCACCGGGTCCAACCTGGGCCCAATCCCCACCTTGTCCCCAGAGCACTGAGTGCCACCTCCAGGCCTTCCTGGGACACCTCCAGGGGTGGGGACTCCTCATGTTTTGTTCCATGTTCCAGCTCCTGGTGATCCCAAGCCCATTTCTTTAGTTTGAAGCTCTTGGGCACTTCTTTAAATGGAAAACCTGAGGGCTGATTTTCCAAGAGGAATGTCACAGTTGTCACCATTTCCCTGCTTTGAGGGTGTTGGAGGCTCTTGTGAATCTTCTGCTTCCCCTGAGGCTCTCTGCACCTTCTCACTCTGTAATTCCAGCTTCTGAGGTCAAATCCTGGAGTGGTTTGAGTTGGAAGGGACCTCAAAGCCCATCCAGTGCCACCCCTGCCATGGGCAGGGACACCTCCCACTATCCCAGGCTGTTCCCAGCCCTGTCCCTTCCCCTGAGCCCTGCTGCCTCCTGGGCACAGTTCCCTTCCCCTCTGAGCAGGTTCCCAGCAGCTCTGGGATGGTGGAACTGACCCACGATCCAAACCCCACATCCTGCTGGCCAAGGACACGGAGCAGGATTCCCCAGCCTGGAGAGAAAACTGGTGGTGAAAGAGTGTTCTGTGAAATCCTGAGCGAGGTGGGCAACAGCAAACAGCTGCTCCTTCCCCTTCCAGCTGCTCCTTCCCCTTCCAGCTGCTCCTTCCCTGCCAGGACAGGAGCCCAAGGGCAGCGACTGGAGTGAGCAGTGACAGATGGAGAAACTGAGACCAATTCTGCCTTAACTTTCCCAGAGGATGTGCTGGGTATCAAACACCCACAGCCCTCGGCTGCTCCTGGAGCCTCTGCCACTGCAGGCAGATCCATCAAAGGCTGCTGAGTGCCCAGGGGTCTCAGGGAGGAGGAACATGCCGGGAACGTGCCTGCCCCAGCCATCTGCTCTTGGGAGGAACAGGCTTCTGATCTCCCTGCCTCAGCTGTTCCCTGATTCTTGATTTCTTCCAAGCACTGTGACTGTGCTGCTTTGGTTTTCCCCTTTCCTTCCCACTTGTCTCCCTGATTACTGACCCTCTTCACCCCCAAAATCTCCTTGTCCAGAAGGATTCCACCCCAGCTGCCCTTCCCTGAGCAGGCTGGAGCACGAGGCTCTCTGGAAACCCTGGGGTTGTATTTTTAGTGTTTCCTCATCCCATGATCCATGTGAACGATGGGAGCTCGGTCTCTGCCTTTGCTGGGGGCAGGACGGTGTCCCAGGAGTGTCCCTGTGTCCAATGGCACGGATGGACTGGCAGAGCTTCCCTGGGGCCCTTCCCTGGCTCTGGAACACCTAATTTCCTCGCAGAGCAGCTCCTTGTGGTGTGCAAGGCAGGATCACGGGATCCCAGGATCTCTGAGGTTGGGAACAGCCCATCCAGTCCCAGCTGTGCCCGATCCCCACCTTGTCCCCAGCCCAGAGCACTCAGTGCCACCTCCAGGAATTCCTGGGACACCTCCAGGGGTGGGGACTCCAAACCTCCCTGGGCAGTTCCAAGGCCTGACCACCCTTTCCAGGCAGCAATTCCTGCTGATGTCCGAGCTGAGCCTGCCCTGGCCCAGCCTGAGGCCGTTCATCCTGTCACCACTGCCCTTTGAAAGGATACAATTACATCCTGCTTTTTATCATTTCCAGCTTCACTGCTAATCCCCCATGTGGAAGTTTCCCCCTTTGACAATAAACTGACAAATGCTGGTGGGGTTTGGAGGGGTTTTTAGTGTACCCTTGGCACAGCCTGGTCTCTTCTCTCTCATTTTCAGTTGATTTCCATACCTTTAATTTCTCTCTCTTTAGGGTCACTGGACTCCTGCTGCCTGCTCAGCTCAGGTGAATGTCCTGAGCACACCCAGGGCACTTCAGTCCATTCTGAAAACAATTGTGTCGTGTCCTACCCACCCCACCTTGCCAGGTTCATTGCAGACCCTCAGCTCTTGTGCAGGGGCCACTTCTGGAGGGATTCTGCTCCAGAATGGATTTGGATTCAGGAAGTTTTGCTTTCTAATTTTAGTTGTTCCTGTTGTTTTCATTTTGTGAACATTTTCATCCTGACTTTTTTTCCACATTCAGTTTCCAGGTTAAATCCAATTTTTCTGGCTTGCTTATTTTTCTAAAACACAGAAATAGACCTTTTTTTTCCATTTTTTTCTTTTTTCCCCCCATTTCTCCTAATATGCTTTATTTTATAACATTGTTCAACAAGAGCTTGATACCTTCAGTTCAAGCTGCTGTGTTTAGTCAGCGAGACAAATTCCAGGTAGCTTCATCCCTCTTAACTTAGGCATTGTAGGCTTCTTCCTGAGCTCATTCTTTCAGGAGATTGGGATAATTTCTCCAGTTACTAGAAATGTGCCTTTCTGAAAGTGTCATTTTTTCTGAAGCTGGTTTTGATCACTGAAATGAAGGTTATTTTCCAGCATGAAAAAAAAAAAAGCCAGCATGAGCTTTTTGAAGTTTAATTACTGCTGGTGCCTGAAATAACAGCAGAGAGGGTTCAGTGCTCCTGAGGAGATTTGGGATCTGTCACATCTTGGGAAATTCTAGGTCTTGTTAACATCGCTGGAATCTTCCTTTAGAGAGTGCCCTGGCTCTGGGAGTGCCTCAAGGCCCAGCTGCCCGTTTGGGAGATGTTTTCCCAGGAGCTTTTGGATCCCAGGACAGCTCTGTTTTCTGGGACGTCATTCTCTCTGCATCCCTGCTGCTGGGATTTGCCTTCACTGGGACACAGGAGCTGTGGGTGGCTGGGGCAGGGGCTGGGGGAGCTGGGCTCGGTGGGGAGGGGATCAGGGACTCCCGGGGCTCAGGAAGCTTTGTCCGTCCGGAGAGAGGAGCAAGGACAGGGAGTGGAGCAGCTGCAGCCCCACCCTTCTCTCCTTCCGTCCTTGCAAACACCAGGGAGCCTCTGCTCAGCCCCTTTTGCTTTCAGGAGCACATTTGTCCCCCCAGAGCTGCTTACAAAGTGTAACTCCTCTCATCACAAACGTTCTCAGAATCCCAGAATGGTTTGGGTGGGAAGGGACCTTAAATCCCACCTCATTCCACCCCTGCCATGGCAGGGACACCTCCCACTGTCCCAGGCTGCTCCCAGCCCCAATGTCCAGCCTGGCCTTGGGCACTGCCAGGGATCCAGGGGCAGCCCCAGCTGCTCTGGGCACCCTGTGCCAGGGCCTGCCCACCCTCCCAGGGAACAATTCCTTCCCAATCTCGCAAATCTAAAACGGGGTCTGATTCCCCTTCCCGCTTGCCTGGGCTGCACCTGGGGATGGGGTCGGTGCCCTTGGCTTCCAACGGCTCCTGGCAAAGCTGGGAAGGGGCTGGAGCAGCAGGAGAGGCTGAGGGAGCTGGGAAAGGGGCTCAGCCTGGAGAAAAGGAGGCTCAGGGGGGACCTTGTGGCTCTGCACAACTCCCTGACAGGAGGGGGCAGCCGGGGGGGTCGGGCTCTGCTCCCAGGGAACAGGGACAGGAGGAGAGGGAACGGCCTCAGGCTGGGCCAGGGGAGGCTCAGGTTGGACAGCAGCAGGAATTTCTGCCTGGAAAGGGTGGTCAGGCCTTGGCAGGGGCTGCCCAGGGAGCTTTGGAGTCCCCATCCCTGGAGGTGTCCCAGGAAGGGCTGGAGGTGGCACTGAGTGCTCTGGGCTGGGGACAAGGTGGGGATGGGGCACAGCTGGGACTGGATGATCCCGGGAGGGCTTTTCCAGCCTCGGGGATCCTGGGATGTTGTGCTCCTGCCATCCCCCATGCCCTCGGTGTGCACCACATTTCCCTGGGGTTCTGCCAGCTCTGGCTCTGTCTCTGTTACCTCTGCTTTTCCTTCTTGGAGCCTGCTCTGAGGCGTTTCTGTAGTTCCAGGTTCAAGGTGTGTTCCCGTGGAATTTTCCTTCTGCTCCCTCGCTGTCCCAGTTCGTGCACTGGCAGGAGCTTTCCTCGAGGCTGGGGGAGGTGGGATGGAGGAAACAGGGACGCGTGTGGCACGTGGGAACACTCGCATTGACAAAGCCTGTCTTGACAGCAGTGATGAGAAATCAGAATTTATCAGAACAAAGCACGAGGGAACGCCTCGGGCTGCAGAGGGACGGGCGTTTTCCCGTAGCGAACCCGTATTTACTGGGGGGTTTTATTGTATTTTCTTACAGATATTTTCTCTCAGATCTCAGATTCCAACGGGCTGATGATTTTCACCAAGTTCGATCAGTTCCTGAGGGAGGTGCTGAAGCTGCCCACGGCCGTGTTCGAGGGCCCTTCCTTCGGCTACACGGAGCACTCGGTGCGCACCTGCTTCCCCCAGCAGGTCAGCACGGGGCGTCGGGGGGGTCCTGGGGGCTGTGGGTCACTGAGGTCCCCTCACAACCCAAGCAGTTTGAAACAGTCCAGAATAAGCACTTAAAGGATTTCCCGTCGTTTTATTGCTTCCCCTCCTTGAAGGGCCACCCCTGTTCCCCATCAGAACAGCAGGAATGACCCATTTCTTTTCCAAAACATAAAACATGCCGTTTTTACTCTTCTCCCTTAATTTTTCAAAGCTTTTTCACTGTGTTGACACAATTAGTTTCCCTAAGTTGCTTCCTGGTTCTGTTCAAAATAAACACCTTGTGTACACAGGTTTATTTTTAAATCCATTGCAGTTGTATTTTAATTGTTCCAATGATTTGTTTCTTGTTTGAGGTAATGTAAATAATATAAATAATCCTTAAATCAACTGTAAACATGAACTTGATTGATCTTAGGCCTAAAATTAAATGTTTAGACTCTGGGCATGATGATGCTCCAGAAGAAACATTTCTGCAGTATTTGATGTAAAATTTATAGTGACTAAATATAAGTTAATTAGCAATTAGCATATTTGGAATACGACACAGTAGGAAACAGCCTTTGATTCCAGAATCATGAGGCTCCAAATTTACATTTGATATGGGAAGGAATTGTTCCCTGGGAGGGTGGGCAGGCCCTGGCACAGGGTGCCCAGAGCAGCTGGGGCTGCCCCTGGATCCCTGGCAGTGCCCAAGGCCAGGCTGGACATTGGGGCTGGGAGCAGCCTGGGACAGTGGGAGGTGTCCCTGCCATGGCAGGGGTGGAGCAGGGTGGGCTCTGAGGTCCCTTCCCACCCAAACCATTCCCTGACTCCATGATGATGGCAGTTCAGGAGATGTTCCTGCTAGGCCCAGGTTGTGGAGCGGCTGCTTCTCTCTGCAACCCCGTTCTCTCTGTGCTGTCCCTGCAGAAGAAGGTCATGCTCAACATGTTCCTGGACACGCTGATGGCTGACCCCCCTCCCCAGTGCCTTGTGTGGCTGCCCCTCATGCACAGGCTCGCCCATGTTGAAAATGGTAATTGGAATGTTTTCCTGGTGGGTAATTGGAATGTTTTCCTGGTGGGTAATTGGAATGTTTTCCTGGTGGGAACGGAGCAGGGCCCTGCTCACACATGGGACTGCTCCGTCCTTGCTCATGGAACCAGCACCTCGTGCCTTCCTCAGTCCTATCCCAGAGCATTCCAGACCTGGCTGGGGTCAGAGTGTCCTGGGAATCTGGGGTGGAGACTGGCTGTGTGTGAAAGCAGCAGCAGTGAAAACCAGTGGAGTTTGGACTTCCAGCGTTTAGTGGAAGAAAAAGTACATTCCCTGAATGTTCCTGGGTCTGAGGAGCGGCTGAGGGAGCTGGGAAAGGGGCTCAGCCTGGAGAAAAGGAGGCTCAGGGGGGACCTTGTGGCTCTGCACAACTCCCTNTAAATTAATTTTGATGGGGGTACTTTCCTGGTGTCAGATCTTACAGGAAATCATGCCCAGAAGGTGAGGAGGTTGATGTGGTTAAAATGTCAGGTGAACTCCAGGGAAAAGGGGATTATGTAGATTTGATCCTGGCATTCCCTGGCAGCAGCCAGGAGCAGGAGGGGACCAGCTTGGCTGCTCCCCTTCTCTGGAGTGTTTCCCATCCAAAGCTAAAATTTGGCTCTTGCAGAAAAATGAAAACAAACAAACAAAAACCCACAAAAAAAACCCCACAAACAAAAGCCCAAGAAAATGACAACAGAAAATAAAAACTGCAAACAAAAAAACAACAAAACAATCAAAAAACCTAAACAGACAAAAAACCCAAAACAAGAAAAAACAAAAACCCTGCAGCCAACCCAAACAGCTCCCACCGCTTTTGTTTCCATCTCTCTGGTCCCTGATCTAATAATCCCTGATCCTGGTTGTTCCTATCTTCTCCTTATCCATCATTTTGAGGCGGTGCCTGGTGCAGGACAGCGAGTGCTGTCCCTGTTCTCGTTGTGCCTCGTGGTTTCTGTTATCAGAGCGTTGTTATTGCTTCCCCACGTCAGGATATCAGGGTTTGGGTTCTGTGGTGCTTCTATTCCCTTTTATCAGCAGGATCTCTGCTGCCTGGGAGGAGAAGGGACAGTTCTGAAAAGGGGGGGAGGACTTTTCATGCAGCCAGGCTGGGAGAGCTGGGGGTGCTCACCTGGAGAAGAGAAGGATCCAGGGAGAGCTCAGAGCCCCTGGCAGGGCCTAAAGGGGCTCCAGGAGAGCTGGAGAGGGACTGGGGACAAGGCATGGAGGGACAGGCAAGGTGGAATGGCTTTCCATGCCAGAGGGCAGGGATGGATGGGATATTGGGCAGGAATTGTTCCCTGGGAGGGTGGGCAGGCCCTGATTCTGTTTCATCCCTCACGTTTTGGGATGCATTTGCCATGGGAAGGTCTCATCTCCTTCCCCTCACTCTCACATTCCTCTTTGGCTTCTTCCAAAGGCCTAAGTGGGGCAGGTCTGGGATTGTCCATCCGTGGGTAGAACAGGGAAGAAGCATTTATGGATATTTATTGTATCCCACCCCGATGGTGCCTCTGCAGGTCAGACTGAACTGAGTTCTCTGGATGTTTGGATTCAGGGGGACATTGGGAATTCCTCACTGGAAGCTGCGGAGGTGCAGGGGGGAGGAGTGAGGGGTGAGAGGGGCTTTGGAACAGGAATTGGCCTTTCTGAGGAGGACTCTGGGGCCCAGGGATCTCCTTGGGCAGAATCCAGCCAGATCCAGCTGGCGTGGTGCAGCTTTGCTGCTTCCCTGCCACTCCCACCTGCACTCAGCTTTGCTGGACCTCCCTGGGGAACTCTGAGTGTGTCCAGGGAAGGGAGACATCTGAAGGAGGAATATTGTCAGAACAAGTCAGGTGGAACTGCTGTGTTATCACCAAGTTCATCTTAGGGCTAACAGTACCAAAATTCCCTGCTCTACCCTCAAAATCCTGCCCGGAATGACGAGTGCTGAAGAACCTGGGGGTGGTCTGGAAGCTCCAGTGAAATGGGATGTTCCAGCTTTACCTAAAATTCACTTAAACCTTTTTTTTTTCCTTTGCTTTTTTTCCCCCGTCTCCAAGTCTTCCACCCCGTGGAGTGCTCGTACTGCCACTGTGAGAGCATGATGGGCTTCCGGTACCGCTGCCAGCAGTGCCACAACTACCAGCTGTGCCAGAACTGCTTCTGGCGGGGCCACGCCAGCGGCCCCCACAGCAACCAGCACCAGATGAAGGAGCACTCGTCCTGGGTGAGGGCATTTATCCTCCTGGGTGAGGGCATTCATCCTCCTGGGTGAGGGCATTTATCCTCCTGGGTGAGGGCATTCATCCTCCTGGGTGAGGGCATTTATCCTCCTGGGTGAGGGCATTCATCCTCCTGGGTGAGGGCATTCATCCTCCTGGGTGAGGGCATTCATCCTCCTGGGTGAGGGCATTTATCCTGGGACAGGGCATTGCTCCTGGGTGAGGGCATTTACCCTGGGTGAGGGCATTTATCCTCCTGGGTTAGGACGTTCCTCCTGGGCAGCTGGGGCTGGAGCAGCCTCCCCAGGCTGATTCCCTTGGGAGCGTTCAGGGTCTGGAGCAGAACTGCTCAGTGGGGCTTTTCCAGTTCTCCAAACACCAAAGGGTATAAACAGGGAATTTGACTGGGTTTAGTATTTATTCCTGGCTGGGATAAACCCAGGCCCAGGGAGAGCTGGGATGGAGCACATCCAGCTGGGAACGGGCACCAGGGGCTCAGGGCTGGGTCAGTCCTGCTCAGCACCTTCATGGATGATCTGGACACGGGGATCGAGGGCAGCACCCTCGGTCAGCTCGTGGGCAGCCCCATGGCTGGGATGTGGATCTGCTGGAGGCAGGAAGCTCTGCAGAGGGATCAGGACAGGCTGGATGGATCCGTGGGCTGAGGCTCAACAAGGCCAAGTGCCAGGTCCTGCCCCTGGGCCACCACAAGCCCTGGAATGTTCCAGGCTGGGGCAGAGGGCCCTGGCACAGCTGCCCAGGGAGGTTTGGAGTCCCCATCCCTGGAGGTGTCCAAGGAAGGCCTGGAGGTGGCACTGAGTGCTCTGGGCTGGGGACAAGGTGGGGATGGGGCACAGCTTGGACTCGATGGGCTGGGAGGGCTTTTCCAGCCTCAGGGATCCTGGGGTTCTGGAATTACACGTGATGATGGTTCGTGGCAGTGCCTGGCCTGCCCAGAAAGCCAAAGCAGTGACCATGAGCTCTGCTTGGACAGGACCTTTGTGCAGTGGCACCCCAAGGACAGCATTGCTGTGACAATACTGCATTTTTCTGTTACTCTCCTGCCAGTTGTAAATACATGCCTGGAAAACTCTTAATTAAAAAGCCTTACAGAAACGATCTGAGCAATGCCGTGCAGTCTGATGGCTGGATGATAATCACAGCTCAAGAAATAATAGACAATTTTATGGAGAAAAACCTATTTTATGGCAAAAGATTAAGCCCAACCTCTCACTTACTCAAAGAGAAGTTCAGATGATGATAGGATTATAATTAATGGTTATCTTCATAGGGGAGAGCCATTACAGCATCACCGTTTAATTTAGAAAATTGGGCTGAATACCAGGCAGGAGTTGGGAGGCAAAGGAAAATTCTGTTGTCCTTTTTATAACTCTGTGGATAATAAAATTCTGGAATGTTTAATCCCAGCTAACAGTTGGATAGTATTCCTGAAATGCACATAAATCCAGGCTGGCATTTTTAATACAAAGACAAGACTAAATGACAGAAACATGGAATGGTTTGGGTGGGAAGGGACCTCAGAGCCCACCCAGTGCCACCCCTGCCATGGCAGGGACACCTCCCCCTGTCCCAGGCTGCTCCAAGCCCTGCTTAGCCTGGCCTGGGACATTCCAGGGTAGCTCCAGCTCCACTCCAGTGTTTCCCTCTGAAGCCTCTGGCCTGGGCTGGCAGTGACTCGGGTGAGAGGGGCTGTGCCCCATCCCAGCACCAGGACCTGGAATTTGTCACCTCCCTTTGATCCTCTCTTGGCTTTCGGGGCAGTTGGTTCTGACCAGGCTGTACAGAGTAAGTGGATTTTAAGGTAAAATGTGGATTGGAGGAGGGGAAGTGACAAGGGACCTGCCAGCGCCTGCAGGGGCTCCAGGAGAGCTGGAGAGAGACTGGGGACAAGGGATGGAGGGACAGGACACAGGGAATGGCTTCCCAGTGCCAGAGGGCAGGGATGGATGGGATCTTGGGCAGGAATTGTTCCCTGGGAGGGTGGGCAGGCCCTGGCCCAGGGTGCCCAGAGCAGCTGTGGCTGCCCCTGGATCCCTGGCAGTGCCCAAGGCCAGGCTGGACATTGGGGCTGGGAGCAGCCTGGGACAGTGGGAGGTGTCCCTGCCCTGATGAAGGGGTCTGTGGGACACGGGGCTCTCTCCTTGAACCCAGCACAGAACAGGGACCTTTGGGAGAGAGATCTCTTACATATCATTTCCTTTTAATCTTTTTTTTTTTTTTTTTTAACTTCCCCAAGTCTTGCAAGTTAATTTTATGAAAATTGAAATTGAGCCCTAATTTAGAAAGAACTATCTCCTATTTTGTGTTTGGGCTGCGTTGGTGTTCAGTGAGCTCCTGCTGAGGTCCCTCTGCAATGACTCCCGGGGTGAAAGCCCAGGGGCAGCAGGGATGGGCTGCTGCTCTCCTGCAGTGAAACAAGAAATGTCCTTTCCTGGCTTTTCAGTGCAGCCAGCACTAATTCAGTCTTGCCTGGTGTATTTTCAAAGTTTTGGAGCCCTACGACCCAGAATAAGCTTAATAATAAATATCTCTATAGTTATGATTAATATGATCAATATATTTATTAATGACATTATTGTTTATATAAATATTAATATATTATTACTTACATACTTATTATAGCTCCTTTTTCCTGAAATTCTGAGGTACCTTTGATAATTTTTGGATGCACATACTATTGAGATATTTTATATCTATATCTATATATTTAACATGGTGATGAAATATATTAAAATCTGTAACCGTAGTGATTTTCTATGGATAAGTTCAGGTAAAAACCTATTTTTAAGGAGGTTTTGCTGCACGAACCCGCTGCTTGTTGGGGCCTGTTTGGAGGGATGAGAACCCTGGAACACATCCCAAATTTTTGCTTGTGGGCTGTTTCAGTTTTGGTTTCACGGAAGAGCCCCAGCCAGGGACAGTGAGTCCCGCAGGCACAGCGGGACCCCGCGGTCCGTGCTGGCAGCCGGGGATTAGCGGGGCTCCGGGCGGCTTTGTGACTCTTCAGCGATCTGTCCCTCCAAATTCCGCCTTCAGACACCCAGGGCATCCCGAGCTCGTCCCCGGGGTGTGATCTGGGGGTGGGCTGTCAGCTGTCGGTGGGTCAGGCCCCTCCCGTGCCGTGGATAATGGAATGTTTGGGATTTCTGCCCGCCTTCCCCGTGCCTCTGGACGCACACCGGGCAAAGACCCCGCCGCGGTCGGGGCTTCCCGTACCGCCGGCATCCCTGGCTCCGCTGGGCAGCGTTTCCATGCAAAAATTATCGGGTCTGGAGCACACGCAGCCCCTCCCAGCTCCAGCGCCGCTGTAAGAGCCGCTGAGGAGATTTTGCTCGCGGGGCCCCGATCCTCCCTGTTCCTCCCCGTTTCCTTGCCCGTCCGGCGGCCCTGCGGGCCCCGCGGCGATGTGGGGCCGGCTGTGCCCGGCCCAGGCCGCTGCCGTCCCCGCACGTTCCCGGCCGTGTGAGCGGCGCCTCAGGCGGAGCGGGCTCCGGGCGGCCTGGGAAGGGGCCGGGAGCGGGGCCTGGAGCGGGGCCGGGCCGGCAGAGGGCACGCACACACCGGGCACGGGCTGCGCGGGTGCCCGGGCCCACACAGCGCTCCAGGCCGGGAAAGCGGGGCTGGACAGCGGGAAAGGCCTGGGGGTGCTGTGCCAGCGGCTGGACANTGGAAAGGGTGGTCAGGCCTTGGCAGGGGCTGCCCAGGGAGGTTTGGAGTCCCCATCCCTGGAGGTGTCCCAGGAAGGCCTGGAGGTGGCACTGAGTGCTCTGGGCTGGGGACAAGGTGGGGATGGGGCACAGGTTGGACTCCATGGTCTGGGAGGGCTTTTCCAGCCTCAGGGATTTTAGGATTTTACTTCATCTTTTGGATGCATCCCAAGCTAATGCAAACACTGTAAATCCATGGGCAGGAAAACTTCCAGGAGCTCTCCAGAAGAGTTCCTAGTTATGCCCTGCTCGTGCTGCCTAAGCCTGGGGTCCCAGAGCTGGGGACTCTCACTGCTTTATTAATTACTAACAGTTCATTCCATTGGTAGTAAATGGTGCCAATTGTCAGGAATTGCCAGGTACTGATGGCATTTGCTGTAGCTGTGGGTGTAACTCCTGTCCTGGGGAGCCCGGGCTCCTATCTGAACCAATGTTTATCTGAATTTTAGTTTGAATGTGCCTTGAGAATTGGTCCCAGTTCCACTTTGGGATGTTGTACAGGAGCAGTAATGAATTCCACAGGAGTAATTAGCCAAGGGTTACACTTTCTTGGGATGTCAGTGAGTGAGAGGGGCTACAGGAGCTGCCAGGCTGTGTCTGAGCTCCCATAACCATGGAATTATTAGGGTTGGAAGAGACCATCACCAGGCCTCCCACATCACTGATGGGAACTTGGTGGGTGCAATATCATTTTCAGACTTAATTTTGTCCGTCAGTATGGGATTTAAACCCCATTTTATGGTCATGGCTTGGGGCAGATCCCCATTCTTGTGGGTGTGGCAACACTTGGCATCAGCCTTCCTCCCAGCATTCCCAAGGATCCCGGCTCACTGGTCCTGTGGGGTCATTTAGCACAACTGAGGGGAGCTGTGAAAGGAGATAAAGTCATTCCTGCCTGTCCCAGCACTGTGTCCCACCTTGGCTTTGCCTGTAATGGACAGAAAATTGGGAAGTGCCTGCTCCTGCCCCGGGGCCTCAAAGTGCACCCTCTATGCTCAGAGAGTGAGTGTAAAAATCCCTTAATGGGATGGGATTGCCCCGGGCTTAATTCCTGACAGAACCCCCAGGTAATTGGTTTATTTCCTAATCTTACATAATTTTGTTAAAACTTTCAATTTCCAATATTGGAGCGCTTAAAAGCCTCCCAGAGCTTGTTCCCCGGTGCAGCGTGTGCAGGATTTCCCAGGAATGGTGTAACAGAATGGGATATTTCTGGGCGTTCTGCCCTTTTCCACACTTGTGTTACTTTTCACGCCTCTCTCTGACTGCACCCTGCTCTTCCCAAGCCTCACCCGGCTCCTGTCGTTGTTCCCAATCCCAGAAATCCCCGGCGAAGAAGCTGAGCCACGCCATCAGCAAATCCCTGGGCTGTGTGCCCAGCAGGGACCCGCCCCGGCCGCTGTTCCCCGAGCAGCCCGAGAAGCCCCTGGACCTGGCCCACATCGTGTGAGTACCCCCGAACCCCCCTGTCCTCCTCAGCACGGAGCCTCGTGCCTGGCCAGGCTCAGGGTGAGGGGCAGGGAGCAGCCCCGGGCTTGGAATGGTGAATTTTCAACGCTGTGTTATAAATGCTTCTCTGGAAAGTCGTGTGAAGGCTGTGGTGGCAGTGTGAAGAGTCTCCTCCGGAAGGGAAGAGCTGCAGGAGGTGTTGGATGCAGCTGGAGCCAGGCCTGGCTGTTCCTGCCTGCAGCTCTGGCATCTCCCTGTCCCCATCAGTGGCAGCTCTCACTCATCCCTGTGTTGGCTCAGGCTCTGTTTTCTCATTTATTGTAAATTAAGTGATATAATCAGACACACGGTGGGGGCCAGCTCCTGGTGCTGCCTGGGGCCTTGGCCTCACATCTGTGGCCTCTCTGTGGGTCCAGCTCCATGGCATCACTGTCACCCTGGTGTTGTCACCTCACCGTGGCACTGGTGGGATGTTTTAATGGAACCCCGTTGCACTGGTGTTGGTTTGAGCAGCCCAAGGTCACTCTGCTTCCTCAGTTTGTCAGTTTTCACCTCGAAAGTAAAACCTGAGAGAAAACAAAACCAAACAAACTCCAAATAGACCTTGGTGTCCTATAGAGGCTGGAGACAAACTCTTCGCACCTGGAGGTGAGAGTGAGGAGGAGCAGCGTCGGGATCTAATTCCAGGAAAATGGAGCACTCCCATTTTCATGAGTGTGGAGCCATTAGCAGTCTGAGAGTGAGGGGAGCTGATGCTCCTCTGGGTTTATTTGACATCATGAGTACCAGATTCTTCTGGGAGCAGTTTCTGTGTCCCAGTCCCTGAATGGGGAACCCAAGGTGTTGGGCCGAGGATGTCCCTTCCCCTCTGCCCGTCCCACGTCAGGCCGTGCTGCTCTGGCCTTCCCAGACCCCGATGGTTCCATTGACTGGCTCTTCTGCTCGCTCCTTCAACAGTGTGGCATTCCTTAAGGAAAAGCTGGAGCCTAAATTGCCAAAATACTGGAAAGGTGAGACCCGCGGAGCTTTTCGTAGTGTGGCTTCCTGGTGTGAGCAGCGTAGAGCTCCAGACCCGGCCTGCACCAGGAGCTCCACGCTGGGCTGGTCCCAGCAGGGCTTGGAGCCGGTTCCTGCTTTGCTCTGTGCTTGTTCCTTCCAGTTCCTGCCTCCCCCAGGATTCCCCACCTTTCCCAGCGCTTGCTTTGGTGCCATGCAGTGAGGGATTGATCCAATTCCATGGAATATGAGTTCTGTTCTGGTTTCCTCGGGGCAATTGCACCCACATTGGGAAGAATTCGGGGTCAGTTCTGCTGCTGCTCAGTTCAGAGCTGGAGTTGGTTCTCCTAAGGAATTCATCCACTTCTCCAAACAAATGGCTCATCAGACCCCAAGGACAGGGCTGCCCGTTGTCCACAGCATGGCCTATTCCTTCCCAATCCAGCATTGCCTGTTCCTTCCCAATCCAGCATTGCCTTTCCCTTCCCAATCCAGCATTGCCTGTTCCTTCCCAATCCAGCATTGCCTGTTCCTTCCCAATCCAGCATTGCCTATTCCTTCCCAACCCAGCATTGCCTGTTCCTTCCCAATCCAGCATTGCCTATTCCTTCCCAACCCAGCATTGCCTGTTCCTTCCCAATCCAGCATTGCCTTTCCCTTCCCAATCCAGCATTGCCTATTCCTTCCCAATCCAGCATTGCCTGTTCCTTCCCAATCCAGCATTGCCTATTCCTTCCCAACCCAGCATTGCCTGTTCCTTCCCAATCCAGCATTGCCTATTCCTTCCCAACCCAGCATTGCCTGTTCCTTCCCAATCCAGCATTGCCTTTCCCTTCCCACCCAGCATTGCCTATTCCTTCCCAATCCAGCATTGCCTGTTCCTTCCCAACCCAGCATTGCCTATTCCTTCCCAATCCAGCATTGCCTGTTCCTTCCCAACCCAGCATTGCCTATTCCTTCCCAATCCAGCATTGCCTTTCCCTTCCCAATCCAGCATTGCCTTTCCCTTCCCAACCTGGTGTTGCCTTGGCCAGGAAGTGCCAGGAGCTCACTGTAGCCCTAAATCTGGATTTAGGGAAGGGCCCTGCTCAGCCTCACCACAAACACCTTCTGTTTCAAATCCCATCAGGTCAGGAGTCCATTCCCGTTTTTCCCTGTAGATTTCCCTCTGTGCTGCTCCGTGTGGAAACACCTCAGCGTTCCTGGGAACACGGGCACTTTGCAGTGTCAGAGCTCCACAGAGCCTGAGAGAATCGGGAATGGCAGAAGTGTGAAGGCAGCAGGGGATGGTGTGGGAAGTGCCTGTGCTCAGGGAGGCTGCAGGAGCTCATCCCAAAACTGCGAGCCAGGGTCTAACCTGTGCCTCACATCACTGAGCCTGAGGAACTCCCTCCTTTGCCAGGATTCAGGAATGGATCCTGCCCATGTCAGATCCCGGGACACAGGGAAGGGCGAAGGCTGGGGCAGCCTCACCTTGGGGTTGTGCTGTGATACAGGAGGAGCTGGGGGAAAAGTGCCCCCAGGTTTGCTCCTGGCTTCCAGCCAGGAACAGGCAATCCTTGGCTTCCCAGCCTGGCACTGCCCTTCCCTTCCCAATCCATCACTGCCTTTCCCTTCCCAACCCAGCACTGCCCTTCCCTTCCCAATCCATCATTGCCTTTCCCTTCCCAACCCATCACTGCCCTTCCCTTCCCAACCCAGCACTGCCTCTCCCTTCCCTGCCTGTTCCCATGCCCAGAGGTGATGCAGGGGCACAGAGGGGGCAGCTGGGCTGGAGAGGGTGCCAGGGGCTGGAGGATGCTCAGGGCAGGAGCCCAGCAGGAGTGGATGGCCCTGGGGATGTCCAGATAGGGACAGGGACATGGGGACAGGGCTGGACAGCTCCTGTAGGGTCATGGGGATAGGGCTGGACACCTTCTGCAGGGACAGGGACATGGACATGGGGACAGGGCTGGACAGCTCCTGTAGGGACTGGGACATGGATGGACACCTCCTGCAGGGACTGGGACAGCTGCCCGGCCACTCCTGGCAGCAGCGTGGCAGCTCAGAGACATCTGCTCTGTGCTGACAGCTTTAATTAAATGTAAAAAACAATGTTCTAAAAGCCAAAGGATTGGGAAATGGGGCCTGATGGTCCAAGGACAACTCTGGGAACACCAGACACTGACCTGGTGCAGAAATACTGGGAGCAGGTGATTTATATCCAACACCAAATCCCATGGAAATGAAAGGGAAGTAGGACAAAAAGGTTTTGTATGAGGGACACGAGGCCTTTGGGGCTTCTGTGGTACCACTGAAACAACAAAAATAACAATAAACCCCTCTCACGGGGTTTTAAAGTGTGAGGGGGGCTGCAGCCAGGGGAGATTTTCTGATGGAACTCAGCTCCAAACAGGAATTGCTCTGGGTCCCAGAGAGTCACTGTGGGGGTGTCAGGGGTTGAGCCTGTTTGATTCGAGTAAAGGACGAGCAACATCAGCACCTACAAATAAACGTTGGGGGAGAGACTCTGGAAAAGCTGAGATCTGCTCCAAGTGAGTAAATGAAGAACAAAAATATTAATAACTGGGGGCAGTTTAACAATACTTGGCCAAAGGTTCCAGGGAAAACAAGGCTTGGAAGGGGAAAAAAAACCAGCTGTGCTCTTTGAAGGTGGGAGGAAAGACAAAAATTGGTAGCAAAGAATGTAAATAATGATTTAGGAGTTGTGGGTGAGTCGTTTCCAGGCTGTGGTTTGGCAGAGGGGCAGCGATTGTGCAATGAGCTGGTGGTGAGGGACTCACCTTCCCGAGGGGCTGGAGCATGTCCAGGGCAGGGAACGGAGCTGGGAAGGGGCTGGAGCCCCAGGAGCGGCTGAGGGAGCTGGGAAAGGGGCTCAGCCTGGAGCAAAGGAGGCTCAGGGGGGACCTTGTGGCTCTGCACAAGTCCCTGACAGGAGGGGGCAGCCGGGGGGGTCGGGCTCTGCTCCCAGGGAACAGGGACAGGAGGAGAGGGAACGGCCTCAGGCTGGGCCAGGGCAGGCTCAGGTTGGACAGCAGCAGGAATTTCTGCCTGGAAAGGGTGGTCAGGCCTTGGCAGGGGCTGCCCAGGGAGGTTTGGAGTCCCCATCCCTGGAGGTGTCCAAGGAATGCCTGGAGGTGGCATTGAGTGCTCTGGGCTGGGGACAAGGTGGGGATGGGGCACAGCTGGGACTCGATGGTGTTGGGATCTTTTCCAGCCCCGGTGGCTCTGGGATGCTGTGGGGGGACCCAGCAGGATGCTGGAATGTGCTCTCTGTGTTCTCTTTGAGGTAATGCCCCAGTTCAGGCTCTGCCCTGCTGCGCTGGGAGCACTGGGAGCTCCCAGGGCCCTGGCAGCAGATCCAGGTGATGCCACTGCCTGGGGCATGGGGATGAGGTCACCCAGGGCAGAGAGTGGCACAGCTGGTGGGGGAGGAGAGAGCAGAGCAGGGAAAGCTGTGGGTAAGGAGGTGCCTGGTGCCACTGGAGCCCAGGCTGGGGCATCTGGGGGGTCTCTCAGCCTGGAGGGTCATTGCTGGGGGGTTCATTTGCATCAGTGTCGTGGGGCTGTTGGCATAATGAGCTAATTATGAGCGCTGGAAGGTTGAGAAAGCAATAAACAAAGCCCCACCCAGACAGGAGATGGGGAGGAATCTGTGGTGGCAGGGGGGGTTGGAACCAGATCAGCTCTAAGGTCCCTTCCAACCCAATCCACTCTGGGATTCCCTGATTCCCTGAAAATTGTTTCTCTCCTTGGCCTCAATGTAGCTGCAAAAGGAGGGGGCTTTCTAGCAGAGCCCTGCAGAGTTCTGTGCCATTAACACTCATTTCCATGAGGAGGAAAATGTACAAAGTAGAGGGGGATGAGAAAATATTTGGAATGAAGCCAGTTGAAGGGAAAATGTGCTGGGCAGAGTGGCTCCACAGCAAATTTTGGAGGTCATGGTGGGCAGTAGGCTGAATGTGCATTTTCGGGGTGATTTTGTAACCAAGGATGGTGCCAAGAGCCAGGAGGACCAGCAGGAGAGGCTCCCTTTGGTGGTGGGATCCTGGCTGGAAAACCCTGGGGAAGGCCAATGGAGATGGGTCAAGGACTGGAAATAGGTTTGGGAATGTGGGCAGCTGTCCAGCTGAGGACCCAAGGAATGCAGGTGTAACCCCTGGGGGTTAAGGAATGGTTGGATATCTCTGAAAATACCAATCCTAGAGAAATTAATCCTGGAGCTTTGGCAGATGGGCTTAACAGAGGACACGGAGCAGGTGCTGAAGGGAGACACCTTCAGAATAATGAACATGAAATGTGAAAATCAGAGAATCCCAGACTGGGTTGGGTGGGAAGAGACCTCAAATCCCACCCAGTGCCACCCCTGCCATGGGCAGGGACACCTCCCACTGTCCCAGGCTGCTCCCAGCCCCAATGTCCAGCCTGGCCTTGGACACTGCCAGGGATCCAGGGGCAGCCACAGCTGCTCTGGGCAACAAAACAAGATGTGTGTTTTTAACAGTGAATGTAAGGAAATAATCATCAGAACCGATGACCCAAGTGGTGCTGGAATTTCCACTGCTGAACCTTTAACACCAGGACAAGAGTGTTTTTAAATCCACTCAGAATTCCAGTCAGGCTGATGTTCCCCATGTGATGGAAGCTCCTTTATCTCCATGTGTCTCACTGCTTTAGGAGATACGAAAAATGCAGAGAGAAATGTGAATGGAGCCTCAGAGTCAGGGATTTTGCTGGATGCACTGCTGGGGCCCTGGACACACATCCCTGAGGGAATCAGGGATTCACTCCCCTCACATTTCCAGGAATGAGTGTTTCTGAGGCCACCTTCACCTGCATTCCTGCGGCCAGGCTGGGTCAGGAATAGCAAAAATGGAAATTCTGCAATTTCCTGCTGGTTTGGTGCATTCTGCATTCCCTGATCTCCCTGCATCCTCCTCCAGGCTGCAGCTCTTGCGCTGCTCTCAGGGAACAGGGGCAGGACAAGGGGAAGTGTCCTCAAGGTGGGTTCAGGTTGGACACCAGGAGGAATTTCTGCCTGGAAAGGGTGGTCAGGCCTTGGCAGGGGCTGCCCAGGGACGTTTGGAGTCCCCATCCCTGGAGGTGTCCCAGGAATGCCTGGAGGTGGCACTGAGTGCTCTGGGCTGGAGACAAGGTGGGAATTGGGCACAGCTTGGACTCCATGGTCTGGGAGGGCTTTTCCAGCCTCAGGGATTCTGTGTCCAGGTGGGAGTTCTCTGGCTGTTAGAAAGTAATTATGGAAATGGTATTTGGGTTTAGGTGTCAGTTCAGTGAATACAAGTGACAGGCTGCCCCTTTTTCTGGAATGGCAGAGTGTGTGATGAGAGCCATGATCCCTGTTTGTGTTGTGTGTTTGGGAGAGCAGGGATGGCGTTTGCATGGATCCCTTTGCCTGGGAGGAATCATCTGAAGTGCTCCATCACCACAGTGGGGTTTTGGGGTATGACACGGCCCTTTTGCCCTGGCTCTGGACCCTCCTGACGCAAACTCCTGCCATTAAATCCTTGGTTTTAAAGTGTTATGGAGGTGACACAGCCACCCTGGGGCAGGGACAGATGGGATATGGGGCAGGAATTGTTCCCTGGGAGGGTGGGCAGGCCCTGGCACAGGGTGCCCAGAGCAGCTGGGGCTGCCCCTGGATCCCTGGCAGTGCCCAAGGCCAGGCTGGACATTGGGGCTGGGAGCAGCCTGGGACAGTGGGAGGTGTCCCTGCCATGGCAGGAGCAACCTCTGGGTTTGGTTTTTCCGGGAGCGTTTTTTCCTCTGTTCCACTGCAGAGCTGGGAGCAGGAGCTGGGAGCTGTTCCTGCTGTGCTGCAGCTGCCCTGATTGTCCCTGCCAGAACAGAACTTGGCTGCATTTTGAGCTCCTTTCATGTGTTTCCATGGCAGGCGCTGGGTACGTGCACAGGGGAGGAATCTGTGCTGTGGCAGCCTGGGGGAGGGCTGCTGGTGATGTGGTGATGCCACCCAGAGAAGGAACAGGGACCCCCAGTGCCAGGGTTTAATTCTGGGGGGTTTATTTTGAATTTATTTTGAATTCTTCTTTATTCATCACTCTTGCCACGATCCTCTCCTGGTGTCCCAAGGCTGCTCCCAGCAGCTCCTTGGCAGCGATGTGGGGGACTGTGGGACATCACCCAGTGACAAACGTGGCCAGTATTGATTTAATAACCATTAACAGCCCCAGTACCTGTGTTTACAGTCGTCAGTAACCCTGTGGCCCAGCATTGGATGGAATCCCTTCTGTGCTTCCACAGGAGCTGAGCCCTGGGTTTAATCCTTCGGCTGAAGCCAAACAAATTCCAGCTAGGAATCTTCTTCTCCTGGTCAAGATAGAGATGGAATAAACAACCAAGGGAAGCTGTGGTAACTTTCCTTGTCGATGCCATAAATCCGTTGGAAGTGTCCCTGCCCGTGGAAGGGGCTTGGAGCAAGATGGGTCTCTAAGGCCCCCTCCAACCCAGCCCTTTCTGGGCCTGGGTGATTCTGTTATTCAAACTTTTGAAATCGGGCTTTAGACAAACCTAAAGAACTTCTCAGGGCTGGAGGAAGTGGGTGGGATTTAGGTTTTTATTTGGTTGGCTGGTGTGTGCCAGAGGCCACATTTCATGGTGCAGTAATCTCTATTATAGTGGCAATTTATGAATCATTTCTTAATTTACTGGAAGGAATCCTTCCCTGGGAGGGTGGACAGGCCCTGGCACAGAATTCCCAGAGAAGCTGTGGCTGCCCCTGGATCCCTGGCAGTGTCCAAGGCCAGGCTGGAGCAGCCTGGGACAGTGGAAGGTGTCCCTGCCCAGGGCAGGGGTGGGATGGGATGGGTTCAAGAGAACCACGATATTCCTGCCCTAAGCCCCAGCATTTCCAGCTCAGGGTGGCACTTCCTTTGGCGTGGTTGCATTTCTCTTGAAATACTGGGTTTGGATGAGTAAGTTTTGTACTTTTATATGAATTTATTTTATATGAATTTATTTTATATGAATTTATTTTGTATGAATTTATTTTGTATTGATTTCTTTTATATGAATTTATATTTATTTATTTTATATGAGTTTATTTTATATTAGCTCGTTCAAGGGGAAGGATGGAGTGAAATATAGTCAGGTGGTCAGTCACAGGTTGGACTCGATGAGCTCGGGGGTCTTTTCCGACCTAAGTCATTCTGTGATCCTCTTTTTCTTTGTTTGTTTGTTAAAGAACTCGTAGGCGGCTGTGGGCTGGTGCCTCCTCTCTCCAGCAGAGCGAAATGGGGTAGATTTTAAAAACGTTTTAAAATAATTAAAACTTAAAAATCATGAAAATTAAAACTAAAAAAAAAAAAAAAAAAGAGAGAGAGAGAGAAAATATTAAAAAAACCCCAATAATATTAGAAACGATTTTAAGAACCGCTCAGGCCTTTGTTGTGGGACAGTTCGCCCCCGAGAGCATTTTCCGGGATGCGCTCCCGGTGCCCGGGAGATGCGCGGTCACGTGGCGGCCCCGTTGCCGTGGAGACGGCGCCGTGCGCGCATCCTTCGGGATGGAGCCGCGGGCCGGGATGAGCGGGCGGGCACCGGGCGGCCGCCGCCGCGCAGGTTGGTGCTTCGGGGCCCGGCCCCGGCCCCTCCCCGTCCGGGCCGGGGCTGCGGCAGCGCGGGGAGGCTCCGGGGCTCCTCCGGTGCGTCCCGGTCGGTGTCGGGTCGTGGGAGCTGCGGGACCCGCGACGGGGTGCGGGAGCGGGGCCGGCCCGGAGCGTGGTCGGGCTGCTGGGAACAGCCCCTGGAACAGCTCCCGGAGCCACGGGCAGCCGCTCCCTCGGCTCCCAGAGCTCTGTGGGATCGGCTTCCAGAGCTCTGTGGGATCGGCTCCGAGGGATGCAGGATCGGCTCCGAGGGATGCAGGAGGATCACCTCGGACAGGAACGCAGGAACAGCTTGGAGGGACGGAGGAGCCACGGAAAGGGATGCGGGGGAGCTGGGAGAGGGGGGAAGGGGCTGCTCGGG
>VXAD01007427.1:0-52704 GCA_013399195.1 Dicrurus megarhynchus
GTCTTTCAAACCAAGACAAGTAGACTCCCACGATGGTATTTGCATTATTTGTTTATGAGCTGTGAGCTCCATACATTCTACCCCTTCTATTACATACAGTGCCACCCCTCCACCTCTCCTGCTGTGCCTGTCCCTCCTGAAGAGCCTGTAACCATCCAACAGGGCACTCCAGGCACAGGACTCATCCCATCCAGTTTCACTTATGCCTTATGCCAGCAATGTCAAATCTCTGGGACTGGGCCAAAGCCTGGAGTTCCCCTTGTTTGTCCCTGCTGCTGGGTGCATTAGTGTGGAAACATTTCAGGCGTGGTACATTGTAGCCAACATCTCCTGAGGAAGATTGGGAGATCCCATTAGTGCTCCTTTCCTCAAGTTTTGACACAGCATCCCATCACTCATCACTGTCCAGCCTGGCTTTGTCCCTTTCTCCCTTCCAGGCTAGTTTAAAGCTCTGCCAAGGAGCCCTGCTAGCTCCTGTGCTAGAACTCTTTTTTCCTTCTGAGATCAGTGAATACCCAATGATGGACACAAAAGTAACTGGGGAGTTAGACTGCTGCCAAAGTGCAAAAGCAAGAAGCTGTATCAAAGTCAAAGAAAGAAGACCTGATAGTTAAAGACAACTCTAGGGATCAACAAAGAGCATGGAAGTCTAATTTGTCACAGATATTCCCAGACATCTTTATGGTGTCATATACAAGCTTAAAAGGGAAGCTAATGATACTGTAAACCAAATATGTGATGTGTTGACAGAGAAGTTGTTTTTGGACTTGCAAAATATTGGTAGAGCAATCTTTGATCTGTGAGACTGTTTACAGGAAATGGCTCCCAGTTAAACAAGCCCAATACCAACTTCCTGCATTCAAATCTAAGAAGATTTGTTAGGCTGGCTTCAACTTAAACAGAGAAGAAATGGACACAAGTTCTTTATCAAGCCTGAGAGCTTAATGCTTGGCTTTGTCCCATCCCTTGGAATGATGTGCTTAAAATTCCATGCATTTGTCTGTACAAGAGGACCATCAAATCATAGGTTTCATTGTCAAATGTTGACATTCAGCTTAGATGACATAATTATTACAGCAGATGACAAGCTTTTTTATAGCTAATAAAACATTGGGTGTCCCATCATCAGGAATCAAAGAGTGTTAAATGAACGAGTCTTTAAGGCTAAGATAAATAAAGCAACTCAACTGAATAAGCTATTTTCCAAATTCTTCTTTTTTATAAAATACAAATGTTTTGCCTTCTAGGACATAAAAGCACTGTGCTGGGAATATAATAGATAGATAGATAGATAGATAGATAGATAGATAGAATGAGGTTTGTACTGCAAACAGTGAAAACCATTAAAAATATGAGCTATTACAACAAATGCTAGTAGACCTAACATGACTCACTTTTCTTGGGGTTTAGCATTAATGAAGATTATTGCCCGACGGTCAGTAAGCTCTTGCTTGCTTAGTTCTTCCAAAGACAAGAATTTCTTTCCATGTTTTATCTACAAGAAAATTAGCATAAAATATAAGGTGTTCTGCTCAGTTAAAGATGCAGAGAAAAAATATATTTAAAAGCTACCTAAACAGTAATTTAAAATTCCTGATCGTAAACCAAAGACTGTGTAAGAACTTATAAAGCCATTCAAAATATCTGAAATTATTTTCTTCTTAATTTGCATTTTCTTCATCAATTTTTCTTAGAAAATATTGTTTATAAATATTTTAGCCTGCAGTTATTTTTAAGCATTCCAAACAGTTCCAGAATAAGGAAATGTTCCTGCCTCTGAAGGCTTTACAACACAGGATGGAATCTTCAAAAGCAACCAACTGCTTTAGGAGCTGGTATTTCACTGATTGTCGGTAAGACTGGTATTTCCAATTCATTTGGGTATTTTGAAAAGTCTTTACTGGATTTAAACTGAGCACAGCACTAGCAAGTGATACTGGAGTCAATCTTTATATACAAACACTTCTTTTTTGAGAGAAAGGGTCATGACCGAGGTGAAAATATGAACTCTTTGCTTCCTTATGGAAAAAAAATAAACAAAACATCCATAGGTCATTCAATGTCAAGTTAGCATTAAGTATAGTGCCGGGAAAGAGACCAGAAGAACTAAAGTTTGAGAAAGGATCTGGAAAGGAACTGAATCTGAACAGCTCAGATAGGATTGGGAGGATCACAACTAGGGAATAGCACAAAGATGATTTCATCCATGAAGAAAGATAATCAAAAGAGATCTGTAGAAGAGCTGTGAAATTTCAGGACAAGAAAACAAAATAGTTTTCTGTAGCCAGATTCTGGCTTTTGCCACAGCACTCTTCCTAAATTAAGAGGAAAATTTTATTCTTTCTAAATAGAGTAATTTTTTCAGAATAGCTTACCTGACCACAATCATAGAATCCATTAGTAATGATATTACTTGATGATAAATATCCCATCCGGCTGTACTTTTGGGAAAGATTGTTATCAAGTAGCTTTTCCAGAGCAGCTTCACTAAACTTGTTTTTACGCTTTGTTGACAGATTAATTTCTTCTAGGATGTCTAAAGCACTGATAAATAAAATACAAAGGCGAATTCATCATTAAATACTAATTAACTGTTATTATACACCTCAGAGTTAGTTTCAGCATTACCAAGGCCAAGGTAGATTCACTTCCAAGTGCTGATCCTGTGCCCTCTGGGCCAGCAATGAGCGGGCTGTGCTACACAGAATTCCTTTTCTAGGGAAGGAAAAACACTGTGCTGTGCTCAAAAGCAAAAGCAATTCCTTTAGGTAGTTAAACGCTACCTAAAGGAATGCAGACAGGATGCCACAACCTTTTACCTAGAAGGATGTTATGCACCATAGAGAACGTGGGGAAAAAAAAGATGTAAAAGGAATAATGATGAGAGCTAACCATATGACACAGTCCAGGCACCCTCTCTCCCCCCATCTCTCTCTCTCTTTCTCTCTCTCTTTCCAACTGGAATGCAATTTGCAGATTCAGTTGTGCATTATGCAATGTGTGAATCCTTCTGGTCTAGGACTGTTACTGTGTTTGGGGGAGCACAGCTGGCAGATATTTGCTAAACATGAACGAGCATGGAAACACAAAGAGTTGTATCAACACCACCAGAATGGCAGGATTTTTGAAGCATGGAGATGGAAACAAATAGTAATGTGGGGACATGGGAGGACAGAAGTTAATTTCTTAAGCTGTTTCTGGTGCTGAAACACACATACTGATAACATTTGACCTGAAAAACTTAGGAAAAGCTCATTAAGAAGATAAAGGAAACCGAATCAGGAGAACCTCGCGTACTGCAGTTTTGAGACTGTTTAGGAACAAAAAAAACCCACAGGAAAAAAGGATGGTGTCTTCATGTGTGCGTGTGTGTGTGTATATTCAAATTTCTATCTGTGTGTGTGACCATGCACACATACAGATATTCTTCACGTCCCAAGGAATCAATTTTATATGTACACTATATATATATATATATATATATATATATATATATATATATATATTTCTGTGAACTACATAGGGAGCCTCAGCTGTGGACATCTACAATGTGGACTTCTGAAGGGATGAATTCAGATGAACTCCAGAGAACAAGCTTTTCAGGCGAGGCAAATGACAACCTTCTCTTATAGAAGAGAGCAGTGGGAGAAGATAGTGGAAGAGCAGTTCAGGCTGTATGTCTACAGCATACTGCAGATAATCAGGAAGCAACACAGGGAAGAATTTTAAAGGGGTAAATCAATAAAGAAAGGCTAATGTGTACATCAGGGTCTAAATCAAATGACATTACAGGCACAATGGCACATTACCCTCATATGGAGGAAAGATAAGACAAAACCAGACAAATACAGCCACACCAAAAATTCCATGAAGAGACGAAAACCCAAAAAAATGCCAGGAATCGAACAGAAATGGAAACACTGACACTTCCAACAGAATAGAAGAAGTAAGGGACAAACCCAAAAGATGCACAGGCAAAGTGAGACACAACTATTCAGGGACCAAAACAAAAATAAATGTTTCATATGCTACAAGTCAGAGAGGAAAATGTAGCCCTCTTAGTCAATGTGGGAAGAAAACTCATAACAGATGGCACAGAAAAGACTGAAGTGTCTGATGCCTTTTTTGCTTCAGTTTTCATAGAAAGGTTTCAAGCAGATGCCTGGCAGTAATATTAACAAGGAGGTAGAAACAGTAGTCTTAACATGTCTAGAGTAAGTTTGAGGAGAAATGGTTAGCAATCCCTGAGGACACTTACCTCATACACTCTACGAATTTGCAAAAGCAACATTGGAACTATTTAAAATTGTATTGGAAAATTCTAGGCTAAATGCCTGGTGAGTGGAGAAGGGCAAAGATACTATCTAGTTTTAAAAAAACTAAGAAGAAGGAAATTACAATAGAGATCATTCAGCCAAATGTCAGTGTCCAAAGAACATCATATCAAATTATTAAACAATCAGTTGGCAAGCAACAAGAGATGAGAAATAGCCATTACGTATTTGTCAAGAATCAATCATGTAAAGTCAATCTAATCCTTGCTGCAATAGAGTAATGGAATTAACATATAGGGAGAAGAAGTAAATGTTTGATATGGGCTGAATTTGAGATATGTTTTGACTTTTATAAGTCTTTTCACTTATTCCTACTTGGATACTCATGAGCAAGTCAAGGAAATATGATCTACATGAAAATAACATGAAGTAGTGCCTGACTAGTTGAAACACTATGCTTAATGTACTATTGTCAATAATATGCTGTCAAACTCGAAGGACACATAAATTAGAGTCCTACTTTGGTACTATCACAAAAAGGGATTAAATAAGAACAGTGCCATATGCAAGATACAGAAAATAATTACTGAGCTTTGTTTGATGGTGGTATGACCTCACCTGAAGTACCTCATCCAAGCTGGGAGATGGTACTTCAAAATGGCATAAAAAATTAGAGAAATTCAGAGATGTGTGATGAAATGATAGGAACAAACTTGTCTAACATTTTTATTTTGTCATGAAAAGGAAACAGAGAGGGACATGGGAAATGAGAAAATTTAGTGAGTTAAACTCAAATTACTATAAAAAGCGGTTATTCAATCTCACTGAAAGCAGGACAACATGATTTGTTTTAAGGGATATTTGAAACTGAGAAACCCCTTCAAAGTGCAAGGATATTCCAGCACTGGAACAGGTTACCTCAGAAAGTTGTGAAACTCCCTAGGATCAGTATTTACCCAAGCCAAAATATGTCAGTGTACCTTATTCTGTCTTACACTAGGATAGGTGGATAACATCACCTTTGAGGTCCCCTCCTGATCTGAATTTCTGAGAGTCTCAGAAATCCCCTCATAGATGGTTTTAAAGTATCTGTGCAGTCATCAGAGAAGTGCCCAGCAGAGGGAGCAGGGCAATTACATATATTTTAATTTAACAGTAACTAAAAGAGTTGCCCTGTCTGAGGAGTCCTGTGTCATAATTCTTACAACCTAAACCAGATTTTGTAATCCAGATATTAATATATGGAACTGGGAGTTTCTAAGAAAGAATAAAACAGAGCCACTTTCATGTGACACTTCAGAACACCTGCAGTTAACCAGAGCTTGTAAATCAAATCTAGCCTATGTGTAATAAGTACAATTTACTGTATATTAAAGTTAGTCTGAAACCTTTATTTCAGTTTCAAATGTATGGGGCACTGTAGTCCCTAATATTGACTGATATAAGTTATCTTCAGTGTAAAGTCTAATTCAGTCACAGAAACAATAAATGTTTTATAATTCTAGACAGTTCTCTCTGCAGGCTCATATTTTGTCAGAAGATTCTGTTCCTAAAAATCAATACCATTTCATCTCTAACATCTGTGGTGCAAAAGTAGTTTCAGCTTATCAGAAAGCTTTGTTATTCTGTTATAAATATGTAAAGATTGACTTAACTTGAGTTCTCCCATCAAAAATTTTCCTGTGACTTTTGATACTATTTCTACTTACCCTAGGCTGCACAGTTCAAGAGCAGTTAGTTCATCACTTGCACAGATCATAACAGCCCAACAGGCATTCCGTCTGACTTCTTCATTCTTAGAATGCAGCAATTTAACGAGTGGTCCCAGTCCGCCTGCATTTCTTAACTATTGGAAAAGTGAAGACATTGCCACTTACATTTTTCTTCTATCCCAGCAAGAACAGCTGGTGAAATTCACCTCCCAAAACATTCAAGCTTTGTAGACAAGCTACACTGGGCTGGAAAAAAGGTCATTTATGGGGATTTTGTGTTTCTGTGAACTCTGCATAGGCTGGAGCTTCAGAGTGGTACACGGCAGACATCCCTTCTGGCTCTGCCCTGCTTTTCAGTTACTAGGCTGTGGTGTGGAACCCAATGAGGCTACTCAACCCAAGACTGCCACAGAGACTTACATGGCTTTTTCTGTGTTCTGGTGCCTCCTAGCAACTAATTTACATCACAATACACTTGAATTTGTATTGTATGTATGACAATCTTATTAACATCCTATTCTCTTGTGTGCTACAGTATCTTTCCTATACATGCTGGAGGAAATATTGCTCATTTGGATTTTTGAAGAGAAAGACATTTTAAGGACACTGAAAGAGGTAGATTAATTATCTGTGCCCCTTATTCATGTCCTTATTAACAGCCTTGACCCATGAGAAAACCCTAGCTTATGATTTATGAATGCACATAGCATCATTGTTATTTATGGGAAGAAAATACTATGAGCAATTCATAAACAGCAAAGAGTTCAACTTGCTGGATGTCACTGATCAAAGGATTAATTATATTTTGAGTTTTATCTGAAATACATTTACTCCGTGCACATCCAATATCTCATTAATCAAGGCCAGACATTGCCGTTCAGGCCTTGAAAATGGGCAACAGAACTCTGAGGGAGAGTAAAGAGGACTGAACTTCTCATCTTCAAAGCTCAGCCGACAGTTGCAGCTGAAAGAAACCTTGATGTTTAATGCTCCTAAATATATACATCAAGATATAGCCCTGATAAAAGCTCATTGGAGCTACTGAAAAGCTGCAAAGCATTAATCTGGTGAAAGCAAACACAGTCACGAAAAGTCAAGTTAAAGAAAACCCTTTCCAAGATCTCCTGAAAAACTGAGCTAAATTCAGCAGAACAAGTATCTCAAAAATAAGTAACTACCTAGAAAGCTCAGGACTTCTAGGTCAGACACAACAGACTCCTGATTCATAGAACTCCCACCTCAGATCTAGAAACGTTATCAATAACCACAACCTCAAAGAGTAGTTTTACCTCACTTCGTGCATCAGCATCACAACTAAAGGCAGCCACAGCAAACGCAGCTTTGCTCTGCACTTGGCTGTTGGTTGAGCGCAGTGGCCCTGCAAGGGCACTCATGATACCATGGCTCTGGATACTGACGCGGGATGGCTCTTGCAGGGACAGATTTATTAGCACTGCAATGGCATTGGCAACGGCTCCATCTCTCTGGGCATTCAAGGTGTTCATTAATGGCTCAATTCCTTCAGCCTCAGCAACAACACTAGCAAAATGAAGGAGGGGAAAATATTCATTATTTTAGGACCATTTTTTCTCCTTAGTGTGCTTTTTTTACCAACTAAACTAGTATTACAATTCAAGATTTACATATATGCATATGTATGCATCTGTACATACATATGTGTGTGTGCGTGATTTATATATGACTCACAGTGAGAAGTTCAAGAGGAACAACCTAAGCAGACAAACCAAGTCACAAACTTCTGGATTCTTTAACTTACAAGAACATGGATTCTTTCTGAGGTGTTGAACAAGTCAATTAAATCCTGCATCATTTCAAAGGTGCAGAATTTCTGTATCTTTAGCTCCAGGCAAGTGCTTCTGCAGCCTCTTAACCACCTTTCCCCATAAACATTCTAGCACTACTTCTAATGAAGATTATAGTGAACAGAAAATCACATTTTTCTTTGTTCTGCCTCTGTAAATTTCTCTGATCAGATACCTAGGTGGTATAAACATGTGCACCAAGTTTCTGTCATTCTTACAGTGTAAGTGTACATGTTCACAAGTGACATGTACATGTTCGCAGTTCAGTACAATGTAGGAATTACTGAGCTGGACTTACACAAGTTAGCAGGGTAACAGCAGACTCATCAGAACAGAGCTTAGGGCTGGCTACGTCTGTGAGTCCGGATCAACTAGTCTATCAACAGCAGATCCAGTTTACATATTCCCTCTGTTCCCAGATGATATCACATCCACGGCTGAAGGGTGCTGCCCCTCAGCAGTGCTGGGACAAATGCTGGTGTGGTCAAGTCCTCAGCTAGACTTAAAATAATCTATTTCCAAATAACATTGGAGAAGATGGTTGGGATTTTTTTTTCTAAGGATAATTTCATAGATTTAGGTTAGAGACCAGTCAAAGGAAAAAAAAAAACACTGAAGAAGCATTATTAATGAAGTAGCAACTTTGGGAAGGAGACAGCAGAAGGTGCAAGGAGCTGCACTATTAGAGAATATATAATTTTACTTTAGGCTCATCTGTTTGTTAAACAAAAGTTGGTAATATTGTTAGCAATGGGAATGCACAGATGGCAAGTTGAATTTCCACTGCAACTGCTTTTTATACCCTCTATTAGTACGTTGTCTACATCAAAACCATAAAAAGCTCCTCAACAAAAGAGTTTACACGTTTTATAAGTTTTCCTAAATTTCTGTGAAGACAGCAATAAAAGGGATCTGTATGTAAAAATCTTTTACAGTAACAGTGACCAAAATCTGACTAATATTTTGATAACTTTCACAGTTACAAAATAAACCAATCTTAGAAGTATCATACATAAAAGAAATCGTTATATTACCAAAGACTGTTGGCACTGATAACAAACAAAAAACCCCATGAGGAATGCTGCCAGTCACAATTTCATGCAAACAGGACAGAAAGTAGAATACATGCCAACCTGTGCCACATAATCCCATTACATAGGAAACATGACGTAGGTCTTACTGTGAACACATCTTAGTGCAAGTATCTCCACATTGTCAGAGAGGCAATACAGATGCTCCTGAGCATACTTGGAATGAATCAGCAGAGCCTAACGGGGCTTGTTACTCTCATCTCTGCCTCAGGTGCAAGGCAGTGGCAGCTCACAAGTAGTGCTGGAGCATGGATCTAACAAAATCTGGCAGGCAGGCAGTAGTTACCTGTTTGGAAAACCAGGGAAAAAGCAGCAATCCAGGGACTGAAGGTGAGTGGAATTATTATCTTGGGTGCAACATTAAGATACAGGGTCAGTTTGGTGCTGCCTAATTAATCCTCCTGGAGCACCAGTAGCTTTAATGCAAGCACTTCGGTCTCTATTCAGAAGCGAATCTCATGTTTTCAGATGTCCCACACTGCACTCATCTGTCTTCTGTCGGAACCCACGACATGTCTCTGTCTAATTCTTCCTTCAAGTAGCTGGATTTCCCTTTGTGTGTCCTCCTTCCCCGTTCCTACTTGACCAGATGACAAAGAGCTGAAAATGTTTTATTTGGTGGGTGGCTTGCTTTCTTGTGGTTGTTTTGGGTTTTTTACTGAGGTAAGTACATACTTCTTTGGTTAATACTGTCTTACCCTGCCCATGAAACTTTTATCCAAATTTTCAGCTTCAGGGCTGTTGTAGCTCTATCCAGGCTGCTCTGTATGAAGAAATTCTGGACATGTTGATTGCACATGTAAGAATTAGGTATACACCCCATGTATCACAGGCTTGCTGGAAAACATCACATTCCCAGCACGTGTAACAATGCCAGGACAGACCTGCTGGCACAGCTTGGGTGAGACTCACCATACACAAACACACACACACACAGAGCCATACACAGTAAGGTGTGCTCATGAGCTATCAGATTTACTGCATTACAGTGCATACACACACACTTCAACCAGGAAGGAAAAAAAAACAAAAATAAAATCAAGTAGTTTCTCCTTTGCAACAGATACACAGAAATTCCAGGATTTATGGGATAGATTCACTACTCATAAAATGCATCACTGCATCTCACAGGTGTAGTATATCCAATATTTCTGCAGTAAGTAGAGGACTTACTATTCCTATACTACACCCAAGAATACACATAGTCTCCCATAGGAGCTCCTAGTAAACATGTAGTCCCTAACAGACTGGCTACAGAATGATACACAGCACTGAATGACGTAGCCAATCACATTATAAGCAGATTTACTATAATTTCCATAAAACCAGCAAGTACACAAGCACTTAACAAAAGAGCAAGGTGACGGCTCCTCGTGTGTTCAGAGCTGACCTCAGCAAGGTACGGAGCACAGCCAATTTTCTCAAGTGCCACTCAACTTCAAAAAGGTTGAGAACCACTGATTTAGAAGATCATACATATTTATTTCCATCCTGCATTCTACTTCTGCGCAGACTCTTTTTGAATCACAGTTTCATGCATATAGTTTAATCAAGTAGTACGACTGAGCACAAGGCAAAAAGAATTTGTTCAAAGTGACAATGGCAGGTAACAAGAGTTGAAGGTAATCAATGCCTTTGATAATAAGTTTTTAAGAGGGCATGAACGTCTGAGGCCAGTGCTGTGTCCTGGTAACAGAGATGCGCACAGAAGAAGGAAGAATGGGGAATTCGTAGCTCAACTCACTCCTACCCCACAGGCCTCTGGAGAACACAGAAATAGCACTGTCACCCTGGGCCACAGAACCTGACCTCAGAAGGCAGCTGAGAGAATGAACACGTTTAAGTTTAAGGTGCTGAAATACCACAACACTAATATGGAGGTCCTTGTTCCCTTCTGTCTTGGGCAGAGACATGCACAGTGTAATTTTTTTGTTATAAAGCAACAAAAGTCAGAGAATACTTTTACCAGCTCTGTCTTTGACTAATGTAGATTAGCACTAGACTCTCCCTGCCTCCAGAACACTCTCCTTCAGACACATCCTGCCAAGACTGTGGAATTTATCAGTGCTTCCACTACAGAACTATATGCTCAAGGAAGAAGTGAGCCTTGGTTTATCTGAAAAAAAAAAAATACACTTTTTGATCTGGAAAAGGAGTAAATTAAATAAATCCACAAGTTTTTTCCTCCATTTTGTGTATATATTCAAAATACATACTTTCCTAAAGAAGGAGAAAAAAGGTTAGGGGAAAGGAAAGAAGACAATGGCAAGAGGAAAAAAAAAAAGGATGTTGCATTTGCAACATCACCATTTTTTCCTCAACAGCGGAAGCTGCCTATCTGAACTACAAATAAGAAGAAAAAAATAGACAAGACAGATGTAGGAATTGCAGAGCTTAAATTAAAGTTAAAATAATTCACATGTTATGATTTATAAGCACATATTATGATCCTTAGAATGCCTACCCTAACAGGGTTAAGCATTTACTTTAATCAAGGTACAAACAGTTCAGGTACCCTAAGGACCTTAAGCACGCTCTTTAGTGAAACAGTAAAATTCTCATTACAATTGGATTCAACTTACTGTATTCAAGAATAGGTAAAATATTTTTTTCAACTGTCATTGGGAAGAAAAATATTAAAAGGTCAGATAATAAATACTTAATTTAATAATTTTAAATATACATTGTAACATTATTAAGACATTTTCTTGAAAATTCTCTAAAAGATAATTCAAGACTCAAAGAATAAATGCTGAGACACTGAGAAAAACATTTTCTTTACTACTTTTAGTGCAAAAATAAATTAAGAGTTGTCAATAAAATCATTACCAAAAACTTCACAATACAAACTTTTTTTTAACAGACACTTTGGAGATGTGTATGAATGTCACTGAAGTTAGTATTTAGTTGCTTTAGTTGTCTGGAGTGCAATAGGAAAGCTCAGATATTAGGAGTGTGTTGTGAAAACTATCAGAAATAAAAATTTGATAAAAATTATGTGGGGTTTTTTTATTTTATTTTTAGTACTATAAGCACTCTGTGACAAGAACCACCTCTTTGTTGGCATCACAGGAGCATAAAAGCTCTAGTCTGTGACCAAGCCTTCTAGCCATGGCAAGAAAAAGAACAGATTATTTACTTAGAGCATCAGGAATTTTCCTCCTGAAGAGAAAGTCTAGTCTAAGGGAGAAAGCAACTAAGAGTGTTCAAAGAGCTGCCAGAAAACACTGAGACTGCCCCCCAAACCCCTAACCTAAACAACCTTCCAGGGAGGGAAGAGAGAGGAGAAGAGCAGTGGTACAGCTTGACACCACTGTTTACTCAGGACTGTACTAAATTTACACTAGTGAGATTGACACTTCATAAAAATGGTAACGTATGTTTGGTTTTGTTTCTTCTACCATGACTGAACATAAACTGGTTTATATTCAATTATTTTTTTTTCACTTCTATGCTGTTTACTCCCCTCCATTCCTGACTGAGGATTTAACACAATTTCTGCTCAGAAAAAATTCAAATTTTTCCTCCTCACTGGACTTCATTTTTTTCAAATGTGTTTGCAACTGCATGTTTAATTTCTGTGCAAAATTACTGTGATTGTGTGTGAGGTGCTTAGCTAGCCATTTATGCCTGTGCATATCTCATTTTCATACATAATTGCATGTAAATTATGCATAAGAATTATGCATCTAATTACACACATTTTTTTAAAATCAACTCTATCTGTGTTAAATCGCATGACTTCTTTTTCACACAAGGCATTTGTGATCCAGCTCTCCTATGCAATTTCTGGCTGAGAAAGAATATCATAACCAGAAGTTTGAAAAAGCCTCAAGAAATAGCTTCCTTTTTTATTCCTTAAATGTATTAGTATTCTTCATTAGCCTTCAGATGTTATGCCATCAGAATAATCACATCCAATAAATGTCTTCTGCACTTACCAAAATTTCACTTTGTGATTTAATTATTTTCAAAAGCAATTGACTGTTGTAAATAGTCACTCGTATTTTATTTAAATACTAATATTACTTCCTTTTTCTTCACTATACAAGGGAAATTAATGTCAGTATGTTGATTCTGAGTAATGGAATCTAGCACAAGAGACTCTGATCTACAATCTGGGGGCCCTTTGTGCTCCAATAAAAATATTGATGATATCAACAAACCATATTAATTTTTCATTTCAGGAACTGAGCCCTCTATCCTATTTTCTAATGACAAGTATCTTGTTAAAACTGCAACAAAACCAAAACTCAATAAACCTCACAGTCTGGATGCAATAAAACCTTAAACTGTCTGGTTTAGCAGAGACTGCAATACCTGACTCTCATTTAGCAATTCACGGAGATCTTCTAATATCTATCATTGAAGTCATCTGACAAAATTACACAGATCTCAGTTCTAAAACTCTAGAATACGTAATTTAAAATATTACAGGAGCATTGGTAATGAACTATCTGTTCATGACACCTGAAATTTTCAATTACAATACTAACTGCAACCTTTGTAAAGAATTTCTGATATTTCCACTATTACGTGGAAGGCTTGAAATTCAACAATAGATACCCTTTTTGCTCCTCAAAGATCCCATGTACCTTCAGCCAGGAGAAGCTCATGAAAATGACACAATCCCCCTCTCTCTTTTTTCTGACCCAAGAAGTAGTGCATGCAAAAATCAGTAACTAGGCACAAATATTCAGAGTCAGGAATCCATGCTGTTACAAAAGCAAAGTAAGAGGGAACATGCATGTGTTGCCAGAGCAGCCTTCATGGAGGTGTAAGAAAAGGAAAGAAAAAGCCAAATCAGGGTCCTCAGAATTCCTCTGAACACAGAGAGTGAGGAGACCATGGTTCTTCTTCATCTCTGGAAGCACCAGCTGAGGAAGGATAAAAAAGCTGTGCCAAGTCAGTGTGTACACACAGAACTTTGGACCGTGAACTTGAGCTTTCACTTTTGGATAACTCTTTTCTGGACAACTGTGAACATATCTCAAATGGCAGCAGTCTCTTTTGCCTTGCTAAAAGTTCAAGCTCTTACAATGATTTAGAGTGCAGAAATTTATGCTTTTAGCTTTCTCTCTTTAAATTACATCTCTAAGAAAATGCACATATACCACTATGTTAAGATAAAATTACTAAGGTTGCATGTCAAAATGTTAAGGTTACTTGTGAAAGCTTATTTTTACCAGTTGACAGTCCAAGTGGACACATGCCAGTCAGTGCACAGGTTAAATTCACAGCACGGCAGAATTAAGTTTGCATGGTCAGTCATAACCCTGAAATTTCCTTATAGACACTTCAAATAAACAACTTCACACTATACTCGAGTAAGTTAAAACAAACATACATACACTTAAATAATTTAATTTAGAAATCTAGTACAAAGAAAATGTGCCTGCAAAAGCACCGATATATTTGTCTGAAATATTTACTCATATGTAAAATCATCCTTGCCACTTTTAATTCATAAAAAGCATAATTTATCTCTGCATATCACTGAATGACATTGCAAGGATACACACTCAAGAGTAATCATGGTACTTGTGCCACTACACAAAAGAAAGTTTTCTCTCCCAGGCTTAGGAGTCTCCATCTGCAAAGAAAAAGTTTTCACCTGATGCCACAGAAATATATCATGGGAAGTTACAGGTGACAACACACATGCTCTGAGTGAAACTCCAGCCTTCCACAGACAAGATAAACAGTGATCATACTGCAAGGCTTTGAAAGTAGGGGTGTACAAACAGGCCAAAAGATTCTGCTGTATCTACAAGGAGTAAAATTTCTATGTAGTTATCATTATCCCAGATCAGAATTGTTCTGTCTGAAATTATTTTGGACCTGCTTAGGTTTCCATGCACTTTAGTATATGATGACATGAGATCTGTGTTAGATAGAGATAAATGCTCTTATTGGTCTTTGTCTCAAATATAACCCCAAAGTTAAAAAACAACAACAAAAACCCCAGGAGAATGCATAACAATTTTTTTCTTTTTTTTTTTTAATTTCTTTTTTTTTTTGGTGAAAAAAGACCCGTACTGGGAAGAAAACACAGTTAGAGTGTCTGAGCCAACAGAAGGAGTTCCCATGCAGCCACACCATCTCAATCTAAGAGAAAAATACAACAGCTGGCTGTATGAAAGGTTTTTCACTGCCAGCAGAGCACAGATCCATGTCTGTGGGTTGTGTATCAGTCATCTGATGTGATGTTAAGGTCTTAGTGGGAACCCATTTCTGAGTGACATCCCAGACAGGACTTTATCCAGGTTTTCTGCCAAGGGAGAAATTTACCATAAAACATTTTGCAGTTTTCAATGGAAGTCAAGATGCAACTTGCAAGGAAAAGCTTATAAGCTGGTAGGTAATGGGTAATGACTTTGTTGTCGTTTTTTTTTTCTTTTTATGAAGTACCTCCCACAATATGGATATACAGTAAGAGAAAGGAAAAAGAGGAACCTCTTCATGGCCTGAGATAACTATTTTACAGGGTGCAGTAGACGTGGATGCTAATGTAAAAAAGTAACAGCACAACCCACAAAACTCAAAAAAATCCCTTTACCTTGCAGCATATTAGCTCAAAAATATAATCCTGTCACTAGGGGTCAGTATTAAAACATATTACATCTACACAATACTGCCAGCAGCATTCTATTGTTGATTTCCTCCTTCAGAAAAACAAACTTATGTCATAAAGAACTATTAAACCATAAAAAGGACAAAACCTACAGTGGATTATCACCTATTTATGCTATTAAATGTAGCTCTTGTTCTAGAAATTTGTGTTCCTGTTGTGTTTATATGTTAACACATATATTAATGCAAATGTACTATCTTACATAATATTGACTTCAATATTTATGTGAATTAGGTTCCATCTACAGTCTTGAAAGAGCAAAGCTATTACTAAGTTTTCTATTTTCTAATAGGGAAGATTACTACCTAGTAATATTACTACCTAATGGTAGTAATCACTACTTCCTAATAATAACTATATTTGGAATGTAAGAAAAAATGGATGTTCTTCAAATTTATTCCTTGACAGCCATACTCACAAACAATAAAAAAATCTGTTGTGTGCTGAAAATCTCATTTGAAAAAGGTGAGACAATCTCACTACAGGTGAAACAGATTGAGGATGTATTTTGAGTCATTAGATCAGGGCATGAATTTCAGTTTGGAATAATAGAAATAACATCCACTGAAGTCAAGGGAACGACTCACTTTCTCCTCACTGGGCACTGTGCATAACCAGTGAGTTCCCAACCTCTCCTCCTATCCCAAACTACTCTCAAATCTTGACAATCTTGATACATTTCAGACAGCATACATTCAGATGCTGCACTAATGCCTGGAACTGCCTATATGGATATAACCTTTGGGAATTTAAATAGGTTCTCTGATTCCTGTGAAGGATTTAAGAATCAGAAAGCTAAATAACATAAAGCTTGATGACTTCGTAAATTTTGGGATGATACTTTGCTATCTTGAATCCAGATATGATACAGAAATTTGTCACATGACAGTTATTATAAACCTCAGGAGAAATATTCTGTCATAAGTCTGTCACGTACCACAACTTCCTGCAGCCCTCGGTACAGATGAAAACACCCTTTTCCTTCTTCCCCCAGCCCAAATTCTAACTGAATGCTATACATTTTGCACTTAAAATAAACAATTTAGAACAACCATTATTGAGGCTGCTAATTAGTTTTCATGTCCAGTACAAAGTTCTAAATTCCAGAGCATATGTTTTTCTTTAGTGGCAAATCCATTAGGTGCTCAGAATTCAGACACTGCCAGATTTATGAAGGCAGCTATTAGAAATGGCATTTGTGCTACAACAATACTGAAGAAAAGAGCTGGTCAAATTAATGTCTGACTAACTGGTATACTTGAGACCTTATTTCTGTGTGCTACTTTTAATATCGTATTTATATTTAACATGATTATCTTATCCTAAATACATGAAAAGCGAAAATAATTGATTATACTTTAAATGCGAAAAAATAGGCAGAGGCTGAGGTAAGCTGTTTGTTCCAGGATTAGATGTGTGGCACAGAATCACTTATTTTCCAGCCCAACAGATGACGCTGCTGTTTCTTTGTTCACGTGTAATTGTTCCAATTGTGCACCACATCCATTACTGAAGTGACTGCGCCCACACTGCCCGATGCCTGGACACAGCAAAACCAGAAAGCTTCCGAGATTCTTTAAATGGCATTCTTCTGTCCAAATAACTGCAGGCAGTTTCAATAAAGCAACTTACTGCTCTGGATTAAAAAGATGTAATGGTGATGATGGATGCAAATACCCTGCTGAATATAATTCTCTTTTTTTCCAGAAGCAGACCACAGAAACAAATTCTGACATATATATCAAGGATGACCTCAGAGCAATGCACACATAACATGTAACATAACATGTTAGAATAAGCATATGGGATTTTAAACTGCAATGTACTTTGCAATTTTATTTTTACTTAGTCTAATTATTAACAAGTTTACAAGGATTTATCATCAATATTGAGCAGCATTAAAACTCTGTCCTTATGGTAAAATTCTTATAAAAGCATATTCTGGGGGTGTCAGTCTGTAAACTAATGAGGCATTTGACCATTGTATTTTTTTTCTACGTACTACTGAAGTATGACACAACATCAGCTCTGCAGCAAAAACCTAAATGCTGAAATATTTTAGAAGTTATTTATATTAAATGCTATGTGCTCCGGTAGAGATCCTACTGAAAATCCATGTTTTCCAGTAAACCTGAAAACTCAAACCACGTGTATGGGACTCATGCCCTCTTCTGCTCTAGATTTTTGGTTAAACTACTATGGGAAGCAGAGTAATTCATTAATTTATTTCTTTTTGCCAAATCATGGTTGCTTGAGGACTTGTGTGAAATGACAAGCTGGTCTCTGTCCCGTTCATCGTGAACAGGTGTTCTAATTACCAAACCTCCACCATATTTGACACCTTTATTAGCTGTCTCAGTTGAGAAACAAAGGATTGATCGGGTAGGGGTATAGAATTAGCCTTTCATTGCTGTGGGGAAGCACCTAAAGGTCAAGGTTAATATACATTAGTGGGGGGTAGTATTGCCCATTGCCTATGCTGTTCTTGTGCTATTAATCAATGGAAGAGTTTATCTTTATGGGCTACCTATGGCGGGAGTTTTAATTACACACAATTTGTCTTAAATTGTATTTTTTTCCATATTATATGAAAAGCTGGCAGCATTTTTTGATATTCCTAACAAGAGTAACAAGTCTCCAACAAAAATAGCAACATCTTGTACTCACTTTATATCCTCAAATATACACTGTACCAAATAAAGGGCAAGGTACACATCCTTCAATCGATATAACATAGAAAAATGCTCATTAATTGAAATACAGCAGAAAGCATGCATATGAGTTCAACAAGGTTGAATATTTGACTGGCCAGTAAAAACTGAAAGCACTTATGGCAAATAGTCTTCCCCAACACTGGACCCATTTTGTTCTTGCCACATAAGGTCCACCTGCTGCTACTACCTTTATGATTTTATATTCTTGGAGGGTTTATAACAAGAATCTAATACATAACTGATAAAAGGGCACTAGTCTCACCAGTTTCATTTGAGATCAGAATGTTGTCAACATAATCACACAGCAAAGTCACATTATTATAAAAGTGTATCAGCATCTTCATTATTTATACACTTATTTTCAGTGGTCTACAGGACATACAAATTAAACATTCTAGAATGAAATATGATTATGGTAACTCAATCCGGAACGAATTTTCTCCAAACTACTTTTTTTTCCTATTATGTGTATGTAAAATAAATATGGGCCTGATAGTCAGTCAGTGAGCTGGAACTGTACCAATTTGTATCAGCTAAGGGTTCAACACTATATATTCATTTCTAGATCCTAGTCACACTCAGACCCTTCTATGACTTATTAATGGTTTTGATTTAGAAATGAAGCTTTGAAGTAATTATATAGTCACATGGAATTCATCCAATATACATATTTAATGTAAATTATTGCTTCCTGATTTTCACAGAGGGTCTCTGATTAGATTATCTGGCGCTTCCATATTGTACTTGAAGCTGGATTGTGAGGAGACAGAAGTATATATAAGCCACCTTTACAATTTCCTGACTCTGCCCAGCAAGAAACAAATACGGACTTCATTATAATGCAGAGGAACAGAGACAGCTATTTCCCTGCCTGAGGTCTCAGAGAATTGTTCCAGCAGTTGAGCTAAACAATGTCTTGACTATCTCCTTAGCAAAAGAAATGGAATGAGTTGGCATAAGCTGCTATACCAACTCAAAACTCTCCCGAGATCCCCTTTTCACAATGTGAAACCTCAAAGGACTGCACTACGAAAACCAGCTGTAGTGGAGCTGAAAGTTTGACCTCTGGACTCCAGCACTGTGCTTGTTTTATGTGTGTGTGACTCCCACTGACACCAACTGAAGAGTCCAGCACATGAGGAGAGCAGAATATCAGACAAAAAAAATGTACTATGTGAATCTGAGAACAGAGTATTATTCTCTTGTGTCAAATTATGGTTCCATCTGGTAACATTAAGTGAATACTAGTGACTATTAGAGCTGAATCAATAAATTGAAACAAATAATTTATTTTCTGAGTTATTTTACTTTTTCTTGTCAAAGGATGCCTGTGAATTGATTACAACTTCTTTAAATATGTATATTCCAGGAAACTTCAGGGAGGTTTTTTTGGTTTGTAAGTATCATGTGATTGCTCGTACACATCATACTGCTCTGTTGTTTTTCCCTAACAGGACTTTTAATAGAGTTGGGATAAAAGAACACTGCAGCTGACAGTAGAATTTAGTTGATACAATTGTTTTGAAACATATAGTGAGCTAACCATCGTTACCTTTGTTAGTAATTTTGGATACTGAAGTTACACTTCTTTCAGAGAATGCACTATAAGCATTCCCAATTACTTGGGAAACAATAAAAAAAAAAGGAAGAGCAAAACAATGCCAATATTCAGAAGATCTATCTCCCTCGAAGAATGGATTTAGATCAGTCAAAAAGGTTCTACGAACCATGAAGTTTTAAAACATCGCAATGATTTGGGATTTAAAAAAAGAAATCAACATCAAATGCTTTAGATTATAAGGCATATTTTGCTCATATGTTCTCTTCAAAACATGATTTATATCTCTGCTTTCATTACATCTGCTTCATACCTTTCCTTGAAGCAAACATTAGTAGAGACAGCACAACTCTTGTAACACTGATGAGAACCAAGTGACTCATAAGCACCTCATTTTCCTTACAGTCAAATTCACACAGACCTGCCTTGTAGGATAAGGACAAGATGAGGCATTCTTTAAAAAGCAGAATATTATCACTTCAGATTAGTGTTTTAAATAATAATTTAATTATTGCAGACTCACCTTACATTTCTAGGACTGGCTGTTGTCAAATTACTTAATGCTGTCACTGCAGCTTCTTTTACCTCTTCATTATCACTGCTTAGCAACTGTACTAGCTGGGGAATCCCTTTGAAAGAAATAATTGTATATATGAACCTTTAAATAAACCATGGCAGTCTGCAAAATTATAATATTCTTCTTATAAACAGAAAAAACACAAATTCACATTTCATCCTTTCCCACCTTACTTACCCTGGAGTCCAAGGACACTTTTACTGTCTATATTCTCACACATGGCAGAAATAGCTTGGGAAGCAGCAATTTTAACTTCATCATTGTCAGTTTCCAAAAGGTTTAGGAGAAATTTCTCAACCTCTTCCCAATGTAAGATTTTTCTGATTTCAGCTTTAAATGAGAAACAACAGTAGCATTAATCTGCATTTGTTTTCCAAATCAGTGAAAGGACATGAATTTGAGTTCATTTAGTTGTTGGAAATATTTTGGTAACAGAAGACCCAGCCATTAAGAAATGTGCACAAAGGACCTGAGCCAAATCCCATTATAGAACATCCTGAGTTGGAAGGGACTCACAAGGATCATATAAATCCAACTCCTGGATTAGGCTTCACTGAAATCTGAATCAAGCCCAAATAATTACTATTAAACACAATATAAACATACAGAGGCTGACAGAACGCGAAGTTTGCTCTCTGCAAGACTTTAAAATAGCAGAATGCATAAAGGCTTGATGGAAACAGCTTTTCCAATGCAACAGATCATGCTTACTCAGGATCGTGCTGAACTTCAGTTTATGCTAATGAAGTCCAAACGCATAAAATGGAAGAAGATACCAGTAAATGTACAATTAACTTGGTGAAATACCACTCAATGTATTAAAATGGCCAAAAAAAAGGCAAGGAGCATTACAAAGAAAATTTTAAATTCTGCACAGCTTGTAGTTCTTCATTAATACCCACTTTGCAGAGAACTTGAATTTTGCAGTTTAGCCTGCTGACACAGAGTTCACTGCTGACCTACACTGCACTGACTGGCAGCAGCTGCAGAAGGATAGAGATGCTCCTTCCTCTACACAAGTAACAACACACAGCACCTACAGAGCATCTACAGACATCTATATGTAGATACCAACAAACTGATAAACTCCTTCATCCCAAAACTGATGAGATCAGAAAGGCAGGTGCTTCTTAGTAAGATCCCTGAAAGAAACTTTTTCATGAAGAAAGGCACTGGACAGCACAGAAGCTCTACAACGATGAGAGTCAATAAACACTTAACCATATGCATAATTTAAACCAGACTAATTACATGCTGGAATTTATATCTACACAGTAGAATTTTTGAATGTATTAAAGAATTTCAGGAATTGTGCAGTCAGTGGAACTTCAAAATATTTAGAAATTTTACCAGTGCTTGCTACTGTTCTGAGGAATCACTCCCTTGTTTGGATTGTTGTCCTCCAAACAAAAAAAATTTAAAAGGAAAAAAAATATATTAAGTATTCTTTTAGATAAATCTGAATCTGTAGTGAATAAAAGTAAACAAATACAAGCCCACAAAGTCAGTGAAAAGCAAGTTTGATCGAAAATGTAACTGTAGAGCAGAAATGACTCAAAGCACGTAGACAAGACAGGTGCAGTCGCTTTCCCCTCTTCAGCTCAGTTTTAAACTTTTTTAGAATCCTCAGATACACAAATGAAATCACAAAACAAAGATGCAACCAATAAAACAGAGAGGATTTTAAGTGTCAGAAGAACTTTGGCCATAACCTTGATGCATATCAGCCACCTCTCAAGAGAAGGCCTTAATTGGGATAAGAGACTTTTTTGACAGGTTATAAAGTATGTTGCTGGCCCGTTGCTTGCCAGTGTAGTCCATAATCCCAAATAATGATCTCTAGATGTTCTTCATGCCTCAATAATTTGTTTTTTGTACAGCAAGTTACTTATTTATTTACAGATTTTCTTAAAAATTATTCTTGATTTTAAAGGCAGCTATGATGATGGGTAAGCATTTATTTTAAAGAAAATATATGCCTATATGAAATAATAATATGAATAATTAATTTGAATGAGTGAAAATAGTAATTTAAAATATTTCAAACAGAAAAAGAATTTTATAATAATGTGGAAAAACAGATCTTGAATTTGAACTTATGATAAAGAGTATGCATTTATATTTAGGTAGCTAGATCAATGAAAATTATTAATATTTCGATATCCAGGTGAGAATTCTATTTAAGGGATGAAAATTTTCTGCTGATCCTCTCTCTGTGTGTATGAGTTGTTTCCTTTGTGTCCTTTACTACAGACTAGAAAGAATGTACAATTGAAAAGCATCGTTTATACTGAAGTACTTCATATGTCAGTGCCAACACCATTTTTACAGTGATTAATTTCTTGGCCCCTAAGTAATTTGAATGCATTGATTTAACATGAAGGAGAATGAAGCACACACAACTAAAAGAGTTTGGAGTATCAACTGTTCTGTCCAGTTTTTCATGCATTGACCCCATGGTAGGACAACCTTTATTTTTCAATATATTTTCCTATTTCCCCTTCTTACCCCAAAATCATTATCTGAGTTCTATCGATTACTATTCAGGTCACTGTCACCACCTTATGGAACTGTTTATATCAATTTCAAATGAAAGAAAGTTAATATTAAATAGTATCATGGCCTCTCACTGATCTTGAACTGAGATAACCCAGATAAACAAGGATCTGTATTATGAAATGCATATGTTAATCAGGCTGGAGAGCATGTTCAGTGTGCCTCCCTTTGAGCATGAGATGCATTGAGATACACAGAAACAATGGGGAGAGCTTCAAACCAGAAGTTTGGCACAGCAAGAGTCATCATCACTTTCTCCATACACACTCCACAGCATTTTGTTGTTGCTGGTGTGTCTGGCATTGTCAGGGGAAAATCAGGCCCTCCTTAATCAACAGTCCAGATAATCCACTCACAGACATTCAATAATTTATAGCATTAGATTATATTTAGCATTGTGAAATGACTGCATTATTTGGTGGGCAAGGCAGGAATCACAGTGTAATTCACCACTGTAATTCTGAGCATAGAAAACAAAATCATCAATAAATTAATATATTAAATTCAAAATTATGTTACAGAACAAAAAAAGTTTCAGGGGCAAAGGCATAATGATTATGTACAGAAATATGATCCGTTTTAATGTACTTAAACAGAGCAGCATCCCAAAGATGCTATTTAAAGTTGAATATCATGTTTATACCATGTAATTTATTCTGATACTGAGAATAACTCTTAAGGGATAAATATATCTTATAACAACAACACCAAGTTACAGGAGTCCCTTTCCAAAGGGTTGAAAGGGACATAAAACAAAACTGCTTGCCATGATCACATCTATTAGGAAAAAAAACCAATCCAAAACTAAATTCCATCTGTCAACAATAATAATTTCAAAACCAGATACTGCTGTATACTCAGCTGCCAGGATTAAAAAACCAGCTAGATACATGTTCTGTCATAGCAGAAGTAGGTTTTTCTTTCCAATGAAAAGCAGAATTTTTTTTCCTAATTATACAGGAAATGTTGGTAAATTGCAACCATGATTATCAAACCTGAAGAATGTGGGTATGGCTATTGCAAATTTAATGAAAAAGTCACTACAGAACTAAGAGCTGTTTTGTATTATACTGGATTCACATCAAGGCAAGTACTAGTATAGTACACATTAGTGTTGCATTTTGGATAGGCTGTTTAGTAGGCTTACAACCGGAATCCAATCAAACAAACAAAACCTGAAAATATTTCTGTTTTCTTTTTGGACTTGGGCTATTTCTTAAAATGGCCTTTTCTTTCCACTCCAAGGCTGACATTAGACCAGTAGCTCTTTGTATCTGAAAAATTCAGTGCTTTTGGGGGCCACATTGAGCAGCAAGTTTACTGAACTGTGTTTTCCACTGCACCAGGATAAGAAGTTTCCTTTTGTCTAACTGGGTGTCACCGAAACTCTACAGCTCAAAAGCAAGTATTTTAAATCTTCTTTTGATGTATTTTCCCAGCTTGCTGCATCCATACTAACTGTCATAGGCTGAAGAAGAGAGCAAACCTTTATAATGAAACCTCATTGACTCCATTTGTAAAGAAGCATGACAAGAAGATGCATCTTCAGTGACGGTAACATCCCATGATATAAGATCATAGGCAGTACTGTAATATATTATGTGTGGTTCTTGCAACCGTGCTTTAAAAATGTGCTCAGACATGTTTCTACTAACAGCTGCTAAAATATTAGGCCACAAAAACTGAAAAAAAAAGCATGAAAGAGGAAAAGAAGGCTATGCTTATTTGAAAATAAATATGATAAAGGAGTAAGATGCAGTAGAATGCAGTAGGAGCAAATATAAATCTGCTTAGCATACAACTTACAAGCCTGTCACAGGACTATAAAAATGATACTGACAGTCCTAAGTAGCATAATAAAATAACAACACGGGAAAATACACAAAGAAAATACTGACATAAGAAGGTCCCTTCCTATCTTTGATACCTGATCATTAATGAAAACAATTTTCAGTGACTTGCCAAGCTTCCAACAGATAATGACAAAAGCACAGAAAAACCCTTGGAATACTAGGATACTCTTTCTGTGTATCATTTTCAATCCAAATAATTACAAACATTCAGGATATCAAACTAAGCAAGGTGAGAAAAGAATTGGAAAGATAGCATGGGGAGAGATGAAACGAGGTCTGAAATATGGCAGAAAGGAGAGATTACTTTATCCATGTATTAAATTAAATGACATATTTTTAAAATACACATAAATTAAAGCCATGATTCAACCACAAGGTACCAGAAATATGAATGAAATATTTAAATTCTACTGTCATAAAAATCCCTTGACAGAAGTAAAATCTTCTATAGTCAGAAGTGTGTTATTAATTACATTGCATTTTGTTACACAACTTTATTTGGCACATGTTGCAACTGAGTAGCCAACGTACGGAAGGAATTTCAAATGTAGTTTGATTAAAAGAGCATCCTTGTGGGCATTAATGACGAGCATGTTCTGCCTAATTCAGAATTCCTTAGTGAATTAAAGAAAAGTATATAAAAAAGAACTATAGGATGAATAATTATAAAAAGATTACAACGAAACTATTTAACTCCCCTGGGAATATTAATCTGCAAGACATTTGAAAGGTTTCGTTTCATGCCTCTGTTAAAGGAATTTGTATTTGAAATTGCCTGACATTTAGATGAGCAGTTGAATGCAAAAGGAAGTCAGCATGCAATGAAGTCTTAACAGATAGAGGCGAGAAACAGTGCCAGCAAAGGTGGCTTAAGATGGCAGTCAGCTGGCATCACTAAACAAGACAAGGATCATATTTTCAGAGCTCCATTTTCCTTTGAGGACAGCATTTTACAAGAAAATATTACATTTAAAATAAATTGAGGCAAAACCTTAACATTTTCATATTTATATATTATCTCCTAGCATCCAGTTGCTGCTCTGATTGGCAAGACTCATCACCGTAATTAATTCTTTCCAGTGTTTTCCTCAGCACAAGTACTACTCTCAACCAGAGAAGATGGCCTCATTCTGGATAAAAATTTACTTAATAAACAATTGCATGTCCATGGATTATTGAAAAGTCACATACCATCATAAGCTGCCTTGGTAATTGCTTTTGCTGCATTCTTCTGAATACCAGGAACAGTAGAGACTTCTAAAAATGAAAGTAGTTTTTTAAGGCCTCCTGTCAGCTGAATCAGTTGCAGAGTATGCACATCTTCGAGGCAATTTCCCAACACAGCAAGAGTTTCAATATGTAGATCACTGAGTTCCTAATTAAAAAAAACAAAACCAAACAACCTTGAAATCAGGATTAAAATATCTTTGGCTTTTGAGTTTGTAGGATAATTGTTGTAACTTTCTTTTGGACAGTTTATTCATACTGCAAAGTACATACTTACAAATTCATATTTTCATATCATTTATTTGATGATGCCTTAGGATGCAACGCAATGTATTAAAAATAGTAAAATCCCCAGAAGTTTCTCATTTACATCAAAGTGGCTTAGACAGGTACTCACAATGGGCCTGTGATCTTAAAACTTCAAAAACTTCACTAATTTCTCTGTGCATTATATTTCCCATTGTGACACCTGAATTCGAGAAGTACTAAACTGAGTCTCATAATAATATAAACAATGGTAGGAAACTGTGTTGAAAGCCATTATTTAAGGTAAATTCAACTAAAAAATTGAATAATAAACACTTTGGGAAATGTCTTTGCTTCTTTTCTTAGTAAGCTAGATATTCTAGCTTATCCTATTTCTATCATAGTTCACTCCAAGTAAGTAACTCTTTCTTCTTATGTCACTCTACCATAAAATAAGTAATATTTCTCATTAGTCATAGAAACATCAGCATCAAGAACAAAAAAACTTTTAAGGCAAGTAAACCGTACATTGTTTTCCAGTATATTCAGAAGTAAATCTAATCCCTTATTTTCTCCCAGTATTATCCTGGTTTCTCTGTCTTTGCTAATTACTTCTAATGTTTGAAGGGCTAACAACTGAATGATTGGGTATTCGGATTCCAGTAGTCCCAGCAAGGGTGGAATTACATTCAGTTCACGAACTGCTGCACGGTTTTGAAAATCCTGCAGTAAAATATTTCAACAAAGAATGTTAGTGATAGAGAATATAACAGTGCATCAATTCCTCACTTTACAGAAAGAACACCAAAAATCTGATTTCAGACATTAAAAAATGAGTCAATACTCCAGAGCTTCCAGTTCTGCAGATGTCTTTCTTTTAAGCTAGGAACCAAGCTGAATATAATCAAGCCCCACGAACCGTAAATTCTAGGGGTTTTTTGCATGACTGAAGTACACACTACAAATTCTAGTCCTGTATAAAGAAGCCTATTCACTCTTGACTTTGGCATGTTTGTCTCAACATAAATGTTTCTTTGAGAAAGTTTTGTAGATTTAGTTTCACCATTTTTATTTACCTCAGTGGGAGGAAAACAGTTTTTGCACTCTGTTGTGGTTGCCTGGATATATCTTTTGTTTTAGTAATTATAAAATGACAATTTAAAATTTCAACTTTAAACAGTGGATGTGCACCTTAATAAAAAGACAGTAGTTGGTTATATTAAAAAAGAAAATAAATAAAAAAATTACAATTTGCTTTTAAATAGCTTATTGCACATGTGCAGCATGCAATTATCCTTATCAATATAAGCAAGCACCAGGTGCAGTTATCCAGATATACCCTGCAACAAAGACAGCGAGATAGTAAAAAAGGAGAAAGAGTAAAATGTGATTCTGAATAGACATGCTCTGATGCCCCAAAAGAGATAGAGTTATAAACTGAATTCATTACTGAATTGATTCGCTTAAGCCATGGGAGAGAACTGCCATACAAATGCACCATTCTTTTGCTAAGCAGCATATGGATGACATTAGTGCTGAGTGTGAAAGTAGCCAATAACAAATCTATTCCCCCCAGTATGGAAAGTAGCTGTTGACAACCTTCACCTATCATCAAAAAGATGTTCGAAATTGTGCTGTGGACTTGCCGGTCAAAACAAGACACAATGGAATTGGTAGTTCTTTAATTTACAGAATTATTCCAACCTTTTGGATAGACAGATTACAACTCTCATTACTAAGATTAATATTTTTCAATTAAGAAGGCAAATTATTATTTAGTTTTAAAATCTGAAGCTCATCCTGATTTTACTTTTACTGCAGTACAGCACAGACAATTGCATTAAGTTCAACAGAATTACAGTAAAACCAGATATATTCATAACTAATTTAACATTCAAGGACTCAGGTGCAAGGACTCAGTGTTTCAAATGCACTGATGAACACTGGGGAGTAAATGAAACAAATATTTTAAAATTATTAACCCCACACAGAATGTCAGGGGTGGGAGTGCAAATGCTTATCTGCCTCTGTAATTTAAGACAACAAACAAGAGTAAACTTTACCTGTACCAAAAGGCAGAGACATTCAACTGAATTCTTCTGAACATCAGGATCAGGGCTACCTAGCAGTCTGATAAGTGGCTCTAACCCACCTTGCTCAAATATTTTTACTTTAGTAGTATATTCAACAGCCATATGTGCTAGACAAAGAGTAGCAAACTCATGGATAACTACGTCTTCTGTGGGGGAAAAAAAGAAACATTTTGATCAAGTTTTATTCAGCACAGAGTATGTTCACTAATCCAGTGGTTTAAAACATTATTTGAAATCAATAAATAATAGCTGCTAACCATACCCAATGGGTCCATAAACATCTTGTTCCATCTTTACAACATAAAACACTACTCAGTGAGCTACAGAGCTATATAACAGCATTTACCTATTTAACAGGCAGTAGCAAAAATTGTAAGTTACAGGGAAAATTGTATTAAATTGTCTGATAAAATAACAATCATAAAGTATTTCTGCCTGTACTTTTGTACAAGGAGTGAATACTGTAAGGTACCTTCTGGTGCTAGCTGTGATATAAGTGAATTTGTGACATCCAGTTCCCTCAGTAACTTCTTGACATCATCTACAATGAAGTAAATACAAATATGAAGTCTTTTGTTTGGCAGGGTTGGCTGAGTAAAGAAACAGAATCTGCTCCAAGCAAAATGTACTTATGGTTACTCCCTGAGTGACAAAACGATCTGACTGCAAAAGACACACAACTAAAGTTAGACCAAGATCATAATGGGCCCAGAAAAAACAGCAGAGACTTTCAAGTAGCAGATGACATTCTTTGACATTTGATACATATGAAGTTCCTCTATATTTCATTGAAACTTTATTCAAAATACTTGCATCTAGCAGTCTCTGATTAAATATTGCATGATTTTAGTTGCCAAAGTCATACCCCAATAGTCAAAATTATTTGTGGTTAAAATTATCAAATTAAAAGTAATCCTTCTGTTATTTAGTTTTTAAGTCACCACTTTGCAATTTTATGCTAACACCAACCCACACAGCAAATGGAAAACATGAATTACACAGGTCTTACTAAAATCACAGTAAAAACCTTCAGATTGCATTTTTATAGTTGTCAATGGCAAACTAGCAAAACCCCTGGAGAGAAAAATCAAATCATATTCTTTGGGACAGACTTCATGCTAACCTACAGGGCTGTGTTGTTATTATCAATATATTCAACATGTTGAAATGTAAGAAAAAAATGTATGAGTTTAGCTTACTTTTAAATAAAAAACCAATTAAGCTGTGAATATAAATGGGAGATCTTTGTTCATTCAAATCCATGTTTGTGCAGCAGCATTGACTATATGCTAATGCCAAATTAAAAGCAACCCAAGAGGGTAAGGTCCACTGCAGAATGACAAGCAGGTAGCAGTTGATGAAAAGACTTAGAGAGTGGTTGGGTATCCTCATGGAAGAAAACTGGGTAAAACATTCACCAAATTAAGACCTGTTTAATTACATTAATCAGATATAGGTCTATAAAGCACTATAAAAATAACAGCCACTGAAGCTCAACCTTACATCACTTACTCTTTATTCTGGGCCATTAATCTAGGATTTTCTCACAAGATCAACCTCTTTTTTTGATGACCACAAACTGAAAAATAGTAAAAAATTGAGACTCTTACGATTAGAAGCCATGATGCCAAATACCATGACAGCATTTCTGCGTACAATTGGATCTTCATGTGAGAGGAGTTTATACAGATGTTCCAGTGCTCCAAGACCAAGAAGTGTCAGTTTGTTTTCATCACCTGAAAAGGAATTGGGATAAAAGCCCAAGAAAAATTCCAGAAACCTCACAGCTCTAATGTATCAAGGTAAAACTGATACCTATCTTTTATTGGACAGTAAACTTAAAGAACAGAGGCCTGACAGGTCCTTTGGAGAACATCTAATTTATACCCCAAATACATATGTGTCAAATAGTTTCAAAGATTAATAGTATCTAAGATTAATTACATTTTTAAAGCAAAGGATGCTTCTGTCTATTGGACACTCCACTCATTTGTTGGAGACTGCAGTGGAAGTAGAAAGGAAAGCTTTCTACTTAGCAATGTATAGGTGAACACCACCAGGTGAACACATTTTATTTTCCTCTTTTCTTGCCTCCCAATTTTATCTTCCTCAAAATAACAGTTCGTTAATTCTGTGGATCTTTTCTATCCCTCAAGGACAGTAAACCATCAGGATTTGTATCATTAATTCCTACCTGAGATTTCTACTACCTGAGAATGAAGCACTTTGTAGCTGAATAGGTGTTGGACATGCAAAGAACAGAAGAGTTTAGTGTGATTACAGCCTTCTGTTCCTGCTCACGCAAAACACACACAAACCCCAAGAAACAAAATCCCAGTCCTACTCCTATTTTCAGTTCCCACAACACCTTTATAATTCATTTTCTAGTGAACCACGCCTGCCCTTCCTGGCTACAAGTGAGCAATGTGAGAGGAAACTGGAGATCCATGCTCAATCTCAGGACAAGACATGATTAAAATGGAGGAAGTATTTTTTATTGAGGGATGGGACTTAATTTACTAGCAACAGTCCAAAAAAATACACGAATTGAAATCAACTCCTTCTCTTGTGCTACACTGCAAAGTTACAGTCTAGTCTTCCAGAAGATTGCAGGAATATCTACATTAACAATTTAAAGGATTATTCTCTTAGTATAAACATAAAAGACATAAACATCTATCCTCTTGCAGTGTGACATATTTTACTGTGGACAGGAGGAAAGGAGCCAGCAAGAGTTTATGGTTCATAGCTGTCTCCCAACAGTCCACATTCTCTCTTCACATATTCAGAACTTGATTTCATGCCCTCAGCCAAGCTTGCCATATTAAGCAGAACCTAAACATCTTTCAGAACCCAGTGACCCCTAGCCAACTGTCAAAGACTTCAGCTCTTCTCTCACAACTTCAGCAGTATTGGTAATTTACATCAGTATAATAATCAGCATATAAATACATAATTTAAAAATAAAACATAAATTAAATTGAAATTAAAATTTAACCAGATTCATCAGAGCAAGAATACTACCAGTGTATACCAATTTCAGTGACTAATAAGAAGTAACACGAAATAAGTAGGAGACAACTTAGGAAATTATGTGCTACATAAATTTGAGCCTTTGTTATACAGTTGTTTGTCTCCTGAGTACCTTGAACATGACATTTAGCTATAGATTATACAGGGACCTTTGGAAGATTTGGAATCTTAGAGACTTGCTAGATTCCCAACTCATATAGAAGTAAGTTTGATAAAGGAGGCTGAGCAATCTCCAATGAGTCACCTGCACAGAAATACTGATGCAACAACTTTGTGTAAAAATAACAGAAAAAAGCTAAGAAGTTCTTTTCATTGAAAACTGAAGCTTAAAATAACTACACTGGTACAGAAGTTTCCAACTGTAACATACAAAAGAGAATTCTTTTGCAACTGCAGATCTGTTGCTCATAAAAAACCATATCTATATTATATTTGAAACAAGCTCTATTAAACAGTGAATATAAAATTCTTCAACAAAATTATAAAAGTTTCCTTCATGTGAAAGACAAGACTTCTTTATTACTGCAAGTACAGGTTGGATAGATATTTCAGAAAACCCCCAAAACTTCAACAGACACCTTTGAGAAGAAAGAAAGATTTCAATGCTAGGAAACTAAAGAATTGTGAACTACTGTCAAAATCTAAGCAGTGCAAAACAAAGCTCATTGCAAAAGGACTAACCTTTTGATGCAAATTTATATAGAGCATCACATGCTTTGGCCAAAACTTCACTTTCAGGAGAACTAAGCATTAGTACAACTGTTGCTGGTGTTTTGCTTTCAATCAATAAAGGATCAAACTACAAAAAAAAAAAAAAAAGGAAAGAAAAGAAAAGTTTGATTTATATTGAGTCTTCCTGTACGCTGCAGTAGACTCCCACATGTCATTAAAAATAAAATAAAATCTTGCTTGATATCTGCACTGAATTAGAAATATTAATGAGGTGCTGTTTGCTTGGGAAAATCCAGTTTGTTTTAATAACAATTAGAGACACTTGAAAAATAAGAAAGAAAAATTGACTTCCAAATAAATATAATCATGATTTCATCACATGCAAAGATTTGGGGAAAACCTTGATGCTTCTCTGCAAATCTAGAAAGTTTCAAAAATAACAAACTATGTAATTGTCACCCATGTAAGAGCATTCTGAGGCTTCAGAAAGAGACAAGAGAAGTTTCTTTGGAGCAGCTGGACACAGAGCCCGTGAACTCAGGCGGTGTACAAGGAAGAGGATTTGGTTACTCTGTGGCAATATCACTTTGTGGTTGCTTAAAAAATAAAAGAACACCTTCTGTGCCTTTGTCAACTCAGTTCACCAGCTCACCATGATCCTGTACTAGATGAAGTATTTCCAAGATATAATTCCTGCTCACCCAACTAGAAATGATACAAAGGTTTCATTTCCATTTCTGAGCTCTTCCATGCAGAAAGAAATCTTCAAACAAATCAGACAGTTTTCTCCCTCTTAATAGACTCCTTAGGACTAACGTCACTTGAGCAAGGGAATCTTTTGTTTCCCAGGAAGACTCAAGGAATTCTGAAAATTCTACTCAAATTAAAAAATTAAAAATTCTACTCAAAATTAAAAAATTTTAAGCTTCCTTGGATTTAAAGTAATTAATTAGTATGGAAAAACGGTTGTCTATCCTCACACTTCAGGCCTATACACTATCTGTGTTACATATAGAAATGACTAGATACTGGAGTCATGCAGCTTCTCAAAAACAATGTATTTATCTTTAAAATATACCAGATTTTAAGACAGCAATATAAATTAATAAAAATTTTCTTACAATAAATATACATATATATTTACAAATGTCAATTATTTGTTTTACTTTATTAAAAAAACTTCTAATACCTACATCAAAGGCACATTTTGCTGAACAATCACGGTATGAAGATACATACAAATCAGTTGTCAAGCAAGGAAATTATGAGGAGCAAATCTTAAAAAACATTATGGGTGTGCTAGAAGAAAAATGAACACAGAAAAGGGTTTTGTCTTCTCCCTTCTCTGACTTGCTCAAAAATAAGGCCAAATATGATACTAGTACCAAGACTTATAAATTCATGTTTTTGATAGGTTTTTAAATCTAAGTAATTTCAACACCTTCCATGAAACAGATCACACAATTTAGCAGGCAGAAAGCTCAACATACAAGTTGCATTAAGAGGTGGCCTGCTGAATGTGCATAACTGGTCTACCTAGCTTCAATCAAGTCTGAGAATCTGAAGATACTGTCCAATTTCATGCTTGCTGTGACAAGCTGCAGGCATGGGCCAAGTCATGGTACAAAGCCCCTTTCTAAAAAAAATATAATTAGCTTACTGTACTATAAGTCATTTTGCCTAATAATGACTCCGTAACGGGAATTAAATCAATTAATACTGTAGTGGTGCACATTACAAATTAATCTTAACGATGGGCCTAAAATGATGGAATTATTTATAGGAATTTTCTTTTTAGATAGTAAGGAGGCAAAAAAATTCAGCTTATCACAGCTCATTCTACCCACAGTAGAATTTAGAAGTGACTGAAAGTCCCTTTAGCCTCCTTCATACTTCTCTACTTCTGCTCACTTGGGTCTTCACATAGACAGAACGTCATCCTCCAGGTAAGTGCTATTATTTAAACACAAACATATCTCCTGAGTCTGATCAAATACTTGGGGATGGGATAAAACTCCAAGTTTTAGAAAAGGTTGTTAGTTCTTCAGAGAAAAATAAACACCAATACTGATCTCAGATGAAGTTCAATAAGAAATGAAAGATGAAATAAGAGTTTTAAATCTCAGTTATTTATACATTAATCTAATACCAAAGTCACAATTGCATTGCTCTATTTTCACTGCTTCTCATGTTTACAATTAATTGTATAAATCACAACTCAATGAAAATTCCTAGGATTTAATGACAGGTTGGCACATGAGCACAGTGAAATTAGCCTAATCTCTACCCATTTGATTAGACATTAGATTTGCTATTACTGTCTAAAATATTCAATAGGCACTTTCCTACTGAAAGCACTTTTGTGCTGAAAACACAGTAAAAATAGCCACTGAAATCCATGTATGCTTAAGAAGTCAGAGGCCTGAGCAGGTGAGTGATTGAGGAAGAATTTCTTTACTGTGTGGTGACTGCACACTGGGGCAGGTTGCCCAGAGAGGTTGTGGAGTCTCTCTCGCTGGAGATACCCAAGAACCATCTGGATGCAATCCTGTGCAATGTGCACTAGGATGGTCCTGCTTGAGCAGGGAGGCTGGACCATATGACCACTGTGGTCCCTTCCAACCTTAACCATTCTGTGATTCTGTGATTTGCAGGGAAGTAACGTTGTTCCTCAAAACTATCATAGAACTGGTTATGACTTCTCTTTATCATAATGACAGTATATCTACTGTTTCCAACTTTTTTTTTTTTATTCAAGCCTTGCATCTAAATCTTCATATACCATTGTAGACTCTTCCTGTAATGGCACATACAGGACATAATGCGCTAGAATAATATACCTGAAGTTACAAACAACTGAATTAAACACAGAATTTAACTAATTTATAAGCAACAAAATTTCCAAAATTCAGTTTGTATTAAGAAAAAAGCAAGTTAAATGAAAAAGAAAGCTATAACTCAAATACTTCTATGTGTCTTTGATCTTGACTTTTGTGTACATGTGGCTTCAAAGCCATCAGAAACTGAAGAGGATTTGGGGTTTAGTTTTGGTTTGGTTTTGGTTTTTTGGGGGTTTTTTGTTTGTTTAGGTTTCTCTGGGGTTTTTTTGTTGGTTGTTGTTGTTGTTTTGTGGAGGGTTTTTGTTTGGTTTTTCTTTGCTTCCCTCAACTTAATTTAGTTGAAATTGAATGTAATACAAAATATGTTTCCAGTCAGACCAAAGACCCACCTAGCCCAGCATCCTGTCTCTGACAAAGGCCGGGTAACAGGTGTGGGCAAGCAGACTATTAAATTTTACTTATGTTCTCTCTCAGATACCAGCATTCTGCAACCTAGAGAACTGGAGAGCCTAGTGATTTTATCTCTGTGTTCAAAAAGTCCAAGAAAAATTTGGTACATAATTTTTGAAGCTGTCTGTATTTTAACACCCTTAATATTCTGAGACACGAGTATCAGAGTTGAAGAGTCATAAAATAATTGTGCCTCTTCTATGTTTTAAAAATACCACCTGATAATTTTATTTATCCTCCACAGTTCATTCAGTATGAGAAAAAGTGAAATAAATTGCACCCATTTGCCTTCCCTGTATGTTCATAATTTTGTAAGTTTCTATGATACTCCTCTTCACAGTGATCCCTTCTGTGAATGAAGAAACCTATTCCCTTTGATCTTTCCTAAAACAGAAGCCACTCTGTCTGTCCTTGTTTCTTTCTCAGTTCATTCTTAGTTCATTCTGTTGTCTTTCTATAGTTCAGCTGTATCTTTTTGAGATGGAAACACAAGAACTGTTAATGGCATTCATGTGCATGTATAATGCATTTGCTAGTAACATGATGTTTTGTCTTTTATTTCTGGAATTTGAAATTTTGCCCTTATTCACTTTTTCCTACTTAGGAACTGGATGCCATTTTCATGAAAATATCCACATTAATTCTGATACACTGGATGACACAGTTGCAGAATAAAACTCCATGACTGGCAACTTCTCTCCATTATGAAATCTGAACAGTAACTTGTTTTCTCACCTTTGCTTCCCATTTTATCACCAGACATTGCTAGGAGAGGAAATTCTTTTTACCTGTTCATGTTTATGTGAGTGAAAAGCCTGGTCTGAAAACTTTTGAAAAAGCTAAGTAACTGTATCAATCAGAACACCATTTTTCACTTACTCACTGACTCCCCCAAAGAACTCAAATAGTTTTAATAGCTCAAACTTTCCTCTACACAAGCACTATTGATTCTTCCCCATTACTGTGATATTTATCCATGGGTTTGGTTCTGGCTTTGTTTTTTTTCCAGAACTATTTTTACCAATTAACACAGCACAGAAGACAAACTTCCTGCAATTACTACTGTATTTCCTCTTGAAAATGAAATTTTCTATCTTCCATTCTTCTAGTGTCACATTCTCAGTTCTTAGCAATTTTTTTCATTTAGCACGAGACCTGGGCAAATACTATTTATTCCTACGTCGGCAATTTTATCACATTTATTTTAGTGATTACCACATTGGTTTTGACACAAAAATAAGTAATTTTGCTTTTCTTTCATGACTGCAATCACCTAATAGTGTCCCTCTAAGAAGCTTCTTGCATCTAGTAAATTTGAAAAGGCTTTACTGCTAGTTTTTGTATATTTGCTAGTTCTCTTTCAAAATATTTTGATGCAAGGTAACATTGATGACACAGTGCTTTTACTTCTCTTTTGGGAGTGAAAGCATTTTTTTCATTTCCCATTTGGATGAAAATCCCACCCTTTGAAGGTCGTATTTATCTGCTATTATTCTACTTGGTTGGTTCTTTTTCATCCCTTAAATTTGATTTAAGGTCAGTTTTAACCTTGCACCTCTCATAGAGTCTTTAGAAGCACTACTGATTTCTTTGATATTCTTAACCCCTTTTCCCTTACCTAGAAAAACAGAGTTAGTAGATACCTGGGCATGCTAATTATTTCAGTTCTGTGATTGTCTGATCTCCTGTACTAACAATAAAACCCAAGATATTCCACGGAATCACAAATAGTTGATACTAGAAGGCACCTCCAAAGATGATCTGGTCCAACTGCCCTGTTCAGAGCAGGGGGAGCTAGAGCTCAGGGCTAGTGCACAGTCTGATTTTGAGTATCTCCAAGGATGGAAACTCCACAAGCTCTCTGGACAAGCTCCATCATTGCTATGGTAAATGAGGAATTTTTTGTCATGCTTAAATGGAAACCTCCTGCATTTCCATTTGTGCCTACTGCCTCTCATCTTTTCACTGGGCACGACTGAGAAGAGCCTGGCCTGATTTCTTTACTTCTTCCTATCAGCAATTTTTACACTGACAAGTCCCCTCCATGCCTTTTCTCAAGACTGAGCAGTCCCAGCTGTGCATCTCTCTTCCCATGACAAATGCTCCAAGACTTTGCTCCAGTAAAGCCTTGTTCCTCTTGTACCAGAGAACCCAGAACAGGACACAGCACTCCAGGTGTGGTCTCACTAACCAGCACAGAGTGAAAGACAAGAGTTCTCTCTCTCAAGTCGCTGGCAACACTCTGCCTAATGCCCAGGGTTTTGTTAGCTTTCTTTGTCCCAAGTTCATATTGCTGGTGTATGTCCACCAGAATCACCAGGTTCTTTCCTGTAAAGCTGCTCTCCAGCTGGTCATCACCCAGTCTATACCGGATATTCTTCCCCCAGGTGCAGGACTTTGCCATTTCCCTTTATTGAACTTAATTAAATTCCCAATTTCCTATTTCTCTAGTTTGTTGAGGTCCCCCTGAATGGCTGCACAACCATCCGGTCTGTCAATCACTCCTCTCAATTTCATATCTTCTGCAAACTTGCTGGGCGTGCACTCTGTCCCATCATTCAGGTCACTAATGAAGAGGTTAAACAGTATCTACCCCAGGATCAACCCCTGGAGCACAACACTAGTGCCTGACCTCTGACAGGATCTCTTACTGCTGATCACAACCCTCTGAGCCTGTCAGTTCAGCTACTTTTCAGTTCATTTACACTGTCTATTAATCTTGTCTGTACTTCCCCAGTTTACCTATGAGGATGTTACAAGAGACAGTATTTAAAGCCTCACTAAAGTCAAGTTAAATGAATATTTAGGCATTAATCAAAAGAAGGTGTTTATGTGGAGACACCTTCAGGAGCTGACTGTGCCAATTCATACATTCCACCTTTTAACATCAGTCCTGTGAATGCAGCCATTTTCAAAAATACTCAGGTATCTATAGCTTTCTTTAAGTGATAACACTTCAGTATTTTCTCTAGGGATAATCTTAGGCTCCCCTTTCAATGTCCGTGACATAGCTGATGATCAAATAATTGTATTTTCTAGACCAAACCTACTGTAGATATCATGTGAAAAGTTCCTATCAATCTATGTCAAAACTAGCATATTTAATCTGCCTGAATTACTGGTTTAGGTCATTCATATAGAGATAGAGGCTCAAAGCAATGTTTTTCCTGTTGGAGACCAATTCTCAGAACAGAGAACAGTAGAAGACAAATTATGAAAGGCAGTGAAAACAGAGTCCTCAGGAATACTTTCTGAAACTTATAAGCAGTGGCTAGGCTAAGAGATGTGTTTCCCACCTGTTCCTAGAAATCTATAAAAAATTAGTGGTCATCTGCAGAACCATATATTCTCAGAGCATTCCACATGCACAAAGGCTCTCTTTTATAAGCCCATCTACATTATCTCAAGGCTTCTTTTCATGGACTTGACATTTTCATAAACAGATTATCAATCACAAGATAATAGCTAATACATCTTTATTTTGTCTGCATCTCATTTCCTGCCATCTGAAATACCCAGGTGAAATTTAAAGTTTTCAGATTTGATTTTACACAATAATTATGAACAAAATTCTCATCATGGTAAGATTTTCTTCATTAATAGTTACAATGATCTATTTTCATGTTTAATATGCAACATTCAGGATTTCTTTCTTCTGCTAGGACTGTTAGAATAGACATGCTAACCTGAAGTACAATAAGGGTAAAAACTAAGCCAAAAGCTGTAGATGCCATCTGGAATTCACTCTTTCCAATCATTCCTTTTTGATAGTTTTACTGACTTTTTCTGTGTGTTCACAGGTTATTGTAGAAACTAGTAGGCTGTACCACACTTTTCTCTAGAAAATCTAATGGTATCTTTTGGATATAGAAATTGTGGTGCTGCATCTACTGATTTTCTAGCTATTTACTGAAAAAGTCAACTTTTATTACTTCATATGTATGACTTAAATGTGTCATCATGCCTTTCAAACCTTTTCTTAGACTGCAAAAATACTTAGTTCTGATTCTTCATGCCTGTTTTAATTAGATTTATGCACATATACCTTCTTTGTGACTCCTGGGTTTCTAGGTTATTTTATACAGATCTAAGTTATCTTGAGGTTTTATTTCCTTTCATGAGGATTTATTACTGATTGAAGGTTATGAATTACGTTGGTAATATTCACCGTTTCACAGAACAGCTGGGTAAACCTGATGTCAACTGCTATGTCTCAGTGACATCATGGCTATTGGATATTACTGTCTTAGTCAAAATTATGCTTATTTAATATTAAAATCTCAATGTAGTTTTTGCTGACTAACTTTCCCGTGACCTTTAAAAAAGCTCTTGCAGTACTAAAATTCTTTAGACATAAATCCATTGGTTTTTTTAAAAGAGTGTACTGAACTCTGCATTTAGTGGGACTCATTGAGCGAGTGGGACTCCCTCTGTGGGACTCATTGAGGTCCCCATTGTCATTAATTTGGTTCTTATCTGACACAGAATTTATACTGTACTCTTTTCAATGTTTCTGTATTTCCTCTACTTCTTTCTGAGTAAAACAATTAAACTAGAAAAAATAGTTATATTTTGAACAATTACCTTTTTGGGGGTCTCTTTGTACCTTGTGAATTTATAGAAACTCTTGAAAAGTGTGCTAGTGTCAGACCCTTAACCTCTACCTTTTGAAAAAAAGTCACATTATCACCATTATTATATATTTGGCTTCAGCTCTTGTACTTTTCACTGTACTTCCAATGACAACAGAAAAACCTAAACTGCCTCTTAAGACTGTATATATCTGCAAAAGAGCTAGAGTATGTAGTATTATTCAAAATATTTGTCAAATTTAGTATTCAGTAAAAAACTCTGCAGATCCATTTAGGCTTTTAACTCTTTCATCCTTAAAGAAAGAGAATGTCTTCACAGTTGAAAAGACAGGCAGATTTCAGGTTGCTCTTCTCCTTTCTCCTTTGATTTTTACAAAGAGAAAGCTAACACTGTTCTTCAAATAAAAAGAAGCCTGGATTGTTTCATACATAACTGTATTCAATGCCTGCCAAAGACAACAATCTCTACAAAGAACTACACATGCCCAGTCACTCTGGTTTGTATGCTGTCCAAGAAAAGCAGAAACAGAGTCATCTTTAAAAGCCATTTTTAGAATAATGTGGGTAAACTAGGAGAATAACGAACTATGTAAGGACGGTAGAGCTGGGCCTGTAATTGTGTAATGTTTATTTTATAGCACATAGCAGTTTATAAACTTACCACATCCTTGGGTGGAGACTCTGCTTCCTTCTTTACTTTTTTACCCATTCTAAAAACAAACAAACAAATAAAATAAAGGCAGACAAACAAACTCTCTTCTGTGTTTTAGGAACCAGTTTACCAGTGATTTAGGAAAGCTTGTAAGACAGATTTCCTTATTCATTCGATCCACCTAATCAGTCTGAAGATTTCTTTGACGTACTAATTTCTATACAGAAAGTAGTCCCTCTTTCTAACATCTGTACACATGTGGTAAAATACATCTGCCAACAACATACATAGCTAAAAAGGTCTGAGACATCACAGGCTCAGTCTCTAATGTGGTACAAATACATAGAACATCCCTTTCTGTAAATTGGCTTTATCTGCATCTATAAATCATGTATGAACTTGAAAGTCCTTTTAGGGTATTTCCCCATGTTTGTCTATACATTCTACGTTGGCAAACATTCCATACAACTGCAGAATATATAAATAAGTTCTACTTTGAAAACATGGTTCAAATACAATTTTAATTATTTTTTCATATTTCACAGGAGACAAAAATCAGGTCTGCAGGTATTAAGAAACAGTTCTGCACAGTATAAATTTCACCGATTTTTAAGAAGTTACATTTATTTACACAAAGTTCAGCTTGCTTTTTTTTTTTTTTTTGTATTAGCGCATGTGCACATAACCAAGAAGACCTTCTCAGCTGCATCTAATAGCAGCTTCTGAAGCATATGGATGTAATACCTCATGTGGACCTAATTTCAAGCGGCTTGCAAAACTTCAGCAGAGCCTTCCAGTTAAGGTACCGGCAAAAGTAAAGGGCAACATGAGCCACTAGCACTAGCTATGCATAGAACATAACCCAAGTTATACCAAACTGAAGTTTGTTTTAACACTGTGTAAAGTGAAACGTGCACTGTTAGTACCCCTTGTTAATTCCTTGGTTAGTTCTCAAAGGGAGACCACACATTCACCCTCAGCCAGGGTTTACTGAGAGCCTCCCTTTGGTATAAGAGATTATTTTCTAGTGCAACATGAGTTGTAGCCTGGCTGGTTACAAAAGTCAAGGCTATTGTTTATTGTGTTCAAAAAAAATTTGGAGCTCTTCTTGAATTTTCGAGGTACTGTTCCTCTACCAGCCTCTACAAATGAATTGTAACACATCACTAATGAAAGCAGTTGATAAGCATATCCTAAAAACAGATCTGAAATTTAAAACCTCATACGCAGGTCACTAATTACAGTTTTGAGAGGAAGATCCATACAACCAAAGATTCTTCAGCTCCAATCTGCTTTACCCTGTGCATCTGTACATACACACATATGAACTGCACACACGTGAATTTAGTGTTTCAGAAAGCACAGCGTTGGCCAGAGACAAATTCATTTATATAATGAAAAGCATAAGGACAAAACATCAACAGTATATTCAACAGTTATGATGGACACACTACCTTCTGATTTATGCAGTCACTGTAGAAAGTAAGAACCATGCACACATAAAAGAATCAGATTTAGACAGATATTCAGGAAATCTGGGTTATTTAAACTGTGCTACATCCTGGTATGGAGATATGGACACTTATTTAGAATCCTTGAGTTCAGCTCAATTCATTTCAGATATAAATTAAGCTGCAGTCATAAAAGGCAATTTTAATTCTGAGTAAGTTTAATTAAGTTTAAACCAAATAATTTTAAAACTTAATTGATGTAAAATTATTTATAACATTATATAATTAATGTTCTCAGATTCACATTATATATCTATTTCAAGACCAAGAATAACTAAGGCTTTTAATGGCAAATATTTCTTCACTCTGTATAAAAGCATTCAACTGAGCATATTCTAAAGAAACTTTTAGGTGTTTCTAAGTGTTCAGAAATATGTGGTTCCTCAAAAAATTTCATTAGAAAAGCAGTGTAATCTGTAGCAACAAGCAGAGAGAACAGGTCAATTACTTTACTGTGGATTATGCCCCTCAGTCTGTTTCTTTGCTGCAGTTACTAGTCTACATTTCAATGTATTCTGCCATCAAATGTTGGTGTGGGCTTTGTTTCCGTAAAGCTCTCTGTATTCAGTGGTCATTCTCTGACTTGAGGCAATGATGGACATGGAATTCTTTGGCTTACTGATAATTAAAAATGTGTTTTCTGCATTGAACTGTAATTATCACAGACAATCAATGTGTACAGGTATAGAAAGGCTACTGACCCATAAAAGAGTTTCTTTATTCAAATCCCTTTCTCTCCAAGATAACTGCATGTTGTCTTTTTCACAGTAGGTTTACAGTAGGCCTATCTTTGATTCTCAGTTTACCAATCTAAATATTTAGAATTTGGAAAACAATTATAGTAGGGCTTAAATTTTTATATCTATCAAATGCTGGCTTAATGTCACCTGAAAAACTTATTTTAAAAATGAAAACTATTCACTAGTAATTACGTGTAATTAAATTAATTAATTCCTGGAGAAATTGGCTGTTCATGGCTTGGATGGGTTAACACTTTGCTGGGTAGAAAACTGTCAGGAGGCCAGGCCCAGAGGGTGGTGGTGAATGGAATTACATCCAGCTGGTGGCCAGTCACCAGTGCTGTTCCCCAGGGTCAGTGTTGGGACCAGTTCTGTTTAATATCTTTATCAATGATCCAGATGGGGGGATCGAGGGCACCCTCAGTCAGTTTGCAGACACACTGAGTTGGGTGGGAGTGCTCATCTGCTGGAGGGCAGGAAGGCTCTGCACAGGGATCTGGACAGGCTGGATCCATGGGGAGAGGCCAGAGCTCTGAGGTCCAACAGGGCCAAGTGCCTGTGCCTGGTCCTGCCCTTGGGTCACAACAACCCCTGCAGTGCTACAGGCTGGGGACAGAGTGGATGGAAAGATGCAAGTTGGAAAGGACCTGGGGGTGCTGGTCAACAGCAGCTGAACGTGAGCCAGGGAGGGCCCAGGTGGCCAAGAGGCCAATGGCATCCTGGCCTGGATCAGCAACAGAGTGGCCAGCAGGACCAGGGCGGTGATCAGCCCCTGTACTGGGCACTGGTGAGGCCACACCTCAAATCCTGGGTCCAGTTCTGGGCCTCTCCTGCATGAAAGGGGGAGGTGAAGAAATTGAGGTGCTAGAGTGAGTCCAGAGGAGGGCAATGAAGTTGGTGAAGGCTCTGGAGCACAAGTTTGATGAGGAGCAGCTGAGAGGGTTCAGCCTGGAGGAGACTCAGAGGGACCTTACTGCTTTCTGCAACTGCCGGAAAGGAGGGTGTACCGAGGTGGGGGTTGGTCTTTTCTTCCACATAGGAAGCAATATGGCAAGAGGAAATGGCCTCAAATTGTGCCAGGGGTGGTTTATATTGGATATTAGGAAATATTTCTTCCCCAAAAGGGTTGTCAAGCATTGGAACAGTCTGCCCAGGGAAGTGCTTGAGCCACCAGTCCTGGAGGTATTTAAGACATGGTGCTTAGGGACCTGGCTTAGTGGTGGGCTTGGCAGTGTTAGGTTAACAGCTGGACTTGTTGACCTTAAAGGTCTTTTCCAAACTAAATGATTCTATGTTTCTAAATATTAAAGACAAAATAATATTCTCATTTGAGTAATATCCTCTACTTCATGTCCTGCACATTTCTAGAATCATAGGAGCATGCCTTTTCTACATATGTTTTTTGAGATTAAAGGGTTGATTGTTTTAAATCATGTAGAGCTAGCAGTAATAAAGTACTTTGACCTAACAGATGTAGCCAATACATAGCCAAGCAATCTATGAAGTTATCATTCTATGCTACTTCCTGTCCTTCACCTGGAATTTATTGCCTCAGTGGTAGACAAACTAGCCTGCTTTACTCTGACCCAGTTTTAGTGCAGTGGTGCAATCAGGTGTTGTCTGTCAAGCAGCAGGACAGTCATTATGTCTAACTAAATCCTCATTCCAAAACCACAATCCCCAAAGCTCTCCCTCAGCTCTGGCTATTCTTAGTGCCTTAGCTCAGTAGGCACTTCCCTGTTTCACTCTGAACTTCATTAGGACCTCCAGCTTTCCCACAGGACCAGAACCACTCCAGTGTGAGTATCCCAAGTTAAACCCATATCCGGAATCTATGAGTAGCATCCATTAAACTAAACTAAGCATCAGCTCTAAAGTTAATCACTCTGCTTGATAATTGATGGAGATCTAGTCAACATATTCAATAGCTCTTAAGGCAGATTCATCCTAAAGGAGGTATCTAAAATGCAATAGCACCTTAAAAATAACTACTTTTTCCTTGGACCAAACCCAGAGTCTAGAGTTGTTAGCTCATGTATTTACATTTACATTGACATCTAAGTTTGTGAGCTAAGTTTATTACCCCATTTCTCCACATGAATCCACATGCCAGGCTAGGTCTGGCAGACACTATCATAGCAGACTGAACATTAGCAGAACCAGGCATACAACAAAACACAGCCACCTTGTCTGTTTTGAAATGGCTGCAGGAACAGGCACATCTCCAGTAAAATCTTTAAGACCATAACATTGCTTGTACGTGGAAAATTATTTTGAGGAAGGTCATGAATGTGGATTTTTTGGTTCAAAGTGGAACTCTCTAACTTCTTGACTATTTTATCAGGAACTGGCATCTCTGCCATGTCAAATAAAATACAGAAAATTTATTGAGTTTTTGAAATAGTTGCATTAGAGGAGCAGATTCCAAGCACTAGATCATAAGATAATGACGGCCCTGATCCCTGTACTTATTTATTTTTACTTTACTTAGTCATGCTTTAATGTGAATAGTTGCTTTTCTCAATGTGAATTGTTTCTTAGATTGCAAATCTGAGATACCCACTTATTTCTAGCCACTGCACTTTAAAAAAAAAAACCCACGAGATGATGGCTAGCAAGTGAGCTTTAACAAAAAAACAGAATCTATAAATTGTACTTTGAAAAATGAGGAAAGTCTTCTGATCGTTTTTCTGTTTGAAATACTGAAGTCTTATAAACACTTCCTTTACACTATTAGAGTCCTGCTGAATACTCTAAAGAACATAGTCTTTCCTGGTTTTAAATCAGACAATGCATTTAGAAAACACTACCTGTTCCATTTGCATCTTCTGTTTTCTAAAACTTTAAACAATGGATGCAATAACCTAGGACCCTGCACATACTGCAAGAGCTGGGATGAAGAACAGCAATAAGTCAAAGGCACAGCCAGCTGTGGAACTTACCTTTTAGTCAAGGAATCAAAGGTCTCTTCTGAGAGCAATTACCCCTGTGGAAAATCAGTGCAAAGAGAAGGATTTAGAAATAGCTTCTAACCACTTGTTTATCACACGATCCACTTTTCAAATTAACAGTGCAATGTTTTAAGGCAGTCTGAATCTGTGTTACTACAACCTAGCCACGATTTTCAGGTTCTTACTGAAAATGATGCACAAGTGAGATTCTTTTTGCCTCACAGGTGATAATAACATGACGTAAATTTAGCTGAGCAAGTTTCAGTGAAGTCTGGCTGCTTATTTTTGTCTCACAGAAACTATTTTTTCTTGTGATAACAGTGAAAATTGCCTATAAATTGGTCATTATCATTGATTATTTCAATTGATTTTTGTGTGGACATTCCAGTACTGCTGCCTTCCAGTGCAATCAAAATATAATCATATCATCAGCAGACAATCTCACTTCTTCTTGATCCATAAACCAGTATGTCCCCTGTATGCCATCTTAAATATCCTCCTCATGGTTCTCAGATAGCTTCGTCTTAATTAAGAGGACAATGTGGAATAGTCTTGAAACTCCTTTCTTTCTCCCAAATTCTTCTTTCATCTTTTTTTCTACCCAACTCCTTAAATATGGATCAACAGCCTCCCCTTTCCCTGTGTTGTAATGACAGGGCAAGCATCAGCACACTATTAAAAAACTTGGCTTCATATAATAAGAGAGTTAAAAAGAGATAGCAGGTCCAATTGAAGATTCAGTTCCTGCAGATATGGATATACGTGCCACATGAAAATAATACATTATATGAGAGAGAAATTAAGTCAAGGCCTTTGAATTTGCCCACTGTTTTATCTGTGTCCATGTGTATATTTATCAAAAGAATGATGAGGTAGTTCCACCTGAATATGAGGAAGAGCTTCTTTAGTCTGCAGGTGACTGAGCACTGGAACAGATTGCCCAGAGAGGTTGTAGAGTCTCCCTCACTGGAGAGACTCAAGAACCATCTGGATGCAATCCTGTGCAATGTGCTCTAGGATGCCCCTCCTTGAGCAGGGAGGTTGGACCAGATGACCACTGTGGCCCCTTCCAACCTGATCCACTCAGTGATTCTGTGCTTCTGTGAATAAGAACAGTATTCCACATGGCTGAACAGTATCCAGCCTCCAGAATGACAACAGACAAGTGTTTCTGATAAATGCATGAAACTAATCCCAAAAGTCAGATTTCCTCCATCTGTTACAGGGTTTCTATTTCCCTAAAGTACCAAGGTTTAGATCTCCTAAAGTTTTTATGTTCTTCCTAACAATAGTAGCTATTTTTACTGTCCACATAAATGCCTAATCCTTTTACTCTTCATTCTTAGTCAGAAATGCTACAGCACAGGTCCAATTGTCAAGTGTATAAGGAACTATTCCTTAGATTTAAAAATATGTAAATAGTTTAAATGTGTTACTCAATTCAACACAATAACCCTTCGTTCTTGTATTACAACTTTAGTTAACAGATGCCTTAACTTGATCTTTTTTACCTTCCTTTACAACTCACTGTACATTCTGATCTACCTCCTTTCTAAGCTGTCTTAATTATTTCTTTCCATATAGCTTTTCCAGACATGTATGTTTCCTGTCTCAGGGTCCCTCCATGACTGTTAAATCTTTCTCAGATATGACATACCTAGCCAGAAATACCATAATCAATTCTAGAACACTACTGACTTATTCGAGTGACATTGTAACTTTCAGGGTATTTATTTTTACCCAGTTTCCTCAGTGAAGATTTTCATTAAGTTATCCACATATGGTAAACAGTTCATTTTCTCAGTCAATCACAATTAATTTAGATTTACTACTGAAGACTATATTGTTCCAAGCATTCCTGACAGTATAAATTACATTGCTTACCTCAACAATGAATTTTATTTATCATGGTGTTACCAGTTCACCCAACTGCAGAAGAGCTCTCAGAAGTTTCTACAAGTCTTCTTTAATTGTAACAAAACTATTTTATCTCACCAGAACATTTTTCTTTCTCTATGTTATTGCTTATTTCCAAATTATAATGAACATATTAAATAACATCAGACCTATGATCTATCCTTGGAGAATCCAAGATGTGACAAGCTGAGTCGAGGAGATTTTTAGAAATTATGTGTGTGATTTCAAATGTCTGAGATGCATAGTGAAATCCTTCATCCCATGAGAAAGAAAAATTGACTTGATCTAAACCAAATGAGAGACAGTAGTTACACAACCATTATCTGAGCTATAATAGCAGGACACTTCCCATTCAGAAGGCAAAGATGGTCTGACTTAGGAAGAAGTACTAGTAAAAAATTAAAGACACTCCTAAGATTTTAGCCAGCTGTGAAAACCTACGTGTCTTAAAATGAACGCCTTCTCCTGGCCATTTCACAGGGACATCAGGGGAAAGGGACATTCTGAATGAGTGGACTTGTCCCCCTCCCCATCACAACCATGGCATCATGTTAATCCCACCTATCACACCATATCTTAAAAACCTTAGATTTTTTTTCCCACCTCTCTCATTAAAAAGTTGTTCCACAAGCCAGTTACTAAGAACATCAGGGCTTTTTTTTAAATTTTCAGTCTACAGTTTACTATATATGTGTCATGTCTGAACATTTGTCAATTACTTTCTTTGCTGACATGTATGAAAATACTATTTATAGTAACTATTTATACTATACAATATATATTTACTATATTCTATGTATCCTATATATTATATGATATAAATTCCACATATATTTATGTATATAGAATCAGAATACATTTAGAATCATAGAATGGCTTGGTTGGAAGAGCCTTCAAAGATTATCTCATTCCAACCCTGCTGCCATGGGCAAGGACACCTTTGACTAGACCAGGTTGCTCAAAGCCCCATCCAGCCTGGCCTTGAACACTTCCAGTGATGGATCCACAACTTCTCTAGCAACTTGTTCAAATGTCTCACCACCCTCTGAGTAACTATCTAACCTAAATCTACCCTCTTAGAGTTTAAAGCCATTCCCCCATGTCCTATCCCTACATGCCATTGTAAAAACTTCCTCTCCAGCTCTCTTGTAGGCCTGTTTTAGGTACTGGAAAGTGCTCCAAGGTCTCCACTGAGCCTTCTCTTCTCCAGGTTGAAAACCACCAACTCTCTCAACCTGTCTGCATAGGAGAGGTGCTCCAGCCCTCTGATCACGCCCTTCCTCTATCTGAAGACAACAAACATATCCCCACCCAGTTTTCATTTTGTTAGCTTAAAGAATTCTAATTTCCCCCCAAAAAATGATTCCTTGTTTCCCACATAGACTCATAGAATATGCTGAGTTGGAAAGGACCCATTAGGATCAGAGAGTCCAACTCTCAACCCTGCACAGCACCATCCCCAAGAGTCATACCATGTGCCTGAGAGTGTTGTCCAAATGCTTCATGAACTCTTGTCAGGTTTGGTGCTGTGACCACTTCCCTGGGGAGCTGTTCCAGTGCCCAACCACACTCTGGGTGAAGTAACTTTTCCTAATATTCAATTTAAACCTCCCTTGACACACCTTGAGGCCATTCCCTTAGGTCCTGTCACTGGTCACCACAGAAAAGAGATCAGTGCCTGACCCTCTACTTCCCCCTGTGAGGAAGCTGTAGACTCCAATGAAGTCTCCTCTTGGTCTCTTTCAGGCTGAGCAAGACCAAGTGACCTCAGCTGCTCCTCATATGGCTTCCCTCAAGGCCCTTCACCATTCTCATGGCCCTCCTTTGGACACTCTCTAATAGTTTAATATCTTTCCTATATTGTTGTGCCCAAAATTGCATGCAGGACTGGAGGTGAGGCCGCCCCAGTGCAGAGCAGAGCAGGACAATTCCCTCCCTTGCCCAGCTGGTGATGCTGTCCCTGATGGCCCCCAGGGCAGGCTTGACCCTCCTGGCTGCCAGGGCACTGCTGGCTCATGTTCAACTTGCCATGGACCAGGACCCCCAGGTCCCTTTCCTAGTCTGTGCATACATCCAGGGTTGTCCTGTCTCCAACACTTGACCTTGCTAAATTTCAAGTCTGGTGATTGCCCAATCCCCTAATTAGTCCCAATATTTCCACAGGGCCTCTTTTAATTTAAGTAATTACAGAAATATGTATCTAAATTCAACAAGAATGTTTAAAGACTTATCTACAGAAAAAGATGTTCAAAAAAGGGGCCTCGCAAACTTCCTGAAGACACACACTGTTGACTGAAGTGTTCTGATTGCTTTAGAAAGAAAAATCATGTCCCAGCAGCATCTTATTCATTGAACAACTTTTTAATAAATATTGTAAAACATAATGATTATATCTTACAGTAAAATTTTATGGATTAGTCAGGCTTTTAACAAATAAAAATCCTAAATGGAACACAAAAAGTATGTTTATCCTCATCTCTATTTTAATTCATAATACTATATATACACATAAAATTTTAATACATATAATGTTAAAATATATTTTATATATGTAATAGTCTCTGTCTATTGTAAGGATGCAAAACTGTAACCTTAATCAAAGGATTTCTCACACTGCATATACTGAAACCCTATGTTCTTTCCTGTCTTGGTAAAAGAGTTTACCACTGAAAATATGTAGTTTATACATGCACAAGCAAAAGAGCAAGAAGAGACATGGCCATATGTCACCATCTGGCTAACAAAAGTATAGTATAATAGTATGAAGTACTTTTCAGAAAATTAAGTTATTTCAAACAGTATAAATAGGTTCTGAAAAATGGCTGTGATGTGACATAATGAAGGCAACAAAAGAGTTTCTGCTGTAAAGGGGACTTAATTTAAAAAAAAAGACAGCAACCACAAAACATATAAACACACACACACACAAATTTTGAGTGCAGAACACCACAACATAAGTAGAACCCCAGGAAATGAGATAAACTCTAAGTTTAGCCCTTACTTTTCCAAGACCAGGTAAGCATATAGGGATATGGAAACTGCTTCTATTAATAATTTTCTCTTCAAAGAAACGTATTGACTGTTTTCCTTTTCTGAATTTTTGCATGAGAAAGATCATCCTCAAAAGTGTTTTTTAAGTCAACCTTTTGAAAACAGATGACCTCTGCTGAACACAGCATCCCAGATGAAGCCTCTCCTGCCTTGTACAAAATTGTGCTCATACTTCTTTGTCGACAAGGGAAATGTCTCAGATGTGTTATTATCACGTTCATGATTTTTATGGTTATATCTGCAAGGGTAGCCCTATTGTTTAATTTTAACTGCTCATTTACCAGGCTTTATTATGCTAAGAGTAAAAAAAAAAAAAAAANTATTTATCAAAAAAAAAAAAAAAAAAAAAAAAAAAAAAAAAAAAAAAAAGACTTTTGTTGCAGTTTAAGACAAATACACAGGTAGCAGGCTTGCCAACATAAGTGGAGCAATGGATATATAAGCCCGTGTTGGCATCCATTGTGTTAGAGGAATGTTAGATAATCAGAAAATGGCAACATGATAAAAACCACAAATTTTAAAGGAAATTAAAAATGTTGCTTCCATCAATAAATGTGAAAGTGATCTTGCCTACCGTCAATGAACAATAGAAAGCAGATGTCTTTACCTTGCGTAAGTGTCAGACTATCTCATATAGATGATCATTTCAGATAACCAAAGAGATTTTAAAAGAGTTCTGTATAACAGACTATGCTTCTCTACCAGCTGACCCATATTTTGCTTTGAAATTCTCATCTACAAAAGTCCCAAAACCTTTGAAATAATAATAAATGAGGTGAGGTTTTCCCCCTAATAGCCTAATCACCTGTTACTGTTCTTTCAGAGAAAACTTCTGTATCCAATTGGGTTTTTTCATTCTCATCTCTGATCCACAGAATTTTAGATATCATACCTTTCATGTTACTGTCACACAAAAAGTCCACGTCTCACCTGAAGTGAACTCTTTTTTTTCTTTTTCCATATTATCTATCTAGATTTTTAAATGAAATTCTTTTTCCTCTACCATCTAAGTTTCCTTATGGCAGGTCCACTGCAGTTTCTTGCTTCCCAGTTCACATCTAAAAATAGTGGTACAGTTATCCTCTACTGAATGTGTCCACCCATATCTTATCCTACCTTTGCTGACATCAGTTCCTAAATTCCCAGTTTCTAGTATGAAATAGTGTCAGGAGCCCTTCAGTGCAGGATATTCTCTGTCTGGGTTTAAATTTTATTTATGTTCCCACTGATACACTTCAGCTGTTATTAAACACCACAATTTTAATATAAAACTTGCAATAGTCACTGCTTTTCTTAAAGGGGTAGATGCCCTTATCATGCAGACAGTAAGTTTTTAGTGGGCTTTTTGGTTGTTGCTGGAGGAAACACCAATGTATGCCTTTAAAAATTATAGAATCTTAGAATGATGGTTGGAAGGTGATCTTGAAGATCATCTAGTTCTAACCCCCCAGCCGTGGGCAGGGGACACTTTCAACTAGACCAGGTTGCTCAGAGCCCCATCCAACCTGGCCTTGAACACCTCCAGGGATGCGACACCCACAGCTTCCCTGGGCAACCTGTTCCAGTACCTCACCACCCTCACAGTAAAGATTGTTTTACCAATATCTAGTCTAAACCTACTCTCTCTCAATTTGAACCCATTCCTTCTTGTCCTGTCACTACATGCCCTTGTAAATAGTCTTGCTCCATCCTTTCTGGTACCTGGAAGGATGCTACTAATAAAAAAAGAATTTAAAGAAAAAAATTCATTTTAAACTTTAACTTACTACTTTGAAGGTCTACAGACACGTCGCCCTCAGTTCACTGACAAGCACTAAGGAGCTAGACCCACCGGGAGCCGGGGCACGGCCCGAGGGCTCGGGCCGCTAACGCACCGCCCGCCCGCCGCCGCTCCGGCACCGCCGCGCCCCGGGCGCTGCCCCCGGTGGTTTGCGCTC
>VXAD01007427.1:52729-94364 GCA_013399195.1 Dicrurus megarhynchus
CAGCGCCGCCCGCGCCGCTGTTTCGCCGTTGCCGGGAGACGGCGGCGGCCGCGCCTGAGGGAGGCCGGGCCTGAGGGAGCCGGGCCCGCCGCCCCCGCGCCTCCTTCCCTCCCCTCTCCCCGTCGTCCCTGGGCAACGGCTTCGAGTGTTTAATGTGAATTCCCAGAAGTCCTCGGGGAACGGTTTCGCCGTGACACATGCATATAATCCATTTCTTCACAGTTTATCCCGACTCCGAAGTGCTGGTGGCACTGCTTGGAGGGAAACTTTTAAGTCTTTAATGCTGATGGGCCCTGGGTAGTGGTGGAAAAAGGAATGAGTTATTTCTGCAGACTAAATGAAAAGGCTACTTTCTCACCCAAAGACACAATTACTGGAAATTACCAAACGTGTACAGACTGTCTAAAAATTGCAAGTTGCTATGTTTGTACTTTCCTTTTGTGATTTTTCTCGATCCCATTTCACTCTCCATTTTCAGAGCATTCATGAAAAAAAAAGAAAAAAAGTTGAAGCCAACAGTTTTCAGGAGAAATGGATGAAACCTCTTCAGGAGGTAGAGCACGGCGCAGGCAAACCTCTGTCAGAGCCCCGTGGGCAGAACATCAGCACAGAGGCACATCGGGGCCAGAGGGGTGACCTCCTCTCTTCTCAGCTCTAGGCTGGTGAGGGAGGAAGCTGTGCTGTGTGGAGAATTGTGCTAGTCTCAGAATAATAATTCATTCCAGTGTTCTCTTTTGCCAGCCAGGGCTATTTTGGAAGGAATCCTAAGATGAATTCTAAAATCAAATAACATTTTCTACTTGAAATGCAGCATAATTGCTATCAGTAGCTGCAGAAGTAACAGAAAATAGGCAAATATAATCATTTTGGGGCCTCAAAGTCAGGTAGTAATAGGTAAAGAAATTACAGCTGCTATCGTCTCTCCTGTGATTCCTTTCAATTACAAATATCATTGCTTTCTCCCCAGATTTCTTACAATGTTACACTGCAAATCTAAATTAGTTATATTTTTATAAGCCATATCATACTGTTGAGATCATGGCAGAAACATGTCCTGGCCTGACACTATGACAAATGTATACCATCGTAACAGAAGACCCAGTGGGTCATTTTCAGCCATAGGCAAGCCACATGTGAAGGCATCTCATTCCACTCTTAACATCATACCTCCTAGACAAAATTTATGGAGATTTATAGTCATCTTCCCTGGAAAGTAAGTGCAATGACAAGTCAAGAACCATTTATACTGACTGGTACCTCTGGAGACAAAAGAAATCACGCCGAACTTTGTAACTTTCCATAAAGCCTGGCCCATGGATGTCTCGGGTTTACAATGGTTAGTAGAGTCTCACCCTGGCAGGAAAGGAAGCAAAAAACTTTTGGTGGAGGCAAGTCACCAGCTTCCCAAACTTTTTCATGGACTTTTCTTTAAACAGAGTCAGGCACCACAGCGAGGGGTAGGTACTTTAAATGAATTTAAAGAGATGAATATAAACAGTAAAGGCAAAAATTTGGTTTTAACTCTGTGCTGGGTGTGGCTGGGCTGCAGATACTTTTCTTCATAGCAGCTTGTATGTTACCGTGTTGTAGGTTTGTGACCAAAACAGTGTCGATAATGCTATTGCTAAGCAGTGCTTGCACAATGTCAATGCCACCTCTGTTTCTCATGCTGCCCTGCCAGGGGGTAGGCTGGGGGTGGGCAGGAGTTTGGGAAGGGAACACAGCTGGGAGAGCTGACCCCAACTGACCAAAGGGTTATTTTATGCTGTATCACATCAGGCTCAGCAATAAGGCTGGAGGGTGGTCTTCCCAAGGTAGCTGTTTCCTGGGGACTGGCTGGGCACTTATCTGCTGGTGGAAGGTGCTAAGTGGTTGCCTTTGCAAATCTTTGGGGTTTTTAGAAATTTTAAAATTTTTTTCTTCATTTATTAATGAGTCTTTCTCTTGAGCCATTTGTTGTTTTCTCATTTCTCTTTTTCTAATTCTGTCCCGCATTCAGCTATGGGTCTGGAGATACACTGATCAAGCAGCCCACTGCTGCTTAGTTGCTGCTTGGGATCTACTTATCCCAAAGCCAATGATATCCATTACTGGGAAAGCTTGTCTTGTTTTTGTCATCAATAATGATAGTTCTTATTGCTATTTCAAGCATAATTCTGGCCAACAGCAAGTTGGCTAGATATTTTCCTTATTTCATATGAATGATCACATAAAAGATATACGATGATGCAGAGTCCATGTGAAAGAAGAGGGACATGGTAATCAGGTGCATGTTCACCCTGTGTTTCAACACACTCACATGGAACAATGGGCTTGGCTGTCCTTGAAGACTAGAGTGTCTCCTACAGATAGGAAATGCACAGGTAGTCTCAAACTCATAGCCAGCACTTTTCACAAATTTTGTGAAGAGTGTGAATCTGTTTTGTGAAATGACAGGAAGATGGACAACCACCAATGACCAGGAGAAACTCGAGCCTGCAGAGATAGAATAAGGACTTTGTGTTTTTAATTTCATCTGTGTTTGCCATGAGAAGTGGCAATCAAGCACTGTGTGACAAACATATAATTGCAGCATTTTTACCTGTGTTTTGGCAAAATTATGCAAATATATCTAGAAAAATATCTTTAAATTTAATTTTGTGAAAATGTTCTGAAGGTGCCATTAAGTAGGAATGTAGTGTCATTAAGTAGGAAGTACTAATAAGGAAGCAAAGGAGGAGAACTAATGAGGAGAACAGCTACAAAATGTCATGAAAATTCACAACAAATAGTCACAAGTCACAGAATCCACAGAATCACAGAATATTCTGGGTTGGAAGGGATTCACAAGGATCACTGGGCCCAACTCTTGGCCCTGCATGCGACAGCCCCAAGAATAACAGCATGGGCCTGAAAGCATTGTCCAAACACTTCTTCAACTCAATATTTTGTTGAAATACAATTTATTCTAACACTAAAAAATATGCAAACCAAAATAATACATATTGTATTAAAGATAGGAGATTACGAAATTAAAGAACTTTCTAGAGACGCAATATCTAATAAAGTGAAAAAGGACTTAATTAACTACAAGAACTTCATTAACCACACATTTTAATGAAATTTCATGACTAAACTTTTGATAAAGCCACTATAGAATTTGTGTGTCGTCCTATGAAGGGACAGGGCCAATCAATTTGATTAATTTAAAGCTTCTGAAAAAAAATTAAGTATGGATTAGAAACATATTTGAAAGAATATTGGGGAGCAACATTTTAAAACATTTTAAATATTTAATTTCAAAAGGGATTTAAATGAATAAGCTACTGCCAAATCAAAATACTTGTTGAATTTAAGTGTTGGAAATTTGCATGTTGAAGTGTTTGAAATTATCTTTCTGCTTTTACTGAAAGTACCACTGGGGGAGTCATTTCTCATTTCCTGAAACATCAGAAGTAGAATTACTATTTGCTAGATTGCTTGCATGAAATAATCCTTTTTTCCATTAAAAAAAAAATCAGTCATAATTTATGCTTTAAGAAATACCTGATGACATACAGTACAAACAGTCTTGTCATATAACTTGTTTTATATCAGTCTCAAAGACACTTAAAAGGAACTTTCCTTTTCTGACAAGAAGCAGCTGGCTTAAGGAGTGATGAATTTACAACACATCATCTTGGCATTTCAGTTTTCTGTATTACTTCACACATTAAATTACTCAATATCAATGTAAATGGACCTCTTTCTCTAGGGAAAAAAAATCAGGGAAATCAAAACGGAGAACAAGCCTTTCCTTCTTTTGACTTGCAAGTGAGATTTGTAAGTCTTCATTTTTCATAGGCATTCTGCCTGAACCAAGTGTATGCTGTGGGTGTACTGAGAAATGCTCCCCCAATGTAGTTGCATTCTTTTCTATAAAACAAAAAAATCAAATTCATTAATTAGAACTCTTAGTAAATAGCATAGCACTATCATTTAGAAACTGATAACTTGCAGCCACAGCTTCTGCCTAGACCTCAGTGCTGGTCATGGTATGTCACATCAGTGCATGTGTATGTATGTACTTAATAGCTTCAGAGACTCTCAGAAGAGGACAGGTGGTTCAGCAGTGAAATCTTTAAGCCGAGATTTGAGACCACAAAACTTTCTGTATAATCCTGAGTAAACTGCATAAAATGAAACCAATTTAGTTGTTTAACAGAAATGACCAAATACTTTAGTATTTCTGTAGTTAAATTTCTGCCTGTGAAACTGGGAGCTCCTGGAATTCTCATCATACACAGTGTTTTGAGATGAAATTCATTAAGGTCCTCAAAAATGGTTGCTGGAGCACATAAGCATTACAAAATCAGGAAGGGAATACTTAAGCGGTACCTGGGAAATCAATAGATGGCACACTTGTTTCTTGGGGCATATGTATCCCAAGAAAATGAGATTGTGTTTTACATTACCATGACTATCACATTTTTTGTTTTTAAAAAAGAGTAGGTTAGGAGTGACCACTGTCAGCTAACATAAGTGAACATATACAAGTGGTTTTTTTTTCTAAAGTGGTATTTGAAAACTGTAGATGTTATCAGAGATGTTAACGGATGACTGCAAGGAATGACTGAAGGAAGAGAAGAAACTGAAAAAATTTTTGACCTTACATCTAATACAGATCAGATAATTCTGCCTAAATATTTTCGCATCTCCTAGCAAATATATTTTAAACCTTGTTTTCTCAAGACATAGGTCCTTTTAAAGGCTGAACTGAACCACTTCTCAGGGATACTGTTAAGTGTCATCCTGGACAGATTGTTTGATATCGGGTGTTCTCAGAGGCCACAATCTCCTGTGCTGATGAAGAAATACACAGATTGTATTTAAAAAACCTAAGACTTCTCTTCCCCAAATTTCAATTTACAGCTTCATTCTTCAAAGATGAAATATTCTGTAGTGTCCTCAGGACAAATTTTGCTGCATTGTTTCCATTCTTGTAGCAGCACCGATCCTCTGAAGCCTTGCCAAAGGCTGTGTTTCTGCAAGGAATGACAACTCTGTTCTTGCATTTGAAAGCTGGAGTCACAAAATATAGAAGACAGTTTAATGAATATTTTTAAGTTGATTCAATACTGCAGCATTCAAAATGAAAATGATTCTTTATCTATGTCTTTGCTCTTTTAATTATAGATTTAGGATTCTCAGAATTTGAGGGTTTGGTCCCTTTCTTTTTCTCCCTATGTTTCTTTCAGATTCGTTGGGGAAATTGAGCAATTTTTTCACTTTTCTTCAGTTCCTCTTCATTGATTTACTCTGTAATTTACATAACTCTCTCAACTCAAAAAACAGTACAGAGTACACAATTACAGTTACATTTTCCTTTTTCTCACTGTGCAACTTTTAGAAACTTAAGGCAAAACACCCCTGCAGCTGAGAGAAAAGAAATCCCTTATGTAGAGATTTTTTTTTAATTTGGAAAATAGAAAAGAAACAAACATTTTAAAACTTGAGGTTATGCACATGAGTCAAATGAATAAATTTTCCTGGGACAGATACTAGTTTGGATGAAAGTCCCATTGTGTTTTGGTTTTTTCAACTGGAAATTCCCTTTGTGTCTAGAAAATGGGTTCAGAAATGAGAAATTTTATCTCTTTATTTAAAATATTTTAAGCTGTCAGTCTTTATATCACTTTTAATTATTTTTTATTACATTCTTTTCTTTTGCCTGGGATACCTCTCTCTGTTGTCCTTTCTGATGTGGTGAGAGTATTTCAACAGCTTTTTGCTATTGCAAGAAGTCAGATACATGTATTTAAGGATATCTAGGTATTTTCAGGCTGCTTTCTTCCCTTTTCCCATCACAGGGGAATTTTTGTAACATGCAGAGCATCTATGTGTTCCCACACCCTACAAATGCTTGTCTTGGAGTGTTTTTGCCAGACTCACACCAGGCATGAGAAGCCAGCATCTTGCTGGCCAACTCCTTATTAAGCCCATGGGTAAGTTGGAAGGAGCCAGCAGTGCTGTCTCTGAAGCCTGGTTGCAGTGCCAGGCCTTACTGTTAGAATAGTGTAATTCACATTTTCAATTAGATCTAGATACAGTTCTAGATCTATCAGCCAAGCTCTTATATTTTTGCTCCTAAAAATGCTAGACAAAGTGGAAGAGGAGCACAAAAAGCAAGATAAGCTGTGCTTTAGTCAGCGACCTTGAACTGAGTGGAAACTTGTTCTTACTTGAAAATCTTGTTTTTGCTTGAAAGTCTTGTTTTTACTTGAAGTTATTTTGAATTTCACACATTTCCCAGGTCGATTACTATCCAGTTCTTGGTTTGGCATTATTTGTGTTGAAAATTACCTTGGCATATTGTCAGCCTACCAAAATGCTAACTATTTCTGGATGTTAGGAAATTGGTCACCAGCCCAGTCATTTTAGGTGTTTGTCAGGGTGTGTTCAGGAGTTTTGGTAGGATTTCTACACAGAATTGTTTCAGAGCTGTGTTTAGTTTAGGATATTGAATAAGATGCTAAATAAAATTTACTGCAACACTGCCCTCCTTTGTCTTCTGCTCTCCCTGTGTTCATTTAGGTGCCATTGGATCTTGCACTCCCTTTGACTCTAGAAGAATTGCAGTTTTTGTACTTGCCCATTCCTCATTTCTGAGTAAATACGTACTAATGCACCTTTTGCTATGCTTAACTCAGAATAGGACTAAATGCTGGATGGTTTTGCAAAATCCCTGTTGTCCAGAACAGCAATAATTTGAGGTCACTTGCCTTACATGGTTCATTCATAGAGCAGAGCAGAAACTTTTGAAAGAGCTTGGGAAGTCCAGACTTGAGGATATGGTTTCCAATGCAGAGAGTAATGGTATTGAAACAGGCTTTAGGGTTTATGATTGTGTTTTGTTACCTTCCTTATCATTAGTGAGATACACAAATGACTGTACATAGATGGAACAAGGTCTGTCTTTGTGGTACCCGAGGATCTTGTTCTTTTCACTGTTCAGATTCAGGAACTGTCTTGCAGAATTAAAGCACAAGTGAGAAGAGGAAGGATGCAAGCCAGAGAGTTCATGAGTTTTAGTTCCTGACGCAAGACACATGAAGCTGAGCCCGCTCAAACCAGGGTGCTCAGAAGCATTCCCTTTTTTTTTGAGCTCTTTTTACAGAGATGACTGATTTGAAGACATGCTGTATTTATGATTATTTATTTTCTAAACTTTTAAATCTGTACACTAGCACTGCTTTTCATTGCTTGCTGGTTTATTGTGATAGTGTGTTAAACCTGAGGAAGTAGGAAAGAAGCTCGCTTTCTTGCAAAGGGAAATCAGATCTTAAAACCATTTAAAAAATGACAGCTTGGTGCCTGCTTGCAGACTTTCTGGCATATTTTAAATTTGGCCTTCATAAAATTCTGTTGGACGTCTTTTAGTCTACTGATACCAACATGTGTATTTAATAGCTCACATAAAATTAGACAAAGATTAATGTGATCGTTTTTTTCTTGTTCAGCCCAACTTTTGAGACATTTTTGGTTGCAATAGCTGGTCATGCAGCCCATGCAGTTAAGCAATGGGTTAACTGTTTCCTTGTGACAGTTCCTCAGTTGCTATAGATTAGCAGAGCTGACTTCAGCAGAACCAGATCTATTTCCAGCAGCTCAGGATATGGTCTCTTGAGCTATATTACAATTAAACAAACTTGTTCAATTAGCAACAATTACTTTTGACAGTGAAAGGATAATAGAGGATTTTGCTTACAGGTGTCTCCCTTTGATCTTAGTCCATTGAACCATTTAATGATTCTGTTTTGTTTGGTGCTGCAAGCTATCAACTAGACAAAAAAATTAGTTCTATCATTTTCAAAGGCCTTTGCCTTTAAATGTTCATGCCTAAATCTATTTGTGTGTGACTCAAGAGACAGTAGCAGCGAGAAGAGCTGCAGTGAAAAACAGCAAAATGAGAAGAGATGTGAGGTGCGCAGAGGAGGCTGAAATAGATTGCTTGATGACAACAAAGCTCAGAGAAATAAATCAAAGAATGGTTTTGCTTGTTCTGTTGGATTTTCCTATATTTGTGCAGGGGGCAGGGACATATGCTTAGGATTACAGCTAATGTGCCCTTCAAACAAAAAAAGTCATTCTCTGGGGTTTATATTTTCTGTTCTCAGAATTTGTGAATTCAACGTTAAGTCTTTAGCAATTTACGGGAGAAGATAAATCTCCCCTCAGGTCCCCCTGACTGGACCTAAAGAATCTAGATGCAATATTTCCCCAAATGACAGCTTGATGCCAATCCTTATCTCCAGCTACCTCAGCCTGGTTGCATACTATATTAAAAAAAAGGTTGAGAGTAACACATAGTTACTGAAGACCAATGCAGACATACTGACATTCTTTAGAACAAGTATTTAATAGTTGGCAGACCTATAGATACCTACAACTTTTTTTCATTTTCAGTAATACTTCAGGCCCATGTCTGTTGTCTTACTTCACTGTCATGAATAGTAAATCTGTGCACAGTAAGTCATAATGAATCATGCTTATTAGCAATTAGTATCTGATAAAATTTCAAGTTTATTAGAAAATTGAAACCACTGGTAAGGATTTGTATATTCATATAAATTACATTTAGCATTATTCATAATATTCAGTTCTGTCTTTCTCAGAATAGTATGGAAACCCTATCACAATGATTAACTATATGCGTTTCTTTATTATTCTGACAGGATTATCAGAACAGTGTATTTCAGATTTCTGTAAATTATAATAAGATATGACAGGCAGGCTAGATAAGAAAGGGTAAACATCTTCGAGAAGGAAAATTGGAATAGTTATATATTATATTTGGTAAGACAGAGATCTTATTGGAAAGAAAGATGAGGAAAAAATTATAACAATTTCAAGGCCATAGACAATTTTAACTACAGATTCGTCTTCTTTTTCCTCTTGGCAACCATTATATTAGATATGGCATAGGGAGATCAAATATAGAAAACAGGAAGCTCTTTCACATTGCAGACGACTGTAATGGGTATTGCAAACAAAACCTAGTCATTTTTATTTGTCCCTTTCATTGTGCTAATGAGACTCTCTTGCTTATAAAAGGGTTTCACTTGGCTATTGAGCTTTCTGCCAGTTTAGAAATTGGCTAGTACTATATAGTTGCATTGTATGTTTTAGCACCTGTTGTTATGGTCATTACTCAGGGATAGTGACAATTGCCCTTTGGTCTTTTGTACATGTTGTTCTTTCCAGCCTCTCTATGGCTTATTGTTTTTCAGGCTCTGAACCTGTCATCTTCCCAGCCTGAATAATTTTCTCACTGTAGGACAGTTAGTGTCTCATCAGTCAAATACTTCACTCTGGAAGTGATTTAGTCAAAGCTGTGGGGCTTTACAAAACTATCAAGATCACTTTCCTGAATGACACAAATGATACCATTACTAAATATAATACAGAGGGATTTATTGCACTGTCTGCTTCATAATAAACTGCAAGTTCTGTGCATTGCATGGTATCAGATATCGGTGCTTTCAGTCCTATTTCTTTCAGTACCTGTGAGAATGCTGTGTGAGGCCAAGGAACAGAGGGAGCACTGAGTGATGGGCTAATATGCAGCTGTTAATCTGGGCTGCATCCAGAGAGCACCATCCCCTAGCAGGACCTCTGTAAGCAGAAGGCTCCATTAAGGTGGCATGGGCTTGTGACAGCTTTGTTCCTGCTCCATGATCTCATGCAGCAAATCAAAGGATCTGTGTAAGTGCTGAATACATGTGTGTGTTGGATCCCCAGCTGCAAGAGAAGGCCAGGCAGGAGCCAACTGCGGGAGCCCGGCAAGCAGTATGAAATACTTGGCAGGTCTGAGTCTAAATTCAGTTATGTAATGGATGTGATTACCACAGACTAGCATCTTGTACATTCACTCGTATCTTTGGGGTAAAAAAGATAGAAGGCTGTAACCACGTTGTGCTTATTATGCCAGAAGCAACATACAGCAAGAAAATTAGCACCACCAGCTATTTTCAATTTCTCTGCAAAGGAAGGAGAGAATACGGTAATAATATCCCAAAAAAAAGATAGAGATTGTTATAACAAGTCACCTAAATCCAGAAAAGAATACATTACTATAAGTAAAATGAGGGGTTACAGTTCATGTCAGAATGCTTTTATGGAACTGGTCATAGCTGTCAAGTTCAATCTGTAATTAATATATTATGCTGAATAATGATTATGTGAATGCATTTGGGGATATTTTGGTGAATTCAATATGCTAATATTTTGACCAATGTAGACAGTATTATTAAAGATTTTTCCTGTAGTTATAGTCACAGAGTTATGCAGTTATTTATGGTCTAGGACCTTGTAGTTGGCTGGCGGACAAGACTGTCTATAGTTTTGATGAACACTACCTTCATTTTTCCAAAACACTAAGTTTGTAGTCCTCCTTCTCTATGTTATTTTGAACTTTCCAGTGAAGAGTTTCAAGCAAAAAGATGACCAAAAATATAGGAAGTTAGCAATGCTCCCTTCCTTTGCGAAGAGAATCAAATCCACATCTCAGTTCCAGTCAGTGGGTTTGAGCTCTGTTGACTGTGTAGTTTGAGGTCCAGCCACAAATGTTTCTAACTTCCCATTAGGCAGAGAGTTCAGTAAAATCCTAATTTATTAGTTGCATTACTAATCTTCCATTACTGAAGCTGTTGTTTGTCAGACCACTTTAAGAATGATTTTGTTTTTCTGTGTTGATGTATCGGTCCTGAATTTATTTCTTCTCTTTTTAGATGGAATAATATAAACCAAACATCAGTATTTAGACAGCTGATTGTTAGTCCAAAATGGGCAGAGGCAGTACAAAAGGAGATATAATGATTTGTAGTTTTTATCCTAAAGACATGAAACATACAGGGTTGTTGTCTAGTAAGTAGTTCCACTTTCTCTAACAACATTGTAGCCAGATAGTTGGAGACAAATATTCCATAACTTGCAGCTTGATATCCAGCTTGACTGATATAATTCTTTAAAATCATGGTCTAAACACACTCCAAAAGAATGGAAAGAGTGTGAGAAACAATCAAAATGTAGATCTTTCTAGGAAAATACAACCTATGTTTGTATCACATATATCTATGGGTTATAACTGATTACCAGGTTTGGCTGTTAGTTGGCAGAGCAGGTGATATGTGCTCAAGGACAAAACTTGTAGGATTATAGGCTGTGCCACTGATGGCAGGGACTAGACTCACCAGCACTGAAAGCACTTTCCATTCCAGTGTGCCAAGAACTGATATACCCAATATTTCAAACTGAATACCTGATAGCAATTTGTTTTTGTTGTTGTTCCATTGGATCTCTTACAATTTTATTTTAATAATTTCAGTGTATTTTGTAGAATTGTTTCCTTTGTTATTGTATTATTTTACAAGTTACATACAAACTAGGGACTAGGGCCTCCAATTTAGTTGCGTGTATTTGAAGGTGCTCCGTATCTTTTCAGACACCCTAGAGGATCTCAGGAATCCTCAGGTAGCTGCCAAATGTAGTGTATGATTAGTTCTCTCTCTCTCTGTAGTGCCCAGATAGAGGCCATGGTGGGTTTGCAAGAAACTAGAACATTTCAAAGAGATCACCAGGTGCCTGTGTACAAGTATGTGAATCAAACCTTTGTGATAGACTTTATTTTGCAGAATTGTGTATTTATATAGAGCACAACATCCTACAGTCTTCCCCAAAAATGCAATCATCAAAATGCCTAAAGAACACTGGACAGAAAACGAACTTAGATTAAGAGCCTTCGCAGTGTTTTTATTGTTGTTACCTAGACTCTTGTCAAACATGTCCCATATCTGTGGGAACTCATATACTTTGAAAAACTGCTATAATTATTTATATTGTTATCTAGACTCATGTAACTATTTAATTGAATTTAATTTCTGAGGTACCATATTCTGCATATTCCCTAATCTTCTAATCTGTATCACATCATTTTAAAGAAAGATACTGACGAACACCATGACCCTTCCAGCTATGCATCACCTGTCAGCTTCTTCAAAAAATCACAATAATTGAACTCTGTGCAGAAGAATATGGAAGGCTGGAAGGCATTTATGCACCAGTTCAGAAGGACTGGTCACGGCCTACGATTTGCCATGCAGATCTGCCAGCACAGGCAGATCCCAGTGGCAGAATCCGATAAATGGACAAGCAAATCTGCTGTGCTGTGGGGGGAGATAAGCAATGCTGTGATGAGACACAAAAATGCAGTAACGTCAGAATTGTGTTCAGGGAATATCATAACCACTGTATCTTGTATACACTCAATGCGGGGGGGAGCGGGAAGGAGTAAGTATAACAGATGGCCTAAAAGCAGCAGTTTTGAATTAATCAGGATGCAGGATTATGAGGATCTAGATGACAGATTTAGTGTATAGATGCAGATATAGAAGCTAGATATGAGAGGTATTACTGTGGTAGGAGTAGCAACCCATGCACATAGGCTTAGAATTTAGTTGGAAAGGACTGTTGGAGGTCACCAAATAAAGCTCCGTGCTCAAAGCAGAATCGGCTTTCAAGTTGCAGTGGGTAGTCCTGCCGAAGTCTGAGTCTCTTCAAGGATGGATTTTTCTGCTCTTTCTGGGCAACCTGTTCCTGTCCTTAAGTACTCTCACAGAGGAATTTTTTTCTGTATCGACTCAGAATTCCCTTTATTGCAACCTCACTGTCGTCTTTTCCTTGTACAGCTCTGAGAAGAGTCTGGTTTCATCTTTCCTGTAAACCCAGTTAGGCATTTCAAAGCAGAAACTGGATTCCCACTTAGTCATCTCTCCTCCAGACTGAACAAACTGAGATACCTCAGCTTCTTCTTGTGTATTGTGTTTCTGGTCCCTTAAACATCCTGGTGTCTGTCTGCAGGGCTTGGTCCAGCATGCCCGTGTTGTTCTTGTACTGGGGTTGCCAAAACTGGACATGAGTGTTGAATAGAGGGGCCCACTCCCTTCTGTCAGCCAGACAGTCGTGCTGCTGCTCATGCATGTGGCATCAGCACTGCTGCTGCACTGACAGATAGAGGCAGGAAACAGGGAAGCTGCAGAGAAGTGGTCTTTGTTACTCTAGTTTCTGAGAACCTTTAAAAAAACCCAGATCCCATTAGGGCCCTTTTATATCTACCATAATATTGGATAACTCATCTAAAAAGACAACTGTGCGTGACAGTCCTAGCATGGGTGAGTTGCCTAAATTGTATAAAGAAAACTGTAACTGCAGTGCTCAAGGATAATATGTGGTGGTTCATCAATTGGTTTTTTTGCTAAAAAACCCTGAAGTTAGTGAATTCACCAAGGCATACAATGCAAGGACATTGTGAAATCTGAATAATAAGAGAAAAGTTATACAAACCCAACAAAAAAAAGTAGATTTCATATCCAGTGAATAAATAAAAAGCTGGATGTATTTTAAATCCGGTTTGTCCGAAGTCTAGTGTATGAAAATTCAGTAGGTCCATCCATGACTAAAAATAAACAAATATTTTGTTTTTATAAAGTTCTCCATAAAATCGTATAAGAGAAATTTATCTGTAAATATTATGACTAAAGATTATTCTTTGTAATTTACAGGATATGAATGTAAAATATGTGAGTAGCACAGTATAACTAATGGTGTTTCTTTTTACAGGATTCAGGCAAGAATCATATATATTAGGCTTGTTTTCCATTTACAATGCTATCATGAAGTTGTTGAATGTCTCTTGAAAGATGCTAAGAACCCTCAGTTTCCACTTTTGGACTTTGTCTTTAATTTCAATATATACTTTAAAGGACTATGTGAGCTCTTAAGATGCTTAGTATATTGAAATAAACGTTCCTAAAATATTATTCTTTTTCAATACAAAACAGATGGCGCAGATCCCTGATGTAACTTAATCTAAAGCAGCCTTGGTCTTTGTCTGTAGTTCTGTCATAATTTATTTTCTTTTGTACGTTGTTTCTATTGCAGACTGAAATGACAAGGCAGAAGTCAGCGGTGTGTGGAAACCTTCATTTCCACTTTTTAAATCCTGACCAGTAATGGTTGAATCTTTCATGTTCCCTTTTGACAAGGACCATGGAGGATCTCTCTTGGGCTTTGCATCAGATTAATTTTAGGCTCCATCATGATTTTCTCCTTAGTTTAGTATTTGCAATCTACAACAGCAGAAGTTGCTGTGCTGCTAGATGATGACCTTCTGATTCTGTGAGGTGCACTAGTACCAGCTCTGGAAGTATATGGCTCTGATTTTTTTTTCAGTTGTTTTAGTTCTGATTAATGCTAGCATTAAATCAGAATCAGACCAGCAGAATTATGGCAGATTTGAGTTCACTTATGTATGTATTTATATTTCAGTGACTCTACTTTTAATTCTAGGTGATATACAAAGATAAAAAAAAACCCACGCAAAAATTAATCTGATATACAGTACATTGATAAAATAAAACTGCATTTGCAGGATTAAAATAAACCATCAGTAAAAGCTGCATGATGGAATTTTAGTCTTAACTAAATAGAGCTATGAAAACCAACAGTCCTCAACCTATTTCAGGGTCTCTATGATGACAGGTCTCCTACCTCTCCCTGCTTGCCACCTTACTGTCAGTAGTGCCATAGAGTTAAAGCAACAGAGAGATGAACATAAGTGTTCAGGTGTAAAAATTGTGATAAAACTGCATATATTTTTTCACACATCTGAAATACTTGTCCTCTGGTTGGCATGACTAAGCATCATAGGCTACTGTCTAATGGCAAAGAGCTCTCTGCTACATCCATATTAGCAAGTAATTTGGTGCAATAAAAGGAACAATTATTGAGTTGAACAGTTCTGAGGCCTGTACATCTACATTATGTGCAGTCCAGAGGTTTTACTCTGCAGCAGTTTTAAGTTGGACTCCCAAACCCCCACAACATCAAGACCACACGTGCGGTCTGTAACTCTCTGAGGCTGTGTTTAAGTTAGCAGATAGTGTGATGCAGGAAGAGCAGGCCTGCAGGGGGAAGCAGCTGGTGCTGAGGACCACACTCTATGTGTTTCAGAGGGTGTATTTCAAACTGGATCTCATCTGGTCTTATACACTGAATGTCCATTAGTAGCTGCAGTGCCCTAGATGAAACAGAAGGACATTTTCTAGTTTAGTTTCACCTACAAGGAATCCAGTTTAGGCTATCTGAGACCCCTCTGCAGTGCAAACAAGGAGTGGGGCAGCCAGGAGATCTGCTTCAAACACACTCTTGTGATGGACTCACTGCAACGTTGTCGTGCTCTGGAACAGCAAGCACTGTTACAGGCTCATGTGTCCCCAGCAGGGCTGAAGTGAAACTAGTGGCCATATGGAGCATCACCATCAGGTCAGACATTCCTGAAAGGAAACCCAGTTAGTGTAAACACTGTTCTGTAGGCTGCACCAGTGTGCAGTAACGGCATTGCCTCAAAACACAGCCCTAATAGAGATGCAGTTGTAGAGTGGATTTTGTGGCAGAACATTCAGTTCTTCTTGGCATCTAAAATGGAACCGAAACAGATCAAGCCTCCGCACTGGGACTTGGGAGGCAAAGATGGGAAGGATTTCTGGACATGGATTTGGAAGTTAATCTGTGTGCAGACGTGACAATCCAGTACCTTGACACAGCCCTAGGCATTTAATGAGATTGTACACCATGAATTTTTCCCTCTGTAGAATAACACTGGTGGAAGAAATTCCTGGGTTTCTGAGCCCCTTCTAGCCTGAAAGAACAGGGGCAGTGCCTCCTGGAAGCAAGGCAGTGCTTCATTCCAGAATTTTGGGTATAGGTTTTTTTTTCTTGTTTGGTCGCTTGGTTGCTTTTGTTGTTATTGTTGTTTTGGTTTTGTACACAATTCTTTCTTTCTACAACACAGTTGCCATTCAATACAAAAGTTCTTCAGCTGATGGAGGGAGAAGGTCATAGATGTGTAATGGCCTAGAGCTGAAGTCTAAACATGTGGCTTTGAGTTTAAGGACTACTATAGCTGTTACTAAGAAGGCAGAAGTCTTTAATTACAAATTCTTTTTCTTAGATAGCCTGAAAAAGTCTTATTATAAACCAAACTCACTTTGGCTTTTTTTTTAAGTATTCATCTGTCATTCTTTACACATTCTAGTTTGTTCCAACAAAATATAACTGGTCCCAAGAACAATTATAAGTGAATAAGCAGAGTAGTCACCTGTCAAGCAGAATAAAGACTTTTTAATGTACCTCAACCAAATATCAAAATTTAATGCATTATCCTTTTTAGCTAAGGAATGTCATAGGTAAGTTAGAATGTGTTCATGTTCTAGGCCTTGTATGAGATATCAGGACAATCCAGTAAAAACTATTTATAATTATAGAAAGCAATAGGCAGAGACAACTGTTGTAGGGTCAGTAATGATTAGTAAGTTGTTCTGATTTTATCTAATTGCATTTTCTAGATTTCCAGATAGTTTTTTGAAGCTTAATCTTCAAGTATTAAGAAAATAATTCATCAGATCGTATTCCCAGTGATTCCACTGAAACCAATCCAGACAATCATACTTTTACTTAACTTGGAAAATTTCTGAAGGCTATTTGCACACTAAATTAGCAGTCATTAAGAAACCTTTTAAAAATACATTGATTTTTGATCCATGCGGCTATTCAGGAACCCTTTATTTTACAAACTTGCACAGCAAAACTTAAGAATGGTTTTCAAAAATCAAACAAGATTTTTTTAATAGTTAATGCTATCTCTTGATGTGGGTTTTTTTTTGATATGAATCTACACAACTGCCTTAATGTTTGCTGTGTAATAATTCTGTTTCCTTCTTTAGTAGCATAGATGTGACTCATTAAACTAGTCATTAGGCCTCATTCACTCTGCTAGAAATGGAGCAAATAATTTGTGAACAAGTATTAAGTTGAGACAAGAGTATGCATAGAAGTGCTAAAGCCAGAAGCTAAAGTTATTCAAAACCATAATCATATAGACACCTGATTTGCTTACATACCGTGCTTTATAAAATATTTCTAATAGAGATCCTGGTGTATTTCCTGTGTAAATTAATGGCAACATATTTGTTGATTTATGGAATTTTGGGATCACGGCTAAGTACTAAGGTAATTACAACAAAAACATGTAGGCTTACAGGAAAACAAAGAAAATTCTAATCTGTTGATTGATACATTGTGGCAAGTGTTTAACCAGCTTGCTTATTAATGGCTGTCAGCTAATAAACACCACTTTAATTAGTTTAATCAAGTACCTTATTCAGAGTAGTGATAGCTGAAATTGTGAAGTGCTGTGCAAGCTGAATATGACAGAGCTCTCACCCAGAGTGTGAGTGAAGTCAGGCCAAGCAAGTCTCTGAAGTATAAGGTATACTGTTATTTATTTATTTACTTGTTACCCCTCTTGATCCTCTCAGAGAATTGAACCTGGCACAACTTACTTGTAAACTTGCCCATTAACTTCTTAATAGAAAAATTGTCCTACATCTGTATAGACACTGTCTTTTTGGAGAGGCAGACATGTGTTTCATGTACAGGAGTGCTAAGGAAAGTTCAGCTTTTGTACTTGGAAACAGCTTTTGTACAATAGAAATGGTGCTTACGTGCATACTCAGCAGTGTGCAGTATGTAGGTAGGGCAGATATTTGCAGGGGGGCTACAGGAGAGATGGGAGTGCATGTGCTGCACATGCTGGCCTAATGGTGCAGGAAGCGAGGAAGGAGGGATAATCTGCACTTAAAACAATGTGACAGAGACAGAAGAGAACAACATTTGGGATCACTAGAGTAGGATGAATTTCAGAAGCTTTTATCTTTGATGAAATGTTGCTTTAATTGTTTCTCTTTGAAATGTGTCTCATTTCTGATGGCTGTTTGTGTGGAGTAGTAGCAATGTTCAGTGCTTAATGCATCGGATGGAGAGATCTGGGATTTATCTGTCTCTGATTCTCTGTGTGACCTCTAGCTAATTGTTTCCTCTCCCTGTCTCAGTTTCCTTATCTGTAAAGTGGAGTTAATAATCCTTTCTATCACCCAGTGCATAGTGAAGTTGGACAATTCAATTAATAGTTGTAAAACTAATTTAGCTGCTGGGGCAGAAAGTGATAGAAAAACTGTAAGGAATTATTCATAAATGTGGTAAGCTATCACTGTCCTAATCTGAGGAACAAATGTTCCGTTTCATATTTTTCCTAAATTCTGCTAACTTACTTGCATCACCATTTGTCTTTCTCTTTATTTAACATATTTGTATTAATGTAAGTAAAATCTTTTCATATGGAGTATTACATTAACTAACTGCTAATATCAAACAAGATTATAGGTATGGGCCATATTCTCCCTCAGTAGAACACCAGTGATTTTAAGTTTGAAGTTGAGACCCACTGAGCTATTGGGTGAATTTGGCTTAGTCTTTGGTGTGATTTTATTTATGTTTTTCAGCCAAATAAAATATTATCAGACTATGGACTACAGAGTTTCATGCTGGTACTAATTTAGTATATTTTGATTTTCAATTGTAATAACCATACATCCTGAAGACTGTCAGAGATATTCATATAGTTTAAAGCTTTCTGTTTACTAGTTAGCTGTACAGGCTTCCATAGAAGTAAACAACAATCCCTTATGTCCTTAGATTATTGTTTCTCTACATGCAATTTGGTGTATAGGAGGAAAGCTAAAAGCAAGTACAGTATTCTGTTAGTTGCCTGGCTTCGATATGCAGGTTGCAATAAAGAGTAATAAGGGGTATACTCATGGAAATCCTGTTGAAATCATAAGGCTTTACAAAAAGATTAAGATATTGCGGGGATATGAGGGATGAGAACACAGAATCATAGTATTCAGTATGCTGAGTTGGAAGAGACCATTAGGATCATTGAGTCCAACTCCCAGCCCTGCACAGGGCACTCCAAGAATCACACCATGTGCCTGACAGCAATGTCCAAAGACTTCTTGAACTCTGTCAGGCTTGGTGCTGTGACCACTTCCCTGGGGAGCCTGTTCCAGTGCTCAACCACCCTCTGGGTGAAAAACTTTCTGTGATATTCAATCTAAACCACCACTGACTCAACTTCAGGCCATTCTCTTGGGTCCTGTCACTGGTCACAAGAGTGAAGAGATCAGTGTCTGCCCCTCCTCTTCTCCTTGTGAGGATGTTGCACAACAATAAGGTCTCCTCTCAGTCTCCTCCAGGCTGAACAGACCAAGTGACCTCAGTCACTCCTCATAAGGTTTCCCCTACAGACCCTTCACCATGGCCCTCCTTTAGACACTCTCTAATAGCTTTATATTGTGGTGCCCAAAACTGCACATGCCAGAAAAAGCTCTTCAAAATGCTGGGAGAACAGAGTGCAAAATTTGTGATGAAAACCATTACTGAAACTCCCCCCCCCCCACTCCCCACCAAAAAATATATCAGTTATTATCTGTGATACTTTTCCTAAATATGCTGCTTTGTGACATCAGCATAAACACCAGTGTTCCCTGTCTGTGTCTACATTTCTGGTCTACACTGGCAGTACATGAAGTGTCTCCTTCATGTACTCATGGAGATGAGGCTTGCTGGATCTGCTCCTCCTTGGTTTCAAGGCTGATTTCATATGAGCTCCAGGCTCAGCAGGTGATACTTTGTAGAAATACAGTCAGGTGTACCCTCTCATGCATGAAACATCAACTAAGTGGCCATGATATGAAACTGCTACGACCAGATCTAAGACTTGAGTGTGCCTCCCACATTACAAGCTGAAGGATGAACTTGGGGCAAGAGCTTGAAGTCCCCAGCGAATAAGACTTGCATCATTGCTGAGCTTTGAGTGACCAGGGCAGAAAGAGCAGAGATCATGGGGATGGCAGGGAAAGTCAAACTGTTGCATACATCCAACACTTACAGTGTTAAGAGAAGGAAGTAGGGTAATGCATTGCTAGTACGGTGGTACAATGTTGGTTTTGTCTATAGCAAATGGGTAAATGACGTTGCAAATACTTAATTCATTGTGCTATGGGTGTTGAGCCCTATAGGTCAGCAGAAGACTGTGAGGCAGGGCAGAGAGCAGCACAGTTGTCACAATCAGCTGATACTTTCTGTTACAGATATTTTTCCCCATTACTTGCAGCTTTGCACATCCCCAGTAATTTGGGCTAAAAAGGTCCATCTTGCACAGAAAAAAAAATATTCACAGTCAATTTTCCCTTCTTGTAAGATTTTTAAATTCTTATAAAATCACAGATTGCTCATGCTCAGTAGAGAAATTTGCATTTTGAAAATAAAAAATGTGCAAATCCCACTTTCCTTAGGGTACTCACATGTCTCACGGCTCCCAGGATTGCCAAGACTTCTCAAGAATATCTTTGCAACCTGAGGACTCAGAGACAAAGCTGAACTTTCTTTATGATGAGCTATGCTTTGGAAGAGGTGAAGCTGAACTTGAAGCTGATCTTGTCCTATGTGAAATCCATTGATACACAATAAATCACAAAAACACATAATTCTGGGTTAAGAAGTACTGAGAGCTGAGAGTATTTACTAGGGAACTTGTAGAGTGACTGCAAGCTTGCCCTGTGCTTGTACAGATTCCCAGGCATGTATCCCATCAGTGGACAAAGATAATGAGCCAAAAAAGTGCAGTGGAATAGGAAAGTATGAACCAAAAACACCCAACAGAACAACCAAGAGGCAAGTGGGAGACTGGCAGTCTAAACCATTACAAATATGATGCAAATATGGCTGCAAATGTTTTTTCTTTAATTAAATAAATATTTCATGGCAAAACAGTGTATTCAGAAAATCCCCACTCAGTCCTATAAATAACATTCCTAGTCAGGAGGACTTCTGAGCCTATTTGCTCTACTCAAGGACTTCTTTCTCTCAGGTTATATCTGGTTACTTGAGGCAGCTACTGCACCTTTGAGACAGACTTAGATACAAGATGAGTGAGGGTGGCTACATAAAAGCAGCTGCATTCCAGTATAATCATGCAACTTGGGTTGGGGTGATGCCCTAAGAGTTCTGTACCAATAAAGACTATTCCATACAATGCCTATATGACCCAAAATACCGACTAAACTATAAGTTTTCCAAAATGCTGTGAGGTTTGGGGGATTTTTCACCCTTGAAAAAACCACTCTAGATAACACCCTAGTTACCCATCTAGAGAGGTGCGTGATCACCCACTGAAGTATAAAAATAATGTTATTTTTTCAAATTTTATGACATTTTCAAAGTCATAAAATGGAAGCATTTGGAACAGAAGTGATTAAAAAGACAGCCAGTACACTTCCTGTGTGGAAATTAATTTCTCTTGGCTGTATCATTGACCTGTCCTCACTGTTCCCTGTAATAGGAACCAAATGCCTGATGCCTGATAGTGTTACTCTTGCTAGGTTTCCTCATCAGAAACAAATCTTTCTCCACGTGTTGTTTGGTTTGGTTTGGTTTTTTTAAGCAGGCTGGTCTTTCTTCATAGCCAGAACTGACAGTTTCCAGTGGCTCTTTTATAGCTGATATACAGGTAGGGCTGTGGGAGAGCTTCATCTCTAACTTTGGATGGCAACAGCAAGAGGTGTCTGTCAGACCAAGTCATCCTAACCTCCTTTCCTATTCCACTGAGAGGAAACAGAAACTTTCCAAGCATGGTCCAACTGTCCTGCTATAGTGACCATTGGATCTTTAGTGCTTAGAAAGGAGTCCAGATGACTACTTCAGATGAAGTCTTCTGAGTTGAAAAGAACACCCTCTTTTGAAATTAAAATCTCCCTGTTCTTCGCTATTCTATAGTTTTTAGTATCAATGTACTTCTAAGCATAAAAGCAAAACTTTTAGAGAACTACAACCTCTCAAACTGAAAAGGGAAGGAGAGGGGAAGGGAGGGGAGAGGAAATGGGAAGGGGAGGGAAAATGGGGAGGGGAGGGGAAATATGGAGGGCAAAAGGGAAGGGAAGGGAAGGGAAGGGATAACAGGTTTCTTTGACTTATTAAAAGCAACTGCATTTCTTCAGAAAATTATAATAGTAAGGAATATATTTAGCTTCCAACACTTCCAAAGGAAAAAAGAAAATAGATACGTCTGAATAAACGTATTTAAAAGAATAGATGTAATCTCTTGCAATATTGATGTTAGCCAAGTTATAACAAGAGAAAGAATGAGTGACAGCAACTCATTATGGTGACATGCCTTAATTTTCCAGATCCAGACATTCTTAAAATAATACTTGCAGAGTAAGTACTAGATGAACTCAGAAAATATATATGAAATTATGCATTTCAGTATATGAAATATGAAGTAATATATGCTTCCCTGAGCATTTTTTTTTCTATATCCGAAAAAAGGTAATAATGCAGAATAACTGGCATCATTTTCTGAATATAATGGAAACTCTGAAATTGCTTCAAAAATTCATTAAATGAGTGCTTAAATAATTGCTTTGACAAGGAAAGAAAAAAGTTAAGGTTACTTTTTTGGTATTTCTCTTCGGTACAGTTACCTTTTCCATTTCAACCAATGTGGCAATTCACTGCAATAATCTAATCTCAAGCAAGCACAATTTAATCTGGGAGCAGAAAAACTATTGAGCTTTATTATAAGCTATTAAAAAATGTCAGTGGTATGAAGAATAAGATATCCTGTTCTGTAAGAAACAAATGGTGAGCCCAGGTGTACAAATTTAACAATTATTTGAGATTAATTTTCCTTTATATTTTTTGGTTTTGTAATATTCATTATCCAACCAAGATTTAGAGAGACCACAAAAATATTTAGAATCATCAAAATTTGTGACAAATGTAAGTGGAAGATGTGCTTCAGATGCTTGGATTTTACCTCAGCTATCAACACTTGATTATTCAGGTTCATTAGTTAGTCAAATTACAGAAATGTCATAGAAGTCACCTTGTAAATGTCAAGCTGAATGTCAGCTGACAGCTGAAATGGTGACATTACTGAAATGCTTCATATGAGGGTACTTTTTGTCACAATAAAAATGTTTTCTGTCCACTGAGACAGCTGTGACTCAATGGTATCTAATTTTAATGTACAGAAGAACAGAAAGGATGGCTTCTGCTTTCAAAGGCTGGAGGGGAAACAATTTCATGAATCTCAGTATGAAAATCTATTGTAGAACCTCTTCAACATTTCAAGTTGCACACTTCAAAATAATTAATTCGTATGTTATTTAATATTATGTTGGTGACTTTCGATGAAATTAAATCAATAGGTTTATTTTCCAACCTCAATGTTTCTTTTTATATATTAGTACAACCCCTAATTTGGGGATGAGGGAGTTAATTCCACCCTATTTATCTAAATGTCTACCCATGCTGAAACAAGCAGAGCAGCAGCACTGCACTTGACTGTAAAGTGGTGGAGTTCTTGATTCTGCTGGCACACTGGCAGGCTTTTGGGCCATTGTGCAAATTACAGTATAATGCAATACCCTAGAAGAAATCATTATACCCAGCCTCTGTGAGCCAGGAATCTCCCACAAAAAATTTGAGCATTTTAATTTGGTTACATATAATGTATGAAATGCAGTTCTTCCAAAGCTAGTGGAATCAGGGGGAGCATTATGATTATGACTCTCTTACTACATTTTTCCATTTAAAAACTGGGATCAGACCTGAACAGAACAAAAGGACGAAGTACAATTTGAATGCTAGAGACTGTGTGCAGGATAATATGAAGGGAAAAACACAGTTAGCATGTGAGTAACTGCTCGGTGCCTTTGCATGTCCTGAGTATCTGCTCTGTAAGCTGCCCTTTCAATAGCAGTTTATACATTATGAGTATGACAGGTAATACTGAATTTTGAATACTGGGTTTTTTTCCAAATCTTTAGAAAGGGTAAGAAATAAGGTTACTCTCTGTGTGGTGGGGGAAGGAGGTCTTTGTGGTTCTTTTTACCATCTCTTTAAAATAAAATGTGAAAAAGCTACTTTGCTTTGTTACGGCTAAGTCAGATTCTGATTAGTTATATACCAACATGGTTCTCATGTCTTTTGAGTATCTTTTTTTTGACAAGTTTGTAGCCAGCACTGCAGCAGGTTCCTACATTGCAAAAGATGAAGGATATATTCTCATTAATTTAGTGGTATTGAGTTGCACCTTATTTAGCCATTAGCAGTCTTTGAATTTAAAAGCAGTATTTGGAGAATGAGGTGTTCAAATTTGGCTGTTTGCAAGGGAAGGATGCATCCAAGCCTCTGAAAGTGCAAAAAAGCAGCAATGTTTCAAAGAGCACAAATGGGACACAGAGGCACTGTGCCACACTAGCCTCTGAAACCAAAACAGCATTATCATCATGGTGTGCATAATGTGTGTAAGATGCCAGTAATCTCAAAAGGCTGAAACTTCCACACAGTAACAACATTTTTATTACATGTGATTCTCAAAATTAGTGAAATTACAGTGAAGTATGTCTAAATTTCTATTCCTAAGACAAAGGAGTGGAAGAAACAGAACTTTGCACATCACAGGAAGGGCGTTCTCAAGCAAATTTCAGGTTATTCTATTTCATTCTCACAGATGTTGAGCAATTAATCCACACCTTTAATCACAGTATACTCAAAGAGATACAGAGATAGAGAAATACAGTGTCTGTAGAGAAACAGAAGGGTCTCAAAAAAAACTTGTTGACTCTCTCTGCATATCCAGTGGCAAACAGAAAACCTCCACGTTGAATGTATGTTTACTGAAAGGGAACATACTCCTAAAGATGGTGTTTTAGAGGTGTAGTGCTGATGAGATGGCTCCTGGCGATTGTGGCCAAAACATGCCTCGGAGCACGCCTAAGGCTGTGATTCCCTGATAAATTAACCCTGCCTGCCTCCTCGCCTCTCTCTTTTGCTGGTGTTGGTGCTCATCTGATCCACAGTGTACCAGTTCAGGGACTTAAACAAGCAGAAAAAATGCTGGTTTTGTGAATTGGATCTCCTCAGTTTGAACCATGCAGCAGTGGTAGCACAGGGGAGGGAAGGGGGAACAGGGTCGGAGGGGTGAAGGAAGAGGATTGCTAAATTGTGATGGAACTCCAGCATAAGTGAAAGTTAAGACAAAAGATTAATTAGTGACATGTTTTATACCTGTTACGGTTAGAAAGGACCTCTGGAGGTCATCTGGTCTAACCCCTCTGTTCAAGCAGGGACACCAACAGACGGTTGCCCAGAAACACATCCAGAAGGCTTCTGAATATTTCCAAGAGGGAAGTTCTTCTGTAATTATGCCATGAATAATTTTTTTTTATTCCATATTAAGTTTTCTAGGAGTAAAGTGGATTCATGTGAAGCTGACAGATAGATGGTATGTTACTCCCCTGAAAGGAATGAGTACATGGCCAAGTGGTTTTATGAAAAATGTTTTGAATATTTGCAGAAATTTTCAGATTTGGGACTCACAGAAGTTGAGCTTCTCCTCACACGGAAATGTTCCAACAATCGAGTAGTCCAATTTTAGCTTAGGAAAACTGTTACCAAGGATCTAGATTTTAATCCAAACAGTGCTTTGGAACCCCAAATCAAGTCCTTCTCTAACATCAGCCATTGTTCCTGTAGGTACAATTAGACCTGCTGCTGGTTTTGCAGAAATCAAGCCTAAGGGGCTGAGCTTGCAACATGACATCCCTCCTAGGAGTAGGATCAGTGTTGGTGTTGGTGTCTCCAGATGGCAATGAAGTGAGCGTCCTGTACAGAAAAAGGGAGCGCATCAGAGAGGTTTTTTAAAATGGTCTTTAAAGGCTGCATGTCATCCAGAGACATTCAAAACAGACTCCAGCCTGAAAGGGGAAAACTTGACAGATTTTAACAAAGCAGACCAAGCCATAGGTTAAAGACTGTTTAGGAGGATTATATTGAACAGTTGTCCATCATACCTGAAATACATTAGCTGAAATTCAGAGATCTCAGGAAATTAAGAATTTGAATCATGCAAATCATCTCCTAAACAAGATAACTTTTTAGAAAATGACTAAAAGGGTTGAGGATTAAAATGTGTTAATTACTTTGGATCAGGTCTCCAAGGGTTTTGACAACGGTGTGAAGAAAGAAGCTTGAACTTAAGTACTGAAAAGTCAACAGTGAAGGCTTTTTTGTACATGAACAATAAAGTCCTTCACTGGGTAAAGAGGACTGGGGTAGAGCAGTGACTGTGGCCAGCCCATCCTGCGTGCCAGGATGAGAAGCCTCCCGGCAAGCATAAAGCACTGCCTCTTGGCAGGAGGCAACCAGGAGCGAGCGAGCACAGGGTACCAGATTAGCCCATATTGTCACAGACTGGCAAAGACTTGTGCCCCGTTTGCCAGAAGATACTGATTCATGTTCCTGACTGCCATTTACTTATATGGCCAATTTACTCTAACCTCTCAATGTCTGTTTTCCCCATCTGCTGAGCATCAGTTAATTAAGAAATCAACTGGAATTTGTTCCATGCTTTAAAAAGCTAATATGATACATAAATACTAAATAATACTAGTAACTTCCTTTGGGATACTTTATAAACTTTTCCTAAGATATCAACAAGTTCCATATGTCCTGTCAGCTAAAACTTCAGGTTTCTCTCAGCAGAAAAAGGCTCAGCAAGCGAAATGTCCATTCTGGAAATTTCCACAATGTTGGAAACTTCTCCCCATCAGGAAGCTAACAATGCCCAAACTGGTTGTTTCTAGCCTTAGAGATGGGAGGTGCATGGTTTAATTTAATTTCAGACATGAAGGCTGCCTGCTCCCTCTTTTTTCATTGCAGCAGCTTCCCATGCTGTGGTCACCTGCTCTGCACTGAGACCCTGCTGTATCTGACTTCATACTGTCCCCAGGGCTTTCTTCCTTTTGGACTAGGGCCCTTCCTTTAAGCCATCAATTTTCATTTCCGAGGCAAAAATGGTTTTGCCAAGACCAGTGTAAGTAAATCCCAAGGCACCCAATGGATCTCATGCTTCTTTGGGTAAAATTCTCCTCAATCAGAGTGATTTTCCTGAGTAAAAATCAAAAGAACTGGTCCTCAGATGCCGTTATTCACATTTTCTTCACTTTAGGTAAGGGCTTGAAGTAGTTTTACCATAGGATAGCTGTTTTTCAGGTAGTTCTTTTTATCTGAATGTTTTTCAAGTGCACTTCTGCTCAAGTGATAAATACGTAATCAATGACACTTCGTTATTCCTCAGATGCCTCCTTTGTGTATATTTGGTGAGATGACTCTTTACTGAAGTGGTTAAAATATTGTTACAGTGCTTCACTACCTCCTACAGCACAGAGCTCACCTTTCTGAAAGGACCTTGGGTGTGGCCAGAACTCTTTACTGAGGTCCAGCCCAGTCAGTTCACCAGGTGAAGTCAATGAGGGCACTATTTATGCTGCTGAACTTTTATTGTCAGAGATAAGTGGGGAAAAAGAGAAAAGAAATCTTCAAATTGGAGGCTGATCTTTGAGATTGATCATTGCTTTTAAGCTTGAAAAATTTCACCTGGACATAAAAAATATGCCTGCATATTTATGGACAGTTTTCAGGAATGAGATTTTAAATCTTAAAATTTTCTATTCATATGAAAATCAGTTATGAAATTCTCCAGGACAGTGGTGGAGCCTTTAGAAACTGCAGCTTTTACCTGGTTCAACCATCAACTTTAATCCCTTATGCTCATGTTATTTACATGGCTGTAAATTTTCACACATATCCTACATTCATCTTACATTTAATGTATCTATCCACTTTGTTAGACTGTTGCCTAAAATTGTTACAGCATCATTATTGAAACATTTGGGAATAATCTCAGGGCTGCAGTACAGAGAAATTACTTTCTCCTATAAATTTCATTGGAGAATATTTTTATTTTTCAATGTTTAGTATTGCTATATTCATAATTACTACTTAGGTATTACTGCTATTATTACCTGCCAAGTGGTGTGGTATTTGGAAGACTGTTAGGAATTTAGTATGTAATTTCTTTGTGTAGCAGCTGGGATACTCTAAAGGTAGACAGGGAGTACTGTCAGGGAACAGTGCCTGTGATACTCCTAAAATGTAGTGAAGAGCTGACCCGTGTAGCTCTCCATGCATGGGACAGAGGAGGTCACATTTTCCACTCCAGCCAGTTAGGATTAACCACAGCACAGACCACTCCTGTACTCATACATACATTATGCTCCCTGTCGTGCAAATACTCTTTTCTTCATAGAAACCAAATTAAGATACAAAAGACTACATATATTTTTAAATAGTTCCTCATCCAAAAGATACTCTGACTTGACTTTTTTCCTACTTTTCCTTAGATACTGTTGGAAGCAATAATATTTCAGGCTTATAAGAATGCTTAGAGAAATACATCTTTCTCCTTGAGAGATTTGTTTCAAGCTAATACTACTTTCTGCAAGTGAACATAATGAAGGACAGAGCCAAGAGGAACCTGATAGAAAACATTCCAGTAATGGATAAGAAAGCAAATTAGTAAAATACTGACATGGTAAGTTATACAAATTGTTTCTCTTCTCTGAGCAAAAGGGGAAACACAACTTACTATCTGACAGAGTAGGTCACTTTGATGACATACTTCATGACACCTGCTGTCCCAGCAGAAGCTATTTAATTTCATTTATAAGGTAATTCTTATCTCAAAAGAACAGTCTCATTCATGGTTTCTCTGCTACTTTTTTTTAATATCTAATGCCTAAACCTCCTAAGTAATTTTCTCATCACAAAGAGCATGCAGAAGAGGAAACACCCACTGCTTCCTCCCTCCATCTTCATTATATTATGTACTTGTCTCTCTTCCATTTCCCTTTTTGCGAGCTCTTCACTGCAAGAGTCTTTCTTACTCGTGTATTTGTGTGTGTTTCTGCCTAGTTGTGCAAGCACTAAATGACAAGAAATAATATTTTCTTGTAACTTCTAATGGTGTCTTAACATTATTCTTTGGTACTCAGATAATAATCTTGAAAAATAGATTCTGCCTGACAATTAGTAAAAAGAGCTGACCTGCTTGCCATATATAAGAATAGCTAAAGCCTCTCCTTTGCATTGTTCAGCAGCCAAAATAATACAGAAAAGGACACAAAAATATCAGATGACGTAGTTATATTTACTGGTGTTTTCTCTGCTTTGGAAATAGAAGAGATTCCACAATCTGCCTCACATTTTCTTTCTTCCCCTTTCTTTCCCAGCAGGACCCAAACAGAAACCATGTGGTCTGCAAACAGTGAGTAGGATGGAAATGGTTTCTTGCCCCATCACAAATATTTAAGCATGTCTGATTCTTATTTTTTTGGAAAATTTTCTGTGAGTAAATATTGGTTCTATAAGTGTCTGCAACAGTAAGTGTAGTGTTGGTCCAGTGTCACCAATACTCTGATTCTGTACTCAGCACAGCCTTTAGGTCTTGGAGCCTTTCCCGTCCATGGGTAGTTTAAAACATTTCTTAAACTTGAGCTCAAACCAAACTATAGTTATTCAAGGAACTGAAAAACACACTGGAACATGTGAATATTTCATTTGTAGACAGCCTCTGTTTATCTTTGCTTCAAAGCAAAAACAAAGCCTCTTGGCTTCCTTGTTGTCTTCTTCAACACAGGATGGGAACTCTGCCTTAATTTCTGCAGGACTGTGCAGTACCTAACATCAAAGAGCTGACATTTACATCAGTATGAAAACTCCTGCAGCGCTTAACTCTGCAGTTTGCAAGCTTCTCAGCTACCCTTTCTGCTTGCCTTGCAGAGGAAATGTGGCTGCAGCTTCATCTCCAAGTGCAGAAACAGTGACACCATAAAAAAGCGGAGGACCAAATTAGCTGTGGTTTGTGGTATTTCTTCTTCTGCTTCCATTTTCTGCCCTCTAATCCTATTCACCTCACACATGTAAACCCATTTACTTTAGACAGCGAGCTTTGGGCGTACATCACTTGTTCACCTGTGATTTCAGTCCTTCCCCCCCCAACACCCCCCACCCCCACAATGAATCAATCACCAAGTCTACTTTAATCACAGAGAAGATGCTCTCCTGGTACTACTCATTGTAGCGTCTTTGATTTTAAAGGAGCTATGTTTTTTTTTTCTTTTGTGAGAAAAGGAAGTAGCTGGGGTTAAAATATGTTCTGTGCTTAGAAAAGACATTCTTTTTTGCTTATAGTAACTCACATAGATAATTCTCTACCCTGACTTCCTCTGTGTTATGTCAATTGTCATCCCACTCTGCTGGATTTTGCTCTCATGCAAAATAAATACAAACTGGATTCTTGGACATCAAAAGAAAAAAAAAAAAAGGAAAGTAGTTAAAAACAACACAGAATACACTAATAACCAATTTTAAGCTATTATAAATCACATGCTTATGTTGTGTCACCTTAAAATAAAACATGACTCATATTATTTGGCCATAATTTTACAATTTTTACAACTTGCCCCCAGTGAAAAATGGGGCAAGTCTACTTTCATTTACTTGTCAAAACAACATCTGCAATGTAAATGGTGCTGGTCCTTGCCCTGGCCATATCTAGCTTTCCAAGTCCTCTACTACATATTGGTAGTGATGTAACATAATCAATTTCGAGCAAACAAACTGATCCAGCTCCTACGTACAATGGCTCTTTTTTCCTCATGGGACCGCTGGCTTTCTCCAAAGCTGAATTTCTGGAAATCATCAGGCTTCCCTAGTGAAACTGAGAGAACCTAAAACCTGTTAGCTCTGATAACAAACCTGGGAGATGTGCTGCTGAAGACTGCTATGCGGTTTTCTATGATGTCATATAATGATCAAAGCTTTGTCTGCACACAGGTCACAACGCTTGAACAACACTGATAATCCCTGCTAATTAATCCCATACCAGGGCTCTGGTTACTGACACCAAGCCACACATGCAGACTGAGCAGTATCTTATCATCCCCATGATCACCAGGAAGTGCCACGTCCACTGCTAAAGCTTACCAAGGAAGAAACCTTGGGCAAAGAGGCACCTCCTCAGCTCTAGAACAGCTGTAATTATTCTGTTTAGCATACTTTTTAAAGCCAGAACAGGCAAAGCAGTACAATATCTGAGGGTAGAAGATGTCATACATGTAAAAAGGTGCTCTTACAGTGTAGAACAGGAAAGAGTCTACCTTTGCTAGTAAAATGGTTTTGTGTAAACAGCTGCAGTTACCTCTGCACATGGATAACTATTTACATTAAAACACTACTCATCTCATGACAAAACATTAGCAAAAAAGAAATGTGTAGATCAGGCCTCATCCATGTATGTGTGCTTTCAAACACGTACAAGAACAAAGAGTTTTAGTAAACTGAACAAAACCATTACCATGGCCTCACATAAAGCACTGGTAGCCTTGTGGCTTGCAGTTGCTTAGGCTTTTCAAAGATGAGTCCAAGTACAGGTTTGCAGCACATTACCATGCTCTCAAACACTTTTCTCTTTATTCAGGTCTACAGCATTTTGTGCAGTTTCTTGGAGATGTCACTAGATTGTCTTTTGGTCTTGTGCCTAAGCAGCTCTTACACCCATCTTCCTTCTGGTCTCATGAGAAATCAGCTTCTTCTTCTCTGAAATTTCAACTTTATGTAGTAATTACAAAGTAGTTAGATGGACAAGTATACAATTTGTTTTCTCTCCTTTTGTATTCTGATATTTACCAAGCTGGTTGTTTGCATTTATTTTATAAAAAAGTAATATTTTAAATATCATTGGCATCAGGAAAGTTTTTTTTAGTAATGAACAGTGATTTAAGGAAATTACTGCATCTGGTTTTCATTTTTTTACAGAATATTTATTGGAAAATACGTATTTGTCATGTAAATCAAAAGAATTTGAGACAAGATTGTTAGCTAGGGTAAAAATTTCTCTAGCAGAACCACATCACAATTTACTGAAACCTAAATATTGCAAGTTTTTTTACATTAGAATAAAAAATTTCCATAAAAGAGAGACCTGATAGATTGTAACCTTCTAATAGCGTGTTGGGTCCATTGTAGGTTCTTTTTCAGTTGACTGAAATAATAATATTTTACAAAGAAGCCAGAAAGAAAGAAGGCAAACACACATCCATCTTTGAGAAGGACAAGGAGCATTTGAGGCCGTACAGGCCACTCAGCTGAGCTGCACTTTATGGTAATGTTACATACTGAATCTCCTACAAGCATTTCTAAGCACAGGAAAGATAAGAAGGTGATTGAGAACAGCCAGCACAGAATTATCAAGGGTAAATTATACCTGAACAACCTGATTGCCTTCTGTGATGAGATGACTTGCTCTGGGATGACGGGAGGAGCAGTGAATGTTGTGTACTTTGATTCTACCAAGGCCTTTGATATGGTCTCCCATTATCTTCTTAGAGCCAAATTAGTGGGGTATGAATTTGGTAAGTGGATGATAGCAGTAGAAGAAAATCAGCTGGACCACCATGCTGGAAGAGTAGCAATCAACAGTATGAAGCAGAACTGGTGACTGGTTGTACAAGTGGCCTCTGTCAGGGATTCATAGTGGGGATAACACTGTTTAATATCTTTATTCACGACCTGGGTGGTGGGATGGAACGTGCTCTCAGCAAGTATGTAGGCAATAAGACATTGGAGGGAGCAGCTGTGGTTCAAAGAACCTGGACAGACTGGAGAATGATCTGACAGAAACTCATGAAGTTCAAGGGCAAATGGGATCTGGGATCTTGCATCTGGGAGAGATTAAATAGGTTGTATTAACGACAGTGTAGCCACTTGTCTGGAAAGCATTTATTGCTCTCTGTTCAGTACTTCTGAGGCTGTATCTGAAGTGTGTGTTTGGGGGTACCCAGGATGAGAAAGGCATTGACATACTGGAGCAGGTGCAGTGGAGAGCCACCAGGACAGCTATGGAGCTGCATGACGTGCTTGTGAGAGCAGACTGAGACACCTGGGTGTATTAAGCTGTGAGAAATGAAGGCAAAGAGAAGGTCCTACTGCTGGTTCCAAACACCTAATGGGGGAAGAGCACAGAGAAGACCGAGCTAAGCTCTTCACAGAGAGCCCAGTAACAGGACAAGCAGCAGCAGCCAAAAGTTGGACCAATTAGATTCTTACTAGATACACTGAAAAATGCTTCCCCTGTGCAGGTGGCCAAATACTGGAAAGGTCGCAGGATTTCCTTCTTTGGAGATTTCAGAACTGAAATGGATCAAACTGATGGGTGGTGCAATGGTGACCATGGGATTTCTTTAAATGTAGGTAGGGCAGATGTTAACTTGTTACTTTGTTTAGATACTGTATGGATACAAGCGACACCTGATTTTCACAAGGTCTACTAAAGCTTCAGCGTTCAGTTACTGTTGTCAGTCCTCAGGGTCTTGGTATCTGAGGTTTTGAATGGAGGCATTCAAAATAAAAGGATGTTTCTGTAAATTGAGCTTTGAAAACTCTGTATCTTACTTTCCCATGGCTTTCAGGAGAATCTCCAGGGCTAACCTAATTGTTATCAGCGTAGTGTTTCAAGGTCTCCACCAGAAGAATACTAGAAAGTCCTAAAGCAACACTGAAAGAATGCACAAGCATAACTTTTCTCAAAACAAAACCTGCAGTTCCAGGGACAACTGTCTAAATTAGAACACGTGGGAACAACTGTAGTTCTGAGACAACTCTTCAGCTATTGTAGTTCCTGTGATTAACCATAGCAAGCACAAAATGCTAAAATGGCTTATGCTAGGGAACCTGTAATTCTGGGCTATGAATTGAAAATTCTTCTGAAATTTTGAAAATTATAAAAAAAAACAGCCAGAGGAAAATGGAACCTGCAGTGTTTGGGGTTTTTTACGAAATAAGATAAACTCTCCACCAAGCATTTTTTTCTTAAACAATGTGCAACTAAAGAATTAAATACTACATCTTATTTCTCAATCTGTTATTCAATTGTGTATCCTTTTATGTTTTAAGGGTTATTAAAAGAAGATAGAGGAAGCTTAAAATCTTTTGAACAAGATAAAGAGCATGTTTTGGGGAAAAAAACCAAAGCTTTTATACAGGCACGAGAGCAATTAATAGATTATTCAAAATTACATTTATTACCTGATGTTGACCAAAACACCTTTCAAGTTGAAGAGTAAACAAGAATATGTGTATACAGAATGTCCTTATTAAGCTTGTATTTGATACTTTTTGTAAAATAGCATTATTTTAATAGTGAAATCTAGTAAGGTCAAGGAATTTGCCAGAGAAAAAAAAGGTTTAGATATTGTATATACTGCTCTCTAATCCTCCAGCTGGAGCAACAATGTACAGGAACAATTCTGCAATTTCCTAGCTGATAACACCTGGTAAAACAGGAGTTGGATCAACAGAGAGACACTAGAAAATCCCAGTTGCTCTAGAAAGCTGCACAGAAACAACTCCCAAGGTTGAACTGTAGGGTCTGTGAACCTAAAAAGGGTTAAAAGCCTTTTCTACAGAAAAAGGAAGAGGTTAGCCCTTAAAGACCATATAAGCTGCAAAACCTGGCAGTTGTGGCTTGTTAAACTGCTGGGAGGTGGAACTGGCAGCTGTGCTGCCAAAGTGGGGAAGTCATAAAAGGGAAGCAGAGGGCCCCAGAGGGAGCAGGACAGTTGGGTTTTGCTTCTCTCTGCCTCGAAGAATTGACTTTGTTTGAACTAAAATGGACGCTGCTACTGCTGGATGCTGGTCATAGGGATGCTCTTGGTTTGTTTATGGAGAGCCAAACAAGGTGAAAATCAGCTGTCCCTGCTTCCACTGTTTTTAGGATTGTGACTGCAGGAGCTGCACCTGGCTGTACTAATTTCTCAAGCCTAGACTGAAGTGGGATGCTATTTTTTCACCCTTAAAAAAACCAACCAAACAAAAAAAAGAGAAAGCATTACTTATGTTAGATGTCTGATCTCAAATTGGAGCTGATAATCTCTTTGCAGGGCTTGGTTTTGTACTGTGCTTCCTGTTGAGAAACAAAAATAAACTGGTAGTGCTTAAAATGAAATGTCAGAATCCTTTTGGCTTAAGAAATTATTACATTTATCTTTGCAAATTAATTTTAACAATTTTGAATATGAATTTTAGATTTTGTTCCATAGACTATTTGGAATCTTCTGTAATAATGTGAAATTCTGTGACTCCTGTAGCTCTTGATGGCACATCTAAAAAGTGCAGGCAATGCTTTCTGCCTGTAAACATATGTATCCAGTAATCATTCCCCCATACAAATTGATTTGTTCTTCTGAATATGGAGCAATTAAGGAGTCTGCATTTTAAATAGTTGGTAGATACTGGTTTTCTACTTCTCCTTTTCTGTTTTACAAGTGAAGGAAAGTACTTGTCTCAAAAATATTTGGTCTGGTCTTTTTGTATTTCCAAAAAAATGGTAATGGTTAATAATTTGACATCCTTGTAGGTTTTGTGCTCTTGTATTATGTATTTGTGCTCATTAACGCATTTCAGACATTATTTTCATCATGTCTTTAAGACACGTTCTTTTAAAAAAATGGCAGCATTTTAGAACTACAGGGTAGATTTAAAGTACCCTAGCTTGGCTTGAAGTGACATGTGCCCAGACCAATTTATGGAGTAATGGAACAATTTATGAGTCTGCCTTAGCTGAAATTAGTTTCTATGGCAGTTGGCCCAGGAAAACTCTGTGAGCCTTCTGTTCTTTGCAGCTGCAGAAAATAATTGTGAAGGGAAATATTACCTTCCAGTAGCTAGGCAAAGCCTCACAAACTATGTGATACCCCTGTCCTTCAAACTGGAGACCTGAACTCATCAGCAGAAATCTTCTGGGTGACCAGTGAGAGAAAAAGCAATTCATATACTTTTTCATACTGAAATAAAGTAACAAATTAGTTTTATGTTTAAACAACAATGCTAAACAAAACTCTGTGGCAAGCATTAAAAAGAGCACACAAGTTTCAGAAGCAAGCTTGTCAAATCATGGTTAATCCCAGGCCTTTCTTAAAATTGAAGGTGAGAGCTCACACTCTTGTTTTAATTTATTCTAACCATTGATGAAGTCAGTCAAGGGCAGGCATTCATTGGCACAGTCTTGCTAGATTATTTACGATTCTTCTCTCTCACTTGTCCACCAGCTTCTGGTTGGGAGTATCTTGCACCAAAAAATGTGAAAAGGCAGAAATTTTAGTACTAATGGCAGAAAAAATGGAGCAGAATGGACAGTGCAAAGTAAATAGTTCACCCCAAGCCTACCTTGTTACATTTTACAAGCCTAGAGGTTCTTCCTTTTGGTCTCCATTGATGCTTCTACATACACTCTGTTCTATTAAGGATAGTAAACTACTTCATGAGAGGCAGAGTATGTTCTCTGCTTGCAAAAAGATCTGCTTAGTGATCTGGTGGTATCACACCTCTTTAATAAGGTTTCCAAGCACTGAGTTGTCCCTGGTTGTGCTCTCTTATTCAGTCCTTGTGGAGTGCAAAAACTTTACATTCAGTTATCAAAAAACATTCAAAATGTCAAAAGACATTCCAAGTCTCAAACACCTGTATATATTGAGGGGTGGATTTCTTTAAAGTTGAGTAGGAAGTGCCAGTTGGGATTTGAAATGCACAGTAACCCGGAGAATTCATCTCCTTCTCTATTTCCCGAAGTGCTTTACATGGGAACCAGATCCTGACTAGATTTCTAAGAGGCAGCTAAGGACTCACTGAAACTTCCAAACAGGTTGTACTTTCACATCTTGGCCCTTCATTTTCCTGTCAGTGCCTGGACATCATCACAACATCTAGAGTTAGTTTGCTCACCAGTTATCAGTGAATTGAAACATGCAGCATGAATGCAGTTGTGGAGATATGTGGCCCAAGAGATAGAATTATAGAGTCATTTAGGTTGAAAAAGACCTCTAAGAACTAGTCCAACTATTAACCCAGCACTGCCAAGTCCATCACTAAAACATGTTCCTAATGGACATGTCTCTCTGTGGGCATTACAGGCAATAAAGCACCATGTTTAGTCTTAGCTCTGAAGTGTTTTAATACTGTCCCAGAAGGTCTTTCATCTCCCATTTCTGTATAGGCACCATGAATGCTGACTGCAACATATACTCACAGTGTCATGCTATAAAAAAACTGTTAATGGACTGAAATACAACTTCCATGTCATGACACACTGTATGAATAAAACTTCCCCCACACCTGCACAAAAATGTCCCTAAGGCATAAAGGAACAAAGAAAAGACTTGGATTGTGTGCTCTCTCTCTGTAGAAAGCCTATCTCCAAGGCTTAGCTTCCAGTAAGGATTAGGGTACAGTTAGGATTAGGGTTGAGAGAAGGAGAGCCTGCTGCTGCAGCTGGAATAGGTTTAGAAAGTAGCTTCAGAGAAAAACAGTGCAGAGAGAACTTGGAAGGGAAAGTGTTTTGGTGTGGGCATTGGTGGGGTGTCCTGGTCTAAGACTCACCCTGTGGTCATAGTTAGGGCTGAGAAAAAGAGAAAGCCAAGGCAAGGGCTAGACAGTTGGAAGGGGCTTAGAAGAGGGCTCTCAAAGTGAAGGGTGGGCTGCAAAGAGAAATTGGCTTCAAGAACTTCCTTCTCTGGGCAGCGGCTGAGGGTCATGTCTGAAGCTCAGCCTCTGAGATTAAAGTCAGGGTTAGGCTTGAGAGAGGGAGCCACAAGCTGCTGCCGCAGTGGGACTGTGAAAGAATGGATAACTGGAAGTGTTAGCTGCAAGGAGAATTCGATTCCCAGAAGTTTTCTGTTTGACCTAGCCCAAGGTGAAGCGTAGCCCAAGGCTCAGCCTTTGGCTGGTTTTATTGATATGGCTGAGATGGGTTGACCTTGGCTGGATGCCCATCAAGTTACACAATCACTCCCCTCCTCAGCTGGACAGGGGAAGCCTCCTTCCCAGGTTCAACTTCACTCCCAATTTTATCCACCTTTTCCCCCCACTGGGGGCATGGGGGTCTGTGGTCAGTTTATCACACACTGTCTTTGCTGCTCCTTTCTCCTTCTTCCTCCCCTGCTCCAGTGTGAGGTCCCTCCTACAGCAGACAGTTCTCCGTGAACTTCTTCAACATGAGTCCTTCCCACAGGCTGTAGTTCTTCATGAACTGCTTTAGCATGGGCCATTTCTGCAGGATGCAAGTCCTTTGGGAGCAGACTGCTCCAGCGTGGGTTGGCATCTTCTCTCAGAAGCCACCCCTATAGCCCCCCACACTACCAAAACCTTTGCCACGCAAAAAAATAGAGCCTAGAGCTGCACTGAGAGTTGACTTAGAAAGAAGGTGGGCTGAAAGGAGAACTTGGCTGAGAGACTGTTTTGACTTGGGAATTAAAAGGGCAGGGGGAGGGGTGTCTGACAGCATTTGATTATGTTTACATCGGGATTAGAGTTAAGGCTGGAAGAAAGAGCCTGAAATTCCAGCAGGAGGGGAGTTAGAGAGGGGCTTTTAAGGGGAAGTCTAAGTTCAAGGAGAGCTTGGCAGGGCTGCCTGGTCTGAGGCTCGGCCTACTATTGTGGCTGGAGCTACAGCTGGGGTTATTTCTGATAACACAAGAGAGTGTAGTGCTGCAATTAGAACAGGCCTAGGACACTTTGTTGTGACTGGTGCTCAGCAGTCCTGGTCTGAAGTCCACCATACAGCTTGTGTGAGGGTTAGGGCTGGTGCTGGGAGCCAAAAAGAGCCTAGAGCTCCTGGTGGAGGGAGGCTTGGTGAGAGCAGCTGATAGGGAAAATCTTGGACCACAGGGATAGCTTGCCTGCAAAAACTGGTAGGTAGAAGCAATGACTGAGGGGCCTGGTCCAAGGCTCAACATAACTTCTAGGTGTAGGGCGAGGTTTGAGGTTATGTTTGACAGAACGAAAGAGAGAACAGCTGCAGCTGGCTCAGGGCCAGAAAGTGACTGTCCCAGGAAAGTGTAGGCTGCCAGAAGAACTTGGCAGCGAGAAATTCCTGGTGTGGGCACTGGCACCACATCCAAAGCCCAGCATATGGTTTGTTTGAGGCTTAAGGTTAGAGCTGAGAGACACAGAGGACCTGGAGCTGCAGCTGGAATGGAGCTAGAAGGGAGCTCTTAAAAAAAAAGTGTGGGTTAGAGAAAATGGGGCAGGGAGAATATTTTCTTGAGAGCACTGGCTGGGGGTCATGGTTTAAAGATCTGTGTTAATGTTAAGGTGGGCATTTGGACAGAGAGAGCCCAGAGCTGCAGACGGAGAGGGCTTAAAAGTGAACGTATCAAAGGAAGGGGTAGGCTGTGAGAAGAATGTGACTGTGACAATGTTTTGGTGTGGGCAATGGCTGGGGACCCTGCACTGTGACTCAGCATAAAATTACATTTGCCCTCAGGGTTAGTGGTAGAACCGGGGGAGAGAGAGCCCTGGAGCTCCAGCTGAAGGTGAGTTAAACGGGGTTTGAAAGGGAAGTCTAGGCTGCAAGAAGTGGACTGGGAAAATTTTTACTTTGGGCACTGGCTGGAGGGCCTCAGCCTCTGTTCTATTTTAAGGAATAGGATTACAACTGAGGGAAAGAGACATCCCAAGAGGAGTGTAGGCTGCAAGTGCAATCAAGTTTTGTCTCTTCAAGTGACCCGTGTTTCCAGCTGCATCTATGTCATGGATTCAGTGGAAAATCTGTGCCCACAGTGGTTCCTACAGGAAAGGCAAGTACAGGCAACCATCTTTGTTTGTGATACTTAAAACTGAAGAGGACAAAACTTTGCCTCAGACCTTGTCATGTAAATAGCCCAGGCCCTGGAATTTTTAAAATTCTGCTGTCATTGTTATGGTCAACATCTTTTGTTCTTCTGATAAAACAACCTTCTTTAGTGAGAACTCATATTTGCAGGGAAGAGCTCTTTAGAATCTAGGCCAAGATGACAAGAAAGTCTTCTGGAAAAAAAGAGCAACTTCCTTCCTCAGCCTTCCCTATAAAAAACCTACTAAAATATTTGCTATTTATTATTTATTATTTATAAACCAAAATGCTTCACTATATGGATTTACTCTGCAAAGATGATGAAAGACACGTATGTGGCAGATGTTAGTCATGTTGATGTGTGCAGCATTGCATGCTGCTCAGACGTCATGTTCTAAGCGTAATGTAAGGGATAAAGTGGGTACTGAACTCTTCTGAAAGTCTGACTTCAAATCTATATTTAGGCATCTAAGTGACCTGCTTTTATTCAAGGTGCTGACTACTCAGCTGCTTCCATTGACTGCAGCAGAATAGAAGGGATTTTTTTGTTGTCGAATCTATTTTCAAGAAAAAAATTACAGTTTAGTATCTTTGTAACTCCTAAGTAATTCTGTTAAAAAAAAAAAAAGGACAGAAAATTAAATACATCTCTCTTTTGTCCTACTCTCCATAAGATGAAGGAAAGGGACGATATAATAAATCCCAGTAACTGTTTCTGTGCAGGATGGAGATTAAACATTACTGGTTTAGATTCCAGCATGATAGATAACTTTGCTGTTGAGATCACAATGGCAAAAGAAAAATGGAGAGGTGCGACACATTTTTAAATTTATGCCTGTGTTGGGGTCCCAGACTCATGTATTGACCTTAGTTGCCCTGAACAGCCACACCTGGGAACACCTTCTGCCCAGGACCTCCACTTAAGCTCAGGTAGGGCACGGTTTAGGTCATTGCCTGAGCTATGTTGTAGGCATACCTGTCTCCAGTTCTGTATTCTGGCTATACCTTGGGCCTCTCTTGTAGGTAGCTTGCCTGCACCTCCGTTTCTGGATAGACCCTATGCCTACACTGTGCCTTCCTGGAGGGACCTGGTTCATCACCTCAGCTTCTCTGGGACTGCTGATAAGACGTGTGCTGTTGCCAGCACCCTGCCCACTGAGTGTGGGCCCTTTGGGACCATGCCTTGTCACTGAGGGCACTGGTTGCACTGGGATGACCCTCACTGGTGGTTTGTCCACCTCATGGGGCAGCCCAGTTCTTGCTTATCCCTAAGGATCTGGTCACCTTGCTGAGGTATCAACTGATGAACAAAGCAAGATCTACAGCAGACAGGTCAGTTTATATTATTCAGAAGCGGATGGATGACTTATTGTAAAGGCACAGGAGATGTATGCTCTGTGTTACCCGTGGGTACTGACCCTGAACAGTGGCGGCAGGTGTCATTGGGGTTCCTCATTATACAGTGGAGCAAAGCGTATGTGACGTTTGATATTTCTGAGCTGAGCAGATATGCCTTTGCAGGGTGTCGCCTGTGACTGACCACATCCTCTGTGACCGTGGAGGCAGTCAAGAAACATTCTGCCGGGGGTATAACGGGACAGTGAGGTCATAGGGGTGCAATACTCCTGCATTGGACCGAGCTTTCTGTATTAACTGCATGCCGACTGTAAGGAACCGCTCTGCTCGGGGGGCCGAGCTGGGGCGGGAGCAGCTGGTAAAGCCCTGCCGCAGAGATCCCTCTCATTCCTACAGGTTCCTTTACAGAGAGGGAACTGGAAACCGGAGTAACTATCACACAAACTGCACAGCGTTACGGTGTGAGCGACTAGCTAGCTAAAGACTAGGGCGACGACAGGCTTGGTTTCCCAGAGAACTGGAGATGGGTATGAGGACCGGACGGCAGCGGACGAGAACCACCTTCTCCCCCGGGCGGCGCCGAGCCGTAACCCATCCCTGAGGGGAGGGAAGCGCGGGCGGCCCCGCTCCCTCAGTGCCCGCGGCCGCGCAGGCGCCGCGCGCGGGGAGCATGCGCAGTGGGGCGGCAGAGCCGGCGCTCCGCGGTTCCCGCGGGGGCGGGGCGGGCGC
>VXAD01007427.1:94431-238477 GCA_013399195.1 Dicrurus megarhynchus
GCTCGCCCCGGCGGGGCCGGGAGCGCGTTACCGAGCGTGGGGAGTGCGGCGGGGAGCGGCTGCGGTGCCCTGCCCGGGCGCGGGTGATGCGCGGGGCCGTGCCGAGTGCCTGCGGTAGCCCGTGTCCGCCCTTTCGCCCAGCGGTTCCGCTCGGTGGCAGCGGGCGGGAGGGGACGGTGTTGTGAGCGGAGCCCGAGCAGCTCCGCTCCTGCCGCCGGCCGCGCGCGCGGGCGGCGCATGGATGTGCTGCAGTTGGGAAAAATCCCGGTTATCAGTGGGAACTGGGCAAGTTCGTCCGGTGTCCGTGCGGTTCGTTTCGGCAAGTGTCCGCTGCTGGTGTGCGCGGGGGAGGGGAGGAGGAAGGGCTTGGTGTGGTAAGGCGGCAGAACTGCACCATTTGCGAAGTGCTCCATCACTCTGCGGGGACGGGCGGCCCGGGCTTCGGGAGAACCCCCGGCCGGGCGCTGGTCAGCGTTAAAATTAGGAGCCTGGTAAAGATGTCACATGGTTTGGGCATTATGAGGTTCAGGTCGCAGCTTTGTATCTTTAAATAGCCGCCGTGGCAGGTTAAAAGCGTAGAGCCCAAAGATCGCCAAAAATCGGATATCAGGGCAGTTGAGCAAAAAACGTATTCCCTTCGGCTGGCGGAGCGAAGCCTGTACGCCTGTGTCGGGTTTGCATGGGTTACGTCTGCTGCTGTGTAACGAGGCTGTAAGAATGTCAATGTGCAATTTGAGATTAGACTACAAATTTTGTAACAGCCACATGAAACCGGCAGAGCAGCCTGTACTATTAACTCGCTGCTCCTTTTGTTTCCTACATATCCATATCGCATGAGTTTTTTTCCTCTGTGGATGTTTTAGTAGTTTTTGCCCAAAGCCTGGAGTCTGTGCATCAAGACTGAGCCCTGTTAGAGTTGTGTTAAACAGCACAGTGCCTGAAGTGAGGATCATGGGGAAATGCTTTGGCTTTACGTACCAGACAGAGGAGAAGCTCCAGTGAAGTTGAATAGGCTGCTTAAGGTTTCTCTGTGAGCCGTAGGAAATGGTGACAAAGGATTTCAAGTTTTCTATAGGTCAGTTGTGAGCAGTGGCATCCTATGTCATGAACTGATAAAACAGTATTTATCTACAAAGCAGAAATATCTTTAATTGTAGATATTATATTGTATTCTATATCTAATAAATGATATAATGTATATATAATATATAAAAATTATATTCTGTTTGCCCGAATTGGGCTTAAATACACAAATTTCTTTTGCTCCTTTTTTAGTGGCTAGTGTTATTCATAGAAAAATTCCCAAACAGGCCTCTTTAATGAAAGCAAGCAAGCTGGTAGTTGCAGGGTGAGTGACTTGTACTGAATGGCAGCATGTGCTAGCTGTTCACTGTCTCCCTGAGGAGAGCAGGAGAAGATCACTGATGAAAACAGAGATCTTCCTGTTGCAACAGCTCATTGCTATGTGAGTTCACACTGGAAATACCACTACTTCTAGAGGAAAGACCTCTTCAGTACAAATAATAACCAAGTAAATAGTGACAAACACAACACTGCATGTGATCGCCATCCTGCAAGCCATCTGCTGTAGTATGCATAGCTGTTCCCAGTAGAAAATGTAATAGAGTGTGTTGGTTAACGCACAGAAGATTCAAAATTGTGAACTGAAATCCTTCCATTGGAGAGGCTCAAAAAACAACGCCGGCAACACAACAGGCTCAGAGAAAAGAAGGTTCATGTTCACATGAAGGAGATGGTTGTAGGTGTGAATATCTCTTGTGTTCTGCAGATAGCATTCCATTTCCTTACCCTGCTGCAAAATGTGGTCATGAGTAATGCTTGGAGGCCCTGTGGAAGCGAAATACCTCTGAATGAGAGAGCATGGGAAAAAAAAGTTAATTTGATGCATCCAAATTAAACATCTTTTCTTGGCCAAGGATGCAGCATTGAAGTGTTGCGGGCTTCTCTGTTAGATGCTTTTCCTGTCATTTTGTAATGCTTCATGTGGCACTGTCCAGCAAATGAAAGTAAGTGTGCAGCATGGTTTAACTCTGTTCACAAGAGTTTCTCATGGGAGAAATACAAACAATGTGTTTGGATTAATTAGGAATAGGAATTAAGGATCCTTATAGAAATCTATAAGCAAAGGCTAGACTAGGAACTGAGCATAGATCATAGTTCATGATGATAGTAATTAAACTTAGAACATAGTAATAATCTGAAAAATTGTATTTAAGACTACCTGCAGTGCCTATCAATTAATGAGACAATAGAAGTCTGAGTCTTACTAACTGTCTTGGGGAATACATATATATGGAAACAGTGAAGTGAGATGTATTTCCTATGTTTCTGACACTGCTGCATGTTTTGGAAAGAAACACTTAGTGAAGATATAAAGGAAAAAGATGATTTTTCTGTGGGATTATTAACTTCTTAATCTCAGGACTGTATTTGGTTGTTGAGTTTTGGAGGATTTTCAGAGTTTGAAATTGAAGGTGTGAAGAAGTTAAGGAAAAAATATTAAAACTGTTCTCTTAACCCTCCTGTCCTAGGAGGAAACATGACTCTAAAGGGAAAACTTGAACATTGGTGCCACAAAGCTGAGGGCTGACAGCAGAGGTGTGAATTCTTAATGGGGGAAAAATTTGCAGAGGCATGTCTGTTACCCAAGGTTCTTATCAATTAAGAACCTTGGGTAACAGGCAACTGCCCCTCCCTCCCCCCATTCAAAAAACTGTAAGCAACTCTCAGTTGCTGTTTAGGTAGAAGTACAGAGATACCTAATGCAAAATCCTGCTTGGTAATGCAGTCAAATTCAGTAATAACTTCAAAGGGCATGTGAGAGGGAAACGTGAACATTACCCAAATGTCTTATGAAGCAAGAAAAAATGTGTTCACATTCAGAGCCGTAAATTCATTTCTCAGTGTTCTGACATATGCTGTGGAATGAAGCTTGCTGCTAAGTGAAAGGGAAAGCAACTGTGTCCCATTTTGTAGATCTGATTATAATACTGATGACTTGTAGCAGCAAAGACTAATTGTCAGTGCTTGGATCTTGCAGGCATCTGTATCATTAACAGTTGATTTTATCTCGGTCTTTTACCCTGTGTCAAAGATAATCTGGCTGTGCTACTGAAATAAATATTAAACTCAGTGGTTAGTATGACTTAAAGCTGTATTTGTAACAAGCTAACATAATTGTATTTCATTTACAACTGATGTGGTAAATAACATCCTTATTCTTACCTTTGTATTGTCACTGCTGCTGGATTTCCAGCAACTGTAGGTGGCATGTAACTTGTTGCCTAGTGCTTTTGGAAGTAATTCTTCCATCCTTGTTTCCTGTGCATAAAAATGAAAGCCACAGATTCTATGTTTTCTGCATCCTAAGATAATCATCCCAGGCACAATGATGGTCAGTGTGCAATTAGAATTGGTTGCCTGCTTTTTTTAGGAGCTTGTTAGGAAAGCTGGGAATTTGTAGGCTTAGGCCCTTTGAAACGTCACCCTGAAGGATGGCAGAAAATTAATACAAGTGATGGTTTTTGTAACTAGTTTTGAAGTAAAGAACAGGCGGCTGGAGAGCTTGTCTACTGTGTCAACTATTAACTTAAATGTATTTAGGAGAAGAGCATGAATGCCTAATGAAGTTATTGAGCACACTGTACAAGTTTAAAAAAACAAACCTACCAAAAACAAACAGCCCCCCCACCCCAGCCCCTGGAATCTGTAATCGCCATCTGTTTCTTGGAAGATTATAAGCTGATCCAAAAATTTAACAGTGCCTGACTTCTCACTAGCACTTGCTGCCTAATAAGCAAGTGGAGCAACAAGAATACATGGATAAAATTACTTCCTCCCAGCATTTTGAGGAGTACATCAGAAAGAGTGTACTTTCTGTGGCTAAAGAATTCAACACATAATAAACTCCATGACCTTCTTCAACTGCTCACATGAGGCACTGTGAGCTTGATGCTACTGTTGCACTCTCACTTGTAATCTTGCTTGATCTTTTTAACAGAAGTGGAGCACCACTAGGACAGAATAATAAAAAGAGAGGTGTGGGACTCCTGTCTATCAGTGTACCTCCTGGATTCCTTCACCTTTAGAGTTAGAAACTGGGAGTGGGGGGGGGGGTGGAGCATGACAAGTAAGTGCATCTTTCCTCCCCTCTTATGCAGTAAGATATGTTTGATCACATTAAGAATGCTTCTGTATCTGCAGGAAGCTACAAAGTGTCTGTTCTAGTCAGTTTTCAGTTTGGGGTTTTTTTTAGCTAGCATACTGGTCTTTACTGTTACAAACTTTTACCCAGACAAATACACAAGTAGTTCACTTATTAATGCCTGTCCTTATGTTTTAACATGTGACTGGAGAGCTTGTTAGGTAAAATGGAACCTCTTGGTTGTGGCATAAGTGACTTCTTAGTCCTGATTTACCTAGGATCTCTCCTAAGAACTTTCTAGCCTGAAACTTTGTACATGTAGGAAAATGACACTGAAAAAATGTTATTGAATTGTTCCGTAGAAAGATGAAACCTAAATAATTGAAAACTAGGTTATGCCCTTTGGAATAAAAACCACATGTTTATGATTAGTTTTCGTTAAACAAAGGGTGAGATCAGTTGATAAAAACAAGCCCACAGCACTTAGTACTGATGGTATGCCTTCATAAGTTAGAGGAGTTGATAACTTCTGTGTCCATATTTTTAATATAGTCTTAAATGATGGTGTGACTGGTGGCACCCTGAGGATATGGGACCATGATGTTGATTCATGGCTCTGGCTGTCAGCACAACAGATTGGTTGGAAACTGTCTTAGGGTGGGGAGGGCTACTCATCACTTGACAGCTGTGTTCTTACTATTTTTATTTAATGCAGAACATCACTGCTGCAGCTGTGTTATAAGTGGCTTTTCAAAACTAAGGCAAAGTAAAACTAAAGGTACTAATCAGGATTTTAAACAGTGAGCTTGGAAAAAAAGAACATCTTTTGAATTGTTTAATGGAGGTGGTGTTAGACTGTGGGAGAAGGCTCTTTCTAAGAAGCCGGAAGAAATAATGTATTAAAAAGCATTAATTACATAAGAGCAGATAATAAACCAATTAAAACTATTTTAAAACAGTCAGTCGGGCACTCAGCCCAGATGTTTGCATATAGAAGGAAGTAGAACAGGAAGAGCAATTTATCGAAAACTTGGTTCTTTTTTGGGTGTCAGGCTCTGTGTACTGCAGAAATTAATTTGATGCTGCTTCTGCAACTGAGTGGATGGACTAGTAAAAATAAAAAATTGTAAATATTATGGTTAGGTTAAGGGTAGTAAACATGCCTCCATGAAATACAAAGGGGAGTGATATTTCATGTCCTTCTGTAAACTATTGAAAGGGACACATACAATAGCTTCTGTTAGGGATGAGAGTGGAGGAGCTATGAAAGAGCTCTGACAGCAGTTTCAAAACTGCTTTCTGTAGTTTCTCCCAATCTACAAGATAAGGTGCTACAAAGGCTAGGGTCATTTTTTTTTCCCTGTGTGTTTTTGAAACTGAATTTCATTAACCCCAGCAGAGAGGGCTGGACAATGTTCTGTGAAGCAAATAGGCAGCATGAATTTGTTTTGTTGGCTCAATTTAGTTGTCTTATTTGAGTATCCTGCACCAGATGCCTTAAGAGTCTCTAGGGTATTATTTTTGAATTCCTTGCTCATTAAAGCAGACACTTGCATTATGCCCATTGGCCAGGGACTGGTAGATGTTTATTTTCCTTCTGTAGTTTCAGGGTGGCAAACTTTGTTTACAATAACTGACTCACCCCATTTTTCAGTTCCTGCTCTACAGTCCTGTTTTCTGTTCTTCCTTGAAAACATCTTGTGCCTTAGGGATCCATACACTAGCTGTACATTATGCAACCTCATGACAGCTTTCGAGTAAGGTGAAACTAGTCATTATTTACAGCTCTCCAGTGTAATTTTGCCAAAACTAAGCACTGGGGAGTTGTAGTCATTTTGGCTTATGGATATCTTGACTTGTTGAGAGGTTAGTCATCTTGGTTGTTAACTATGAGGTTTTAAAGGTTTGAAAGTAGTACATATTCATCTCCATGTTCCAGTATGAACTCATTATTTTATATTTACTTCCAAGGCATATTTCCATGTGTTTCCATTTCTTTTACTTGATACTTACTATACAAATGTCTAACACAAGTTCTGATTTCTCTTCTTCATTTTCACTGTTGGTAAACCATGTGTTTGCACTTAGCAAAATAGTTGAAGCAGTCCAAGAAATTGCTGCCTCGCTATGGGATGGTAGTGACAAACCTTATTAGTTTTCATAGTCTGCATCCTGGTACGTGAGGACATTGGTTAGCTTTGAATTGTTGAGATGGTGACTTCTTGCATGTGGTTTGCTATGTGATCATCTGTCTTATGATCTTCCTGTAAAGCCTGGGTTGTTCTGTAATAAGTTAATTGGTTTTGTGTTGAGAGATTGCTTAATAAGGGTGTTGTGAAAATTATTTGAAGTAGCTGAATGCTGTAGTGATGGATCTCAAACTGAAAAGAAAACATTAGCTTTATCTTCAAAGGATGGGGTTGAATAGTTTGCAGTAGAAGTACTTAATGACCATACACCTTCTAGAGTACTTGATTTTCATCAGGCTTGGTGAACAGCTACCTCGTGTACTGAGGCAAGGTAATTAGTCTAATCCAACTCCTTTGTGTGCATTATAAGTTCCCAAGGCAATCCTGATATTCACAGCTGTGAGTATATGCATGATCCTTTTAGATTGTAAGACAAGACGGAAAAAATCACATTCCCTTATGTGCCATTATTGAAAGCCTGTGGAGCTCCTTGGTCAGACTGAGACTTACAGAACCACCTTTCAGCTGCTTGAGCTGTCTTTAGTCTTTCGCTTTTCCTCATCTCCCTCCTGATGTCTTAGTCATATGCTGTCTCACAACTCTGCTATACCTGTGTTTGCATTTTATCAATCAAGTCTCTGCCATTCCAGTCTTCCTGGTTAACAAGTTCAGCCATATCTGTTTTCCTTATCAGTTATTACTCAGCTCCAAAGTAATAATCCAGCAGAAGTAATATATTTTGAGGAGGTTTTTAGATGGATCATAATTCATTGAAGTTTGTGGCCCAGCTATGCAAACAGCTGTGCCAGCACAAAGAATGTGGAGTTGATGCAAAAAGAGAAGAGATGGAGGAAAATAACTTCCTTGTAAGGAAGTGCCAGTTTAAGCTAGCATAAGGTTAGACAAAGTACAGCCTCCATAGTACTGAAACCTACTAAAGCTGGGGCTGCTGGACTGGTTTCCATTCTCTCTGGTACTGCTCTGATCCTATGACAAGTTCATTTGGGGAGATATGCTAACAGAAAAACAAATGCAGAAAAGCGAATGGGCTAGGGGTTGTATACCACAAAAGGCCATATTCGTAAGTGTCGGTCCCAGCTTAAAAGAGGAACTGCAAACACTGCAGGGAGCATAAAGGGAAGAGTCTGATGTGTGTGTACTTTAAGGTGATTTTTTTATAGTAGCTTAGGACAGGTGGAGGGACTTGTGTAGCTCTAGTGTGGGCTCTTCGACCACTGATCTCCTATCTATAGCTCAGTTGCATATGTAGTAACCTCAAGTTAAACTGCTGTCCACAGTAAAAAATCCCCACTTGAGTAGAGAACTCTCACTGGGGATTCTGCACTTTCAACAAGGAGACCTCTCTCAACTATTTTAGCCTATTGAAATAGTTGTGTATTTTCAAAAAGAGAGAAATGTCCATATTGTACCCATTGGTTTCTGGTCATCTCTATATCTCTGTTTTTAGAACCATCTAACTTCATAACTTGCATATCCGGAGACTAAATGTCTTCAGAAAAGTAGTAATGGTTTCCTAGGGGCTGGAGTTTTTGAGGTTTCTTTTAGAGGTAAATGCTAACATCTGGAAGAACTTCTGAACAATATTAATTCTTGAGAATCCTACCTTAAATAGTCTCTTGCAGGCTATCAAGTATGTGGCTGTAGCAGTCACTGACTTTTGGGGGGTTTTTTTGGAGGGGAGAGGAAAATACCCAACTTACTTAGCCTAAGGCCAGTTAAAAGAAAGCGGCTTACTAATAGTTTTACTATACTGAACTGAAATTGAGAAATATCTGATTAGCTTGTGGTGCCAAGCTTCAGTGATCATGTTGCCCAGTGTTTTGTAGACCATTGCTAGATCATGTGGGTACCAAAAGCATTTTTGGTACAGCAGACTATGATGTCAGTGTTGCTGGCTGTGCTTTTTATTTGTTCAGTGTGCTTCTTTTCTCTCTCAGAAATGTAAGTTTTCTGTAGTTAGTGTTTATTGGTGTTATGGTGTGGTGTGACCCTTGTGGGTTGGGTTCTGGGTGATTATAACAAAACTTTCTAGAGGAGCTAAGAGAGAAATACTTGTTAAAGTTTGTGGTTATTGGGCCCTTTACAGTGTGCAAATCTCATGTATTATGGTTTCCTGGAGCTGAGCAAAAGTCAGAAGATTGGCATAATGAAAGCAAGGTTGCTAATCTCTGAGCTTCCCACTTTGGTCTGACTTTTTGTATTTTGAGCTGAATATAGAGCTAGTTTTGGGAGTCCAAGTTGCAAAATACCAAAAATTGAGAAAACAGTTGAGTTGAGGAATGGGATATCTATTTTTACTTCTGGAAGAGGAAGGACTTATCAGCACATGCTGTCTCAGCTGGCTATTCAAAAGATCTGGTTGTCTCTCTGGGAAAGACAGCAGTCTCAGACAAGCTGACTTTACTGGAAGGCCCATACCAAACCTCCTCAGTCACTGCAAACTTGCAGGTAGAGGATTCAGAAATGACTCACTCAAACTGAAATGCAGTGTCAGATGCTGACACCAGCTTCCTGTGCAGTGCCTTGGGGTTGATGCAAATTAGGGTCTCCCTGCTGCTCTCAGTGTGTGTTCCCCCCTGCCCTCAGCAGCAGAGGAGAACTGAAAAGAAATTTTCTTGTTTAATAATTCTTTTAGGTCTTCAGCAGAATTGTCAGTTTAATGTGCTTTCAGTCTGACTCATGATTCACTTTGCAGTGTGTGGTATGTTAACCAGCCTTCTCCTATGATTACACAGTGGACAGGACGAAACAAGAAAAGCTTTCTGGATATTTGTCAGGCTCACAGAAGACAAGTGGTAAAAGTCATTTACAGAAACAAAACCTTAGTGCTTGTTAACAAAGCCATGTACCTGCTTGCAGGCAAAAAGCACTGCAGCCGCTGATTCTGGAACCTCTTGCCCCTTCTGTTCCTGATATAGCAGCTTTACCAGCTGTTATTTTGGGCTTCAGCTGATTCAACAATGCTGCTTTCTCTTTCTACGTACAGCTGCAGGCAGTTGTGGCTAGTTATTTCATTTGAGTGAGCAATGTCCTTCAGGCTATATTGGCTCAGGGATGTTAATAGGGTTCAGATGTCTCTGAGCTCACAGAATCCCGAACCCCTTGTCCCTCCTCTGCTTGTTCTGTTGCAGTACATCAAAGCAAAACAGTTTCGAAATATTCGAAATTTCTCTTCCTTCTCCACAATCTCTCCCACCTGTTGAGGTTTTTTCCCCATGTTACAACAGTTACCTGGGGTTGGTATTGGTGCTTTTAGTTCACTTTACAAGCTAATTACTCTTCAGACATTTTTTTTGTACTTGATGAATCTTTCAGAGAAGTATATTGCAACTTTCTCCTTGGAAGATGTCATTCAACAGGATATTTTTAATATTCCTGTCTTGTTGAGGAAATTTCCCAGACTTTCATATTTAAGTCAAGTTTTTCATTTTCCTGTGAATGATTGCTGAGGTTCCTGGCTGAATGTGACTGACTTCACAATTAAAGGTTAAGCACCTAAGAAGTTACGGGAAGAGCCTGAAAGTAGTGGTTGTTCCTGCATGATGTGCTGGTCACCTGAAAGCTGAAGATTCATGGGGTTCTGATGGGTGATGACTCCTTTACAATGGGCTGCTTCTTGCTAACTTCTCTGGAGCAATGTGCCTGAGGTCTTCTTTATCCCATCATAAATGCCCTTCAAAATGTAGAGACTCCTTCCTGAAAAGCCACATTTCTGTTTTACAGTAGAATGTATGTAATGATAGGTAGTTTGGAGGGTGTCTTTGTATTGCTGAAGTTGCTAAGCCATCCTTATAGTATTTGACATGTAAAAATGCTTGTTTTATCCATGTGCCTTAAGACTTACTAGGGTCATGAAAACATTCTTCTTGTTTGATTTTGTCACAAGATAGCATACTGTTCTTGTGGCAGCGCAATGCTGAAAAGTTCAGAAATGAAAAACAGATGAAGGATATAGAGATATGTCTAGCTGGCAGACAGTAATTCAGTCACTGAAATTGCTGTTGCTATGTGCATATGATTATCTCAATAGCAAGGCTGAAATTCACTTTAAAACTGCATTCACTGCTTAAGAGATCCTGTGGTTTTTTTATTTACAAGGTGACATTGATTTAAACCATCATATTTTAATGTGTGTTACTTTATGTAGTTGAGTAGGCCAAGATGTCAGCTGAAACCTGGACACAAGGGCATAGACATCCTTGTATTCAGGTGGTGCAAAGTAACACCTGAAGTAACCTATTTGATTTTGTTTGTGTTGCCATGGGACCCCTTTTGAACTGAAGACATCATCCAGGAGATCTGTCACATGTAAGCACATAACTGAGGTTTCAGGATTGCTTGTTCTTCAGTCAGACTTGTATTCTGACCAATAGTGGCCTTTTGATAAGCAAAACTGAAAGGGATCTGGATCATCTGCATCTCGCTGATAGTCTTGAAATGTATATAGCCTATTCTTCAAAAAAATAAAAGGAATAAAAAAGTTGGGGAGTTTGAAATGTTCTGTGAACATTGGGCTTGCTGGTCAAAGATTTTGAAAAGAGTTAATTTGGGACACACTAGTTTCTGATATGGCAAGCACTGTATTTAAAAAATAAAAAACCTAGGCCCTTCATTAAAGGAAAAACATAGATCTGGTTGTGTGGAGTTCTCAAAATGAAGTTGTGTAGCTGCTCATAAAGACAAGTAGTTTTACTGCAAAAGTTTCCCTGATTTTCTTCACCTGCTATTGCCAACAGTGGTGCAAGCTGGCATGGATCATTTGGATGATGAAATTTAATACTATGACTTCAAGTAGGTGGAAGAAGCAACTGAGAGCCAAGATAGTAAAGCATGATTCTTGAGCTACATTTTCTCTACAACTTAGCATTGCTTCCCTAGCTGGCAAGTCTGAGCTCAGAATTAGTTTGTCAGATTCATGCTTGCTGTTTTTCCCCTTACTTGAGTATAAGTTTTTCACAGAAGTTTCTGTGTAACCTCCTGTGCTAGGCAGCTCTGCTGAGGGATGCAAGTACTTGGCTTTCTGGGTACTATGGAGTGTATCTGGAGCTTGGCTCCATGCTTTTGATGCATCCTGCTTTTCCATACTGTGCAATATGGGCTAATAGTAGTTGTCTGGGTAGTAGTGTTTTTCTCTCTCCTCAAGTGCTTGATATGTTGAAATATTATTCTGTGGGCTGTAGCCATATAGGGTACTTAGTTTATGGAAATGATCTCTCAGTTGTTGAAGTTTGTTTAATCCAGGAACGCTAAGTTTGTTACAGCATAGTTGTTGATGTAGTTATGCCATACATCAATCTCTCTACAATTTGTGCTATTCTTAACCACTCTTTGGAAAACATGCAGTTTTATTTAAGTTTTCAGATATGTCTAGTGTCTCAGAGCTTGAGGTAGGGTGGACAAAAGGGGCCAGACAAACCAGGAGTGAAAATGCTCAGCTTTTGGACTCCTTGAACATAAAATAAACAGTGTGCAGTGAGTCACAGCACTGTCACTACATAACTGAGGGGAGCTTGCAAGTTTAACTTTTTTTTTAATGAACTATCCAAAGCATTGGTATTGTTGAATTTTAGTGTATCTTCCAGGACAGATAAGCTGATGTCCTGCCTAATTAACTTACTGCTTTCTGAAGTGTTTCCTCAAGCTTTGAGATCCTGTGCATTTACATGTATTTGCATAAGTTATGCACAAAGGAAAGTGCTCAGGAGTATCTGACTGGGGCTTCTGGTGGAGTTGGCAGCGCTCAGTGTTGCACAAGGTACCTGTTTCACAGCTCCCCCAGTGAGCAGACAGCTTTGCAGCCACCTTGGAGGGGCATGGTAAATGGAACAGTGATAGAAGTGCAGTCAAACAAATCCAGCCTGCAGCCCTGCTTTTGGGCCAGTCAAGGTGGCACAGGTTGTGGACACTGAAATCTGCTCTTAAAGCATCCAGGGTGACTGATTAGAGAGAGGTGCCCATGCCATGGATGTTTAAAGTTTTGGAATGGTAATTGCGACCAAAAATTTGAATGAGATAAAAAATAGTGTGAAATTACTCCAAAGCTGAGTTAAGCTAACTATCAATGAAAACTCCACAACAGTTTTAGTCATCTTCAGTTATCCAGGCCATGACTGCAAAATTGTTGCATGACTATTGTAAATATAAAATATATCCTCTGTGAGTATAAACATCTTCTACCTAAGTGACACTTTCCTTGTCACTTAGCTCCAGTAGTATGAAACCAAAGACATTTAATCTTGTTAATTTTCCATGGTGATTTACTAATGAACTCTTTAAATTATTTATTGGCTCTCCCCACCCTTTCCAAGGTGTACTTAAGGTCAGGAAGTATGAAATAACTTAACCTGACACCAGTAATACTGCACTGTAATGCCTTCGCTCCTAAAGATTTCCAAGGATCTAAAGCTGGCACTGCACCTTCACTCTCCACATGTGGAAGAGGAAGGGTGTTTTGCAGACTAGAAGGGAATTTTCTTTGGGCATTTACATGGTTTTCAGTTGTTTCTCTGATTTCTGGCCAAGTTGTTAAATATAAAAGCATGGCTTCATCATGAGTGTGGGTCTCCCTAAAACCTGTCCTTTCCACGGGTGAGCCCAGCTGCCAGCAGTGTGTGTGTGTATCTCGTCAGCCAGGTCGGCTGCTTGCCTGCTGAAAACTAACCCTGTGTGAAGGCAGGCAGGGAGGAGCAGAAAGGACAGGAATGGGATGCCAGCACTGCTGGGAACGGTGGGCAAGAGAGCACGCTGGGAGCTGAGCTGTTTGATGTCTTGCTGCAGAGGTAAGGCTAAGCCTTGGTCTATGCCAGCTGTGAACCAGATCCTTTTTGGTACTCTGTTGGTTTCTCTCCCTGCACGGAGGGTAGTGATTTTGAAACTTGGAAGGTTGTAATGGTGATCCTCAAGAGGAGGAGCAATAGATGAAAAAGTGAAATGTCTCTCAGCTGCTGCTTGAAGTTTCTGCTTCTATAGGTTTTACCAACAGCATTATCCTAATAAGCCTCTCTATTATTGAGCTTGTTGTCCTCTAACAAGAGATACCAAGTCTCTTAACACTTAATCAATATTGTACTTGCTATGTCAAGAAAAGAAGCAGTAAAATCTGACAACTCTGATATTGGCAGTTTAAATATGTAGGGGAAATGTTTTTAGATGTATATGCAGCAAATTCTAGGCAACTAAAATGTAAAGGAAATGAAGGCACAGTCTCTGGCATGGGATTTGGTAAAAATCCCTTTGGAATACAGGTAGTCCATGGTAGCTTTTGGTATCTTGGAAATGCTTCTGTTTCTCCCAGTGAGAGACACTGACACCAGCTTTAGTCTATAGCTGAACCTAAAAATGTATGTGTTGGACTTAGTCCATCATAGTATTCTACCTGTAATGTTGTGGGTTTTGCAGTAAGTGATAAGGAAACCTGAGCAAACTGTTCCCCTGCCTCTTTGTCAAGAAATGGGAAAATTATTCTACTTCTTTCAATTAGTCCTCTGATGAGACTCCTTTCTGGCATTATATGAGACTATGGAAAGTCTTCTTTACAGAAATTATATCCTTTTCTCCATGCCTAGAGTCTCTTCCCTTCTATTTTTGAATGTACGTCACTTACATCTCCATTGCTGTGTCCCCTTCCAGTCTAGGGTTATGTCTAGGGTTATGTAAATCTTTCCCCTGAGGGACAATTTATGCTTACTCTGAATAACGGTTTGCCAAATAGGTAATGCTATATTAGCTTGCTTGCATCTGTTATGTCTTTAGGGAGTCTGACTATATGCTCCTAGCAGGAGTCTTGGAAGGGATGACTTGTGGTTCATTTTTAGATGTTGCTTCACTTTTACCTCCTTTTAGCAGCAGTTGTTGTTGGTCTTGGTTCTATTCTTTCCTTTTTTTTTTTTTTTTCCCACTGTTCTAAGTACTGTATCTTTGGCCAAACTGTTTTCTAGGGAGGAGAAAATACCTTTAGGAAATTAAGTACTTAGTTTCTGGTGGGATCTGACAAGTACTGCAGTCAATGCAAAAGGGACAGGCAGAGCTGCCTGGCAGGATGCAGGAGCAATGGGTCTCTCCCGTTGTGGTAGGAGCAAACTCTTGGCTTTGGTGTCTTGCATCCCTTCAGTCTCATCCTTCCCAGTTTTAACTTCACTCATGTTGGGTAGGCTTATAAGACTCTCACAGCAGTGCTACTGTGTAAGTATCTTGGGCAAGCAGGTATAATATTTACATGGGAAAAAAGTAAGAGAACTGTAATTGAAATTACGTATGTTTGTGCAGCCACTGTGCACTGCTGTGTGTTTTATGTGTTGCATCTAATAGTTAACTGACTAAAAAAGACCTTCAGCATCTACTATTGGTCCAACACACTGTTTTAATTTGCCTTTGTTCAGAGACTGACATCTCCTCTCTCTGCTGCTTCAATAAGAGACATGCTTCAGATTCAAGTGGTTTCTCTCCTGAGTGACCTATTTGTATTTTCTCATGCAGTCTTTCTATTAGGCTGTGTCCCAGCAGTATGAATTGCAGCAGAGCAGCAGTGCTACCTGTGGCTTAAGGTACAGGGATAAATAACTGATCAAGCCCTTCTCAGTTGTGTCTGTGGCTTTAATAAAAGGAGGCTGAGTTCCTACTGCTTAGTTTATGCTGGCTCTAGTATTTGTCTGATGATCCAGTAAATCAATTCAGCTTGCTAAAAGACCAGAGACTAATCTGGCAAAAAGTCTGTGTTTTGGGCTTTTGTTTTGTTCTCATTTTTGCTGGGTTCATGGGCTGAATCAACTTGCTTTCTGATCGAAGGGGTTGTTCACAGAAAGGGGAAAAGGAGGCAGGACTATTCCCACTTGCCAAGTGGCAAATCATGTAATTGAGCTTAGCTGGGAAGCAAAAGGCTGGAAAAACCACAGCCTGAGCTGGTCTTGCTGCTGGCTACTGTCTGGGTAGGTCACCAGCTGAGCTCAACAAAAGGCACGTTGAATGCCAGGGGCTGGGAGGCTGGATCTGGCTGACAAGCTGGGTTACTCTGCCATGGAGCTACGTTGGAGAAGGCGATGAGCAGTTAGCACTGTAGTGCTGCATTGTATTGTACAGTAGTCTTCTGAGTTTGAAAGAGTTATTCTGACAATGAGTATTTTCCCTTTCTTATGCTGTTAGGCTTCCATACATCAAACCTGATACCTAGTGGTACTTAGATAATTGGACTGATGTGCTTTCAAGAGCAGCTTCTAGTCTGTGTGAGTTGTAGTGCACATTCTTTGTGCAAATATTCTAGCTCTTCCTTTAATGATGGCAGATCTTGGTGTGGGCTTGAGAAATTCAGAGTTGAGTTGACTCCATATCAACATGTGCATCAAATACTTCCAAAGTATTCTGGACCTGCAACTGAACCAGTATTGTGCTTTGTGGGGTGTTTTCTGCTTCCCTTTCTACCACTGTTTCTGCAAGAGTTTTTAGTCATCACTACCTGCCTTGATTTTTATTTATTTTTCATAACCTGGATGTTCTGATATCTTACCTAAGTAAAATACTGTATCATATGAAGGTCTCCAGAGAGAATTATGACTGCATGGCAAATGTTCTTGGGAGATATACTCATCAGATTTCTTGGTATGTGACAAACTAACTTCTCATTTTGATATTAAAGACTTTCAGGTACTGTGGTTAGTTTTAACACTTCCTCCTCCTTTCAGGATTCTCTGTACAACACTGTGGTAAGAGCTATGTATTGGTGCATGCCATGACTAATGAGCAGTACACTTGAATGAAGCTTTTGCAACAAGAATTTTGATGCTTGTCTCTAACATACTTGTAGATAGCTCTGGTAAATGCTTGAAAGCTTTCTTTTTTTGTCTCAATAGATTAAATTTCATACTTGAATTCAAATCTTAGATGCTACTTATGGTTTGTTGATGTTAGGTGTCACTAGTGCCTTTCCTACAGTTCATTTGTAAAATGTACCGGAGTTACAATTTAGGTGGCATTAGGTATGTCTGACTGTATACATCTGTAGCATGCAAGTGTACTGGTGGTGAGGTAGACAGCAACTTTTTATATCTGCCACAAAAGAAAATTGTAAATACAGTACCAAGAGTGGAGAATGGCATATTCAAGTAAATCCTTGTAATTTCAGGGGACTTAAAACACAATCAGTGGTCTTGGCAGATGGCCAAGGGCCCAGGCGGCTTCTGGAACTCTTCCAGCTGTTAATGGAGTGTTGGTTCTTGATTAAATTTACTGTGGCCACTGAGTCTTGGTCTGCTTGTCTGTGTTAATGTACGCTTTTCTAACAATTAATATTTAATTTTAAAATCTGTTTTAATACTCAAAAGCAGTTTTACAGTATCCTCATGACACAGATCTCTCCTTTACGTTAAGCACAATAAAGATTGAAACACCAGCATGTGAGAGGCCCTACCATAAAAACTAGCTGTTGTAAAAGCCTTGAAATATTTGTGCTGGCAGCCTTGCAGCCTCCCAAGAAACACTGTTGCATTAGTTATGTGAAGTCTATTCTACAGTTGACATAATTAACTGGTTACAAAAAATAAAATCTAATATAGTAGAATTGTGGCGTGGTCAATGGTGCCTTTGACAAGACTTCAGGGTGGTAGTTTGGACATGAGCCTGCTGGACTGACTGCTTTGCCATTTTACTATAGCTGAAAATGTTGCAAAGAAATGGAATGGTAGGGCAATCCCCTTATACTTCCAGGTATGTCAGTGAAAGGAAGAACATACTGAAGTAAGGTGGCTTTAGGATGAGGTTATTCTTTTAATTTGGAAGAAATGGGGAGTTTCTTAAACTTCAGACCCCAAAGAATGAATACCTAAGAATTCAAGTTCAGTTCTGCAAGAGCACTCCTGTTAAAAGGCTACAAACGCTTTTTACATCGATACCACAAATAGTTTGAGACAAGGGGAGGAGTAGATTACTGTAGCATTCGTGTGAGTGCTGGTATGATCCTACAGAGTAGCTGGCTATGTATTGGATTAGTTCAGCTCTCTACATAGAAGTATGTTAGAATTTTTAGGTTTTTTACATTATGAATTTTTCAGGTCAAGGAGTCAATCTAATTGAAGTCAGCAGTAAAAGGTGAGGTAATACTTTTCATGGAAAATATCTTAAACAATTAATGCAAGAACATAATTGCATAAGAGCCTACAAAATGAATGGCTAAGCCTCAGTAAAATTCTTTTAAAGAACTGTTGATGAGAAATCTTCAAGTAAGGCTGTATCTGTAAGAGAAATAGAAGTCACCCATTTGAATTATTTGAGGAACTTTTTAGGTTCTTGAGTAGGTGATTTTTGTTCCCAATTATTAATATATCATACTACTGGGATGTAACTGCAGTGATGTCATATAGATTGGTTTTAGTATCTTTGAAATGCCTTTTCATACCTTCAGTTTGGTTAAATTCTGTCATATTTGCAATGTTTTAGTGTGCCATTACATGTGGTATATTATAGAGGTCTATGAATTTTAAATAATTACTTTCTGGTTATGAAAAAAAAAACCTGATTTATTGCTGCATTTCTTTCTCCAGTCTTACTTTTGTTACCTACACAAGTTAGCTTGCAAATTGTTGGAAGTGAACAGACGTAAGTCTGTTTGTGTAGCAAAAGTTCCTGCTAAAATTCCCAGAGTTTGAGAGTCCAGCAATACTTACTGTGTTACATCTTTAAGCAAGACTACTTTGTCTTCACTGTATGTTTTTTTTCATGCTGAAGAGATGAACCTGTAGTGAAGGGAGGCTGTTATGTGCAAGGTACTACCTTGATTCTTACAAAAATAGGAATGTTTATTGTGCAGAGGAGCAGGAAAAAATTCAGTTACTTTGAGACTAAGGCTAAATCTAAGGGAGGTGAATCTAGGGTTCTGTCCCTCACTGAAAAAATGTAGTTAAGTGACTTGTTAGTTTCTATGACGTGGAACATTAGATACACCTATTTCGGTGTGTTTTAAAGTAAGTGTTCTACTCAGAAGGAATATTGAATATTTGGAAGTGAAATCTGATTTTCAGTTGGATGTTAAATATGCCAAGTACTAAAATCATGTTTTAAACACTGAGATTTTGGAGGCAGATGGAAGAAATAATATTTCTGAACCTCCATCTTGTCTTATGGGTGGATCAAGGTCCTGCCTTCACGATCTTGAACTACAAGGTAAACTGTTTTGAAATGCATTAGCCTCATTCTAAACACTGTTATTCTGGAAACTGATGAGGACCCATTCTATAGCTAATGCAAATTTAATGTTGTGGTGTAAATTGTAGCTATTCATATCTCTTTTGTATAAGAAGTGATGCACACTCTGCAGTCTGTGGGTGGGAAAATGAACAAAATTAAGTCTGAATGATACTGTTCAGTCTTTGTAGTTTAGTTCTTATAGACTTTTAACTGTTGTTGTTCAGCACAAGTTTTGTTTTATAATTTGAATGTAATGTTATTGGTACATATGAATTACTTATGTGGAAACTGGTTTTATTCCAGTGCTGATATCTTGCAATGAGAGAATAAGTTGATGAACGAATAAAGTTCAGCTACCACTCTGTGTTTTAAGCAAAACAAAAAACAATCTGGCAGACATTTAGGAGGGCCATAAATCTAATTTTATCAAATCCATGCCTCTGTCTTTTGGTTTGGTTTTTTTTTGTATTGTCCTCCCTGCCCCTGTTTGGTTTTGGTTTTTTAAGGGTGTTGAAGCCTAACTTGAGTCAATGGAAGTGTCTGCTTGTGTAACACATACACCATATGCAGTGTGGCCCAGCTGTGCTTATTGCACGCTTAGTGCCAGACATCATGGCTTAAAGAAACGGTACAGACTAATTTGCATTCTTTAAAGGAAGATTTAAGTCATTCCAGTCTTTTGTGCATCATCAAATACATGTATCAAAATCCATCTCATTCAAAGAGATGGTATAAAAAATAGGGAAATAGAACTTATTAAAAAGAAGGTAACCAAACAGCTCTTAAAACCTAAGTCTCTCAAGGTGACCTGGAGCACAGTGAGGGAGATGGAGGTATGACATAGAGATCGATTGTGAAACAGAGTGCCAGTGTGTGCTATCCAGCAGAATTACAAGAGAGCAGAAGAAACCTGGCTAGCATGGAGACAACTGCCTTCAAAACAAACAAACAAAAGACCAGAAGGAATGTTCAAATGTGTTAAAATTATGAGTCTACTAATCTTAATGTAGAAACACAGTGAAAAGTTTGTGGTTAACAAAAGGCATCAAAACTGATAATGGTGCTTTCTGCCTGCAGATCAGAAGGGTTCCACTGCCTGTAGGAATTGCTGATGATGAGGATGTAAACATATGATGAGGATGGAAGCATATATAGTAGATACAGCTTTTTCAGGGAAGTTAAATAACTTGTGTCTTTGGACACAAGTTTGGGAGGAAACTGGAGATTTCAATTTTTGAACTTTTCTTTGCGAGGGATTCCTCAACTGGTGGATCTAACGTGGTAGAGGCAGGAGAAGAATTTGTGGATGTAGCTGATAACATTATCAGCAGTGAAGCACAAGGATAGGGTGGTATTAACTCTGGTTCTGAATACTCAAAGACGAAATAGCAGAATGCTGATGATGTAAATTCTTGTACAAATCTATCTTGCCAGTGCTATAGAGAATGGCAGGTGTGGTGCCAAAATTTGCGTAAGGGAGGTGATAGCACTTGTAAGGCTCTGATGCTAATGTCTGACACAGTCCTGTTAGTAGTGTTATTTATGCAGCTATCCACTACTTCTGTCCTTACAGTCTCTGCCTTCTCTCTTACAGTCAGTGTGACTTTTGTAAGGAAACCTGTCTTGCAACTTTATGGAGGCTGATGGAGGGTCAATAACCATGTAGATAAAAGTGATTTAGGTGTCTCTAATTTCTAAGTGAATTTTGAGAGGGTCCCTCACTAGCTTTAAAGGGAGCTAATAAGGCATAGCATAACAAGAGAAGATCTTTGTGCTGATAAATTATTCCTTAATTTGTAAAGAAAATAAGGTGGAAGTAAAGGCTTGGCTGTATCAGTAAAGAAAGTCACTTTTAGGCAAGACAAATTGCTGTGGGAATCTAAGACTTTGCTAAATTACCAGGAAAAGCTCTGGTGACTAGTGAAGAAAGCTTGCTGCTGATACTAAATTACTTGGGAGAATAAGGGTCTGAAAGCTGAAAAGAACCACAGAAAAAGTCATATGACTGAATCTCTAGTGCTGTCATTTGTCAGGAGAACAGGTAGCTGCATTGAGGAGAACAGCCTGAGCTTTACATATAATGATGAATGCTAAACTGGCCATAACCATGCAGGAGCAAGGTCTTAGTACTGTTATAATTTAGTAAGTGTCAAACAAGCAATTGTCAATTACCAGAAGAGGAATACAGGGTAAACTAGAAAAGCTTGCTGTATTACTGTGTAAATCCAGTTTGTATCAGCATTATGAGTACTTTGTATGGTCCCCTTCCTGCTAACAGGTACAGTAGAGCTCAAAGCTCAGTTGAGGGCATGAAGGATGATGAAAAATACAGAACAGCTTTGGTGTAGATACTTGACTAAGCATCAAGAGTTGTCAGCATGGAAAATAGATGATTGAAGGAGCTCTCAAGTCTCAAAAGTTATGAGTTAAACTGAGGACTGGGCAGGAAGTGATTTCTGCCTTTTTCCATGAAAAATGTAGAAGTCAGGTTGAAAACCACCAAGTGGTTCTTCGTGCAGCCGATTTGAGACTTTAGAAGATAAAAGCTAACAATCTTTATTTAATCTTAGGGCACAAATCATTGTCATGTACTATAGACTTGATGTCTACATTGCAAGAGGAGGACTGAATTTTAAATTATCAAGGTTATAGACATCTACTTTGTCAATGACAAGCTATTGCTGCTACTCCAGTTCAAAAATAATGCTACCTTTGTTTTTAATGGTCCTTTTGCTTACTGTAAAGCCTTTCTTAGCTAATTAGTTGAAGTTTGGTTATGTGCTTCATATTTGTTATTAAAATCCAAAGGAAAGTACTACTGTTTGAGAAGTGCTGTGATTTGTAGTTGCTTGTATGAGTATGTGGGAATGCTACTCTGACCAAGCTTAATGTTCTCTTCCTCAGTTTAAGCTGTAAGACTTCAATCAGTTTTGTTAGACACTGTACAAAAAGCTCATCACTGTGAGGAAGGTAGCTGATAAGACCTGTATTTAGTCTTTGCTTCACTATCTAATCTGGGTGCTTTCAGTTGCACATCTAAATAATTGAAGAGATGACCCTTCTAAAGGGACAGACGGAGGGAAAGCTCTGCTGAAGAGTTTATTATAAGAAGTAAATCTTGCCCTTGTCCTCAACACACCATGTCAGCTAAAATGAAGGATTGCTTTCTTTATTCAAATCATGTAGCTGGCAGCTTGGTTAATTAGCTTTTTTAAATACAAGATTTTTACAGTTGATGAGTTTCAAAACTTCACCTCAACGCTGCATCATCCAGGAGCGGCAGTGCTCGCTTCCATGACCTCTGGCTTCCTTTGGCGTATTTGTATTTGTGCTGTGTTAGTTTTACCTCATACTGTTTTTTGAAAACGTACCTAATATCTGGTCTTGCATGGAGTGATATCATCATTTACTTTGTGTTGAGATATAAGAATGAGCTGTAATTTTAATTTTTCGTACAACTTTTAGGAGATGAATAAAGTACAAAATTATGAGAAGTGACCTTTTATCAAAGTCTGAGGTTGCCTCTTGTTCTGTTTGAGTCTTAATGAAAAAATGTAATAAGTGAAATAAAGGAACTACAATGAGTGGTCAGAGGTGAAAACTATGCAATCTCTTTACAGTGTATAACAAAAACAGTAAAATTGCTTTGATGCTTTTACTTTGGCTTTAACAGGACCCGAGCAGTTACTAAAATGACTTTATGACATAAAACACCAAAGCATTAAAGGAAATCAATTAAGGACTACTTACCTACTTCTCTACATGATGTGTAGTTAAAGGCTTTCTGTTCAGTGTACTCTTGTTAATGTGAAAGGGGTTTTTTTTATTATTCAGATGAATATTTTAATAAAAGGCTTTTGTATGACGACATGAAATTTAAATGCCTTGCATTCATTATGTTCTGGTGGACTTGTAGTTTCTGGATAGTTTGTGATCAGATTCACTTGTCCACTTACAGAACAGATCTTATGTGCTCTATAAATTGCTTAGACTGAGCTCACAGGAAAAGATTACTTGAAAAACTAGTAATTGATATTGCTGCAAGTTAGACATACTTTGATATAAAACCTCTTAAATCTCGTTGATATGACCATATGCAGTATCAGTTATAAATAAACTTCTATGTATTCTCAGCAGCCTGTCAGTCTAATTGCTGTGCCTGAGAGAGGATAAAAATGTACCTAAGTTTTTCTCTATGTGATAGCTTCTCTGTTTTTTTTTTCTGTGTTTCTCACTTATTATTTTATTTGGAATTCAAACAGTTGAATCTACAAGCTCCTCAGTGTCAGGCTTCGTGGATGTGGACAACATTGGTTCTGTTCCTTGAGGAAGCGGCATCATAATGTATTATTGAAATGTGCAAAACTGTTCCATTTAGTGGTCTTGAAAAAATACTGTCTGCACTGTTAGACTTGTAATCTGTAGTAGTTTGATTTGAGGGTATTTAGAGTATGTTTTAAAGTCAATTGAGGCTGTTTAGAGTGTTTTAGGGCCGTGAGAGTCTCATCCCTTTGTCTTGCCCCTTAATGCATACTCTTAAGGCAGTGCATGGTTGTACAACACCTTTGCCTCATACCGGTCTGATGTGGTATGCTGTTAGTAAGCTGATAATGTTTATGCTCTTTGATGTAAATTGCTTTAAGGCTTCAGAGTATCTAAAAACTTGGGCTACGGTTTTGACTCCTGTAGTTTACTTGAATGCTGATGCATCTTGTTAGGTCCAGTAACATTAAGTCTTTATAATGATTTCCACACATACAAGGTTTTTTATTCTCTATTATGCAAGCATGTGGACTAGACATTTTAACTCTGCTCTTATATGGAAACAGATGCCAGCAATGATTCTAGAAACCGGAACTTTCTGATAATACTTTTTATATAAATTAACAGGAGTTATTAACTTCAACCCAATGTTGTTGCACCGTAAAATTCAATAGTAATAGTTTTTTGTAGGTAACCGGAGCGAGTAAGGGTTTTGTTTATAGTATACGAAGCTATTGTTTTTTTTCTTCAGATCTTTGGAATACTGGATGCAATTTTTTTTTCTTGGGGGGAAAAAAGAGACTTTATCTTACTTTTGGAAGACAGTAACCCTTTTAACCTCTTGCAGCTATACCATTTTAGATATGTATCAAGAGATGAATTCACAAAACAGGTGGTAGGGGTAAGTGCTCATGGCAAAACAACAGTGGAATAAAGTGCAGCAAGCAATGGCTTTTGGTTTGTCCAGGGTTTGCCACGGGTGTGTTTTGGCAGGTGTGTATGCACTTGATTGCCAGCTCTGCTGGGTCTTCCTCCTAGCAACAGTCACCATCAGCTTTAAAGTGTAGCAGTAGTGTCTGAGCTTTTAATATTAAAGAAATGTTCTTGAACATGTAAATAAATTCATTTTTGAGTAGGAGAATGAAGAGCGTGGTAAGAGCATAAATATGGCTTATTTTCTCTAATGAATTTATACTCTCATTTGACATGCAGTGACCATTATTGGAGATAAATACAGTAAGAACTGAAATGACAGAAATAATGATTGCTCTGAGAAGGTGTACCATGGCTTACCAGTGGAACGAGCTATGGTTTGAGTGAAGCACAGTAGAAAAGCATTGTTATAAAATCAGATATCTAAGGCTTTATCTAGTTTCCAGTTAAATCAATAAAACTAACTGATCCTAATGGCATTCTGATTCTCACTCTGTCCATATGCTGATGGCTTTGGGAACACAAGGGACTTAATTTTCTTCCCAACTCAATGTAAAAGTTATTTCTGGCACTCCCTTCTCTTCCCAGATGTGACTCTGCTGCCAAATGGACTATCAGCAGCTTTGTCTGGACCCAGAATTTGGACTGCAAAAGCGAAGTGTGGCTTGGATGTGTGTTTGCTTTATTTAAAGCAGTGATGTGAAGGTACATTCCTGCTGTACATCCCCTGTGGTTCCCACCTGCCTTGGGAAGGTGGGCTCTCCACTTCAGGCCTAGTGCTCACCACATCTCCCCACCTAGGCACAGAAATTTGTCCGAGTACTTCAGGAGGTGAAATGTATTGTTGAAGAATAAAAATAACGAAAAAGAGCTTTTGTCTAGGGTTTTAAAAATAGCTTTACAAGGAGTTGCCAATTAAGGCATCATCTAATGCCTTTGTGCCCGTAAGTTACTCAGGCAAGGAGTTATCTCTTACACGATGTGGTTAAAACCCCATTTTAAATTGGGTTTTTTCGTGTTTAATTGATACAATGGACAACACCATTAGTCTTTTTCTTAAGCTAAAAGTGTTAGTGCCAGTAGTGCTACAGTAGTTGAAATTTTAAGGTGTTGTATGCTTTTTCCCAGATTTTAAAGATCAGAATGCTAAACTGGAATAAAAGCTCATTTACAGCAAGTGCCTTGATTCAAACTTTGTTAAAATCAGCTTTGTCTGGCAGAGGTCTACTTGTAGGTGTTAAGAGGGGTTTTTTATTTTAGCTTATTTAGCTTGGTAATTTAAAATTACAAGAGTTTTCCTTTCTTGCTCCACGTGTGAATAAAACGGAGGTATGAGAGATATGCTACCTTCAAAGTCTCGAAAGAAAGTGATTAAGATTAACCAGATTGAGTAGTGAGGCACAGATAACTTGAAAAAAGCAGCTTTGCTAAAGTCATTAGTCAAGACTGTTTAAGCAGTTATCATTAGCTGGTTTCCATTTAAAGTTATTTTTCAGTAAGCTATACAAATTCTGAATTAAAAAGCTACTTTATGATAAACAATTGTCAACTACTGTTTTCTAATATTCTAAAAAGCCAAGGAAGTCTTTATATCTCTGTGTTATACAGGTTTATGTGTGTACTTGCATATACCCTATTACTCAGCGAAACACAAAAAACAGAATTAATGTAGTGGAAAGTATATGTAGTCACTGGTCAATTAAAATAATAGTTAAAGCCCAAGCATTAAGGTTAATATGTATTATATGAATCAGGGGGTTTTTGCTGTAGGTGATGCATCCCTTCCTATTATACCCATTCTGTTTTATGCAACAGTAGTCTTCTGTTCTGAAACAGGCTCTTTCTTTGACCTCTTATTGTTTTATTACTGAACAATAAGCTTCAAGGCTACAAATGGTTAGTTGTGACATCCCAAACATGTTTTTCAGCTTGAAATAGTGCTAATATACTATTGGGGATTTATGTGCAGAGGCAAAAGGAGAAAGAACAAGATGTGTTGTGTTTTCTGTCCTCTTTTTGTAGCAAAACTAGACCACAGAAAAGCCTGAAGATATCTTAGAGACTTCATTCTTTAAGCATATGTAGGCATGAACTCTGTGACCATTTGAAAAAATTGTGGAATTGAAGTTTTGTAAAAGAAATGTTAAGATTGGTCCAAATGCAGTATGAATAGAAGTGTGCATAGTAAGGGTCTTAGAAAACTGCAGAAAAAAGGGTTAAAAGTATGGCCTATGTTGATAAAGAAGGTCACCATTCCTAGCTGTAAAATGTGAGGAATGTGCTGTTTATGTCAAGACCAAAAGGCTAAAAGAAGGCCCTGAGGATGCTGCATCCCAGCACCAGGAGAATAGTCATGAAGGAGCAGCATGCCCTGTGTGCTCCCCGTCCCTCTTAACTGGGGAGGAAAACCTGATAATGGAGAGACAACCTGACCTAAAGCTCATGAGACTGAAGTTAGTGATTTTGAGACAAAGGACCACCCAGTATTAATCAGTGACTCCTAAAGAATGCCAAAAAAAAGAGCCTAAAATTCATTTTTTTATCACCGGTTGAGGACCCCAAAAATTTCAGGAGGACAAGACTAGTTGTTTTCCCTCTGTCAAAACTTGTGGTGGAAGCAACATCTTCATACTTTGGGTTGTGTGGGAGTGAGTGAGTGAAATCTGAAAGTGTAGTGTGAAGGTGTAAAATCAACTTGCTTTTTTTTTTCCTTTTATTTTATCCATCCTGTAGTCTTGTACTGGGCTACATGGTGCTAATTCCCCTACAATAGCTTTCTGGAAGTTAAATATTTAACTTGCTGCTATTTTATTTTAGTATTTTTGACTGCTGAAGTTGTTAGGGAAATTTAAGTTTGTTAAAAAATATGTTAAGAGATCCATGGACTTGAAAAAGCAATACGCTGTCAGGTATCTTTACTTACAATCCAGCTTTCTGCAGACAGGGAGGTAGGTAGATATACAGGAGGATAGCTAAGAACTCTGTGGTCTTTATTGTACAAAAAAAGGAAATTATCTTATATTTGGGGTTCCTTGTCATGCTGATACTACTTACCCTTGGGAAGTACACCTCCTTTGCCATCCTTATCTAGGAATGGACTACCCTAGTGCTCCTGGTGAATCTTCAACACTTGTCTTGACAGCACTTATGGTGAAAAACTGAGGGATAAGACTGAGGTTAAGAGCATCTAAGTTATTGCCTGAGTATGTTGGTTCTAAAAGATTTCTGGAGAAAAATTTGCAGTAAAACATTGGAAGGCTCTGTGAGTTCTTGAAGTGATGTCCTTCTGCCCTCCTAGTTGCAGCATTATGTGAGGCTGCTGCAAGCAGTGAGGAATGCCAAAGGGCATAATAGAGATGTGCCAGATGTACTGGTACGTGAAGCTACCACATTAAACTATGAACTAATTAAAGTGGATACAGGAACTTGCAAAACCTCCAACCTCCAAAAAAAAAACAAGAAAGCTCTGATTTGCAGGGGAGAAGAGGTGGTTCTTGATGGATGAGTGAGCAAACACTATCAGTGGATCTGCATTTGCAAGACACTATATAGCCAAATATAGGGACAGGGAGAAAGGAAAGCTGCACTTCATTCTAGGAAATAAGCTTTTTTTTTTTCTTGCTGAAAGCAAAGACTTAACAGTGTTTAATACTTCCGTGGAACCAAAAGTACTCATATTACTACGTAAGTGTGTAAAGATGGTTTATGAGCATAGCTAATTATTCATGGTTGGTGAACATGGATAATTCTTACTTGCTTGTCACCACCATGATTAAGAAATGAGAAGAATAAAGTAATCCAAAATTCTCTAACAAAACCATCAGCCATTGTTCTCTACAACCCTGTGAAAGTTTTACTTTTCATTTTCTTGTGTTAATAATGCATTTTTATTTAAAAGTCTGAAAGACCACAGGGCTGGTTTATCAACCTGCATCAGGCTCAAACTGCTCCCTCAGTTGAAGAATTCCCTCTCTTGCAATGGTTCCTCAGTTACAGGTGTTTGGTCTGCAGGTAAAGCAGGGCTTATGCTGCAGGACCACTGCAGCTCAGGTCCTCATGCTGCTGCTCAAGCCAGAGTTTAGCCACTTAATCTCAGGGAAAGATCTGGTACAAACTGGTTAATGTGGAGGGGTCTAGTATCTTCACTTGCCACCAACTGTACATTTTAATCCACATGCATTAGAACCTGAAAAGGTGTTTCTGAATAGAAAGTTTATATCTTGACACCAGCCACATAGTCTTTTACTTTCTTAGCCAAGTTTTGCTGCAAAACTGTTGTCGGTGCAGGGTAGTTCTTATCATGGCATCTGACTCCAAACTGACAAGATTGGATTGTGGGGATGGGGGTGTTTCCTGTCGGTAGAAAAAGTCAGACTGTACCATGGTTCTACTTAGGTTTATAATCACTTTACACTGGAATTTGCCATTTTGGACTGGAGGATTACAGTTCTGTATGGTTGCCCTTAAAACATTTCAGTCTAATTTTGTTACTGATTTTTCATAATGCATGTCTTTGAGCTATTAAAAGGAATTCGATCTTCACATTTTTCTTACAATTTCAATTAAAATAATATTGCTGGACTTTTAAATGCATCATAAATTGCAGCTGTAACAACTTTATCATGCTTCTCTTTTTAAATGCTTTTTGCAAATGATGAATGTTTAGAAAAACATCCTTTTGGGTCAGGAAAATTAGAAGAAATACAGCTTACAGACCAGCACTTAAATATTTTTACACATAAATTAGTCTAGATCCTACAGTTGCCTGTGTAGTGACTGAGAAAAGAGCAGAAACTGGCCAAGCCTGGCTGTGTTTATGCAGCCTCAGAGCACTGTGTGACAGTTAATGACACCATGTTCCTCTCGAGATGGGAATGGCTAGTACAGATCCTCCTACAATGAAAAAACATCCTTGTGTAGGGAGGCAATTGATGATTTCATGAAAGAAATCAAACTGACAATAATTTCCATTGAAATCTCATTTTAAACCCTAAATATTGAGGCCCAGAGGAAACAATAGTGAGCCAGCTGTAGCATAACCTTTACTCAATAAGTTACTTGGTTTTTAGAATATAGTGCTTTGTTCGCAAGTTTCTGTGGAAACTTAAAAACACAGGAAATATGAAATTGAGGGTTACATTGCTTGTAGAGACTTGAAGTCTAATGGAAATGGAATGGAATATCAGTTACTGCTTGCTCAGAGAATGAATACTGTCTTCAGGATAATATGTTTCTGAAGTAAATAGCAAATAGCAGGGGCTCCTGCAGGAGCAGTTGATGCAGCTGTGACAATGTGCATGGGATTTTGGTGGAAGATTCCAGATCTGTGCAACAGGGGATCTCGCTCCCTCCTTGCTCCTTCAAACACCTCCAGAAAGAAAAGAATGAGCTGTTAGCAGCCGAGAAACTTGCTGCTGAGACTTTCCTTAATCAAATAGTCTTTACTCATATGATATATGCTAGTGAGCAGGTCAGTTTGCACTCTTAGTAATGGGTTGCATTTATGCTCTCTCTCCTAAATATCTGTTATAATTTAAAGAAGGAATAAAAGGAATGCTAATTGTTCTGATACCTGGTTGTGGCTACTTCTGAATTAGATGAATGATAAGGTGGTTTTAGTTGTTTAAGCATCTTGGAGATAGATTGCTTAGCAAGCATCTAAGAAAAACTTGCTGCCTAGCTCTCTTGGTACTAGAAACAGTACTCAATTTCCACTTTTACTGTTTCCTTAGGGTTTAAAAACATTAGTTAACCAAGTCTCAGTATGTCTCAGTAATGATGTTATCTGTGCAACTTTCTCCTTACTTAGGAAGCTTTATATGTTAATCTGTTTTTCTGAAGATTTTTCTACCAGAAAATAATGCATGTTGAAAAACAGGGTGGTAAATGACAAGTGATATTGTTCCCATTACCAGCAGTAGATGTTTTAGGAGTGAATTTGCTTTCTGGAAAAGAACCTTGCTCAGTAGTGGTAGTTTATGTTTTAGGAGGAGGTGTTCATTGCTTGATAGTTGAATACTTATACCTTCCTCACATTTTAAGATACTGCTGAGATAACATGGTGTTTATCATTCACTGCAGCTAGACCTCAGGAGTTTCAAGCCCCTTGCTTTCTTGTTGCTATTGCAACTCTTCCATACACTTGTATAACAATCTGTAACTGTTGGTTTATTTATATGATACAGATAACCAGTAAAGAGGTTTCTGTAGTTATGTAGTTGCAGAATGTAAGTGGAGATTCTAAGGACAAAAGGTGGAATACTGGAGTGTGTGAATGCTGCTGTAAGCTGCTGCCGAGCTGTAAACTTTCAAAGAAAAATAGGCAAGGCTCCTGTAATGTTCTGCATTTTTCCATGGAAGTGTTTGGAATATGTGATGGTTTGATCAAACACCAGAGCAAGCAAAATAGACCTCTGTTTTTATGGGCTGAAGAATGTATCAAAAATAACAAATTCAGTAGTATCAATGAAAAAATCATACACAAGCACCATCATCTTCCTAAGAAATATCAAGTCATTCCTGTTGTGGTATCTTTCTCTTGTGAATTCCATGCATTCTTGTCAGAGCAGCATCTACAGCTGATCTGACAACAAGTGGTTAGCAATTAAATGGATCCTTTGATTTCTACCGTGCTGTCAGCTGATGATAGTTGGCTTGAAACAGAACAGAGATTCTTGTGGTATTGTGTGATCTCTACAGCTCAGGATTGTGCAGAAGGGAAGAAAAATGCTCCTTTTCATTCTAGCATCGTACAGTAGCTGATCAGAGCAGCATAGTCTGCTTCTGTTAGCCCACGCTCATCTCTGCTGCTTTTAAAAAAAGTCACTGCATCTTTCTAAGATGGTTATTGTCTAATTTCTGGTTATTGTCATTGTCCTTCTCATGATTCACTTTTTTCTTGTACGAAGACAAGCTGTAAGAGAGTGGCAAGTCAGGTAGCAGTGGTCCTGACTGTTCCAAAGCAGTTCCAGCAGCTTGCAGTGCTCAGTGGTGTGGGAGTTAATCTCCCAAAACTGCCCTTATTCACAGCCTTACAGGAGCTGCACAGGCCGCTGCATTTTCCTTGTCATCACTACTGTAGGAGGAACGGGAATCTCGTCTATAGTCAGCTTAGCGGTTTGGAAAATGGTGCTTTCTCCTCTAAAATAAAAACAGATTGGTCAGACCAATAGCCCATAACCAGAACAGCAACTGCTGCCCTGAGGTGTTCTGCTTGCTGGGAGCTCAACCAAAGAGGTGGGACTGGGGGGAGCTTTGAAAAGCCTGGGATACCAAACCGTGGTGGTGATAGGGCTTCAGGAAGGAATAAAGGAATTTCCTCCCTGTGGAAGAAATGATTCATGTAATGAACAGTCAGCTTCTTACATTTGATGTGTCTAGTTTCCTTACCAAAGAGAAGGTGTGTGAGGGAGTTATAGAAGCTCTCTTTATTATATTTAACAGTTGTTTGGTAAGACGGGACACAAAACAGGTCTGCAGTATTTTGTTATATTGCCTGCTCAAAATTTCATAAGCTGCACTTCAAAATAAATGTATTAAAATCTATAAGATACAGGTTTTCTAGATCTTTGGTTTCCTGTTTATCAGGCACTGGTTTGAAAGTGTGCACTGACTAAAATATAGCCAAACTACAGATGTGCCCTACATCTTCTCTAATCTTAACCTCTGCAAGGACCGAGGAAGAGTATTTTGAGGTGTGACTTTCCTATTCCTATTGTAGATATATGGATTTGTTACTTTGAAATCTTTGGTATAAATAACAAAGCTTGGCATTTGTTCCTTTTTAAGGAAAAGTCCTTAAACTTTGAATTCAGTCAGAGTACATGTTTTGCTGCAGCACCCTGTAGTTCTCAAAAAGCACAGTAGGGATGCGTAAAAGTCAGGAGTTGGCAGAGCGTGTGCCAGGATGCTCCAGCAGACTTGCACAAATGAGCTTGTTATCTTCTCTAGCAATTCTGGGAAAAAATGCTGGTCTTGAATTCATGCTAGCTTTTTCATCGATCTTCAGGAAATGTAATGTGATATGTATACACAAGAAACTCCTACTGAAAAGTCAAAACAAGGCTGAATTAAGTGAGACTGGAAGGACTTGTTAGAATAGTCCACTCTAAGGTTCTTACATCTCTCTGCAGTGATAAATATTTATCATGAGAACAAATTGTTGTGTAGTTTTGAGTTCTTGAGTTGGAGGGAGTGTTACTGGTTTTTTAATGTGCTAAAATAAGGAAATAATAGTTGAAGGCAGACTCAACCCTTCATTTCTGTCCTAATTCTTTTTGCTTTGTGGTCATCTAACTCCAAGACTTCTCTTTGCTTGGTTAGGGATTCCTAACGCAGTTACAGACACTGACAGTGGTGTTACTTACTTGGACTAATCTGTTGCTACTACAGGAGCAACGCACAGTTCTGTGCTTCCTAGAAGTGCAAGCTTTATAGCTTCTGGGATGGGTTTTGTAGCCCGGGTGATGCTTTAAGTGGGCTGGGTTTCACTGTTGTACAAGTGGGGTCTATTTAGATATATACCCGTTTGAGTTCCTATTGGTTCTGTGTAGACCTGAGTCAAATTTTGGGTCTAATAGGGTTGAAATCACTTACACGTACGTTCTCAACTTTGCAGCTCGCTTCTTTAAGTGCTGCTGGAGGAAACTTGAAAAACTTGCCTTGTGTTTCCATATCTTGAAGACCTGCTTTGGCTTGATCTACTGAATCTGAGCCACCTGTGGGGCTTTCAATGCATTTTATGTTTTCAAGTTGGGGCACTGTATTTTTAAACTAATTTTTAAACTTGCAGAAAGATGAGTGCTATAATTAAATACATAATTTATCATGAGAATCCCTGATTTCATTGTATTTTTCAGGGAAATAGCGGTAGCTTACTACTGGGGACTGCAGTTTCACGCTGTTTGGTGTTAAAGCTATCTTTAAACAGGCAGTGAGACATAACTGTTTAACAAAATGGGATTTTCCTAATGAGAATCATTTATTTTGGCTGTATGTAGGTAGTACAATGGGAATTACTACATGAGTTAATATCAACCAATAAATGTGGTGGTTCATAAGGATTGTTGTTGTTCAAGTAAGCAGAAATTATCTAAAGAGGTAAAGTAAAAAATTGGATAATCTGTAGACTCCATGTAGAGCACTAAATACCCCTGTTTAAGCGGTCTATAAAGTGGATTTGCTACAAACATTGGGTTTTTTGGGGGGCTTGTATGGTTTTTTTGTGGGTTTTCTTTTAACATTGAGGAAAAGCATAGATGCATTTCTTAGCTAACTGAAGATACCCTAGAATAATCAGATGCTAGAACCTACTGCTAGCTTGGCAATACCAGATAATATGAGAAGAATTAGTTCTATTAATTCAGTCTTTGAAAGCTTTGAAAGCTCAGCAAACTCCTGGAGCTTCAGAATATATGCTATGTCATTTGCTGATTTGTATCTGTGGTCCAGCAATTAAGACTGTCACAGTCATGTCCCATTGGTCTCCTGGAAAAGTCCCCTTCAGTCTGAAGCAAGACACCAGTTGCTTGGATCCAGTTGATAACTTGACACAAATGAATGGAAAGCCTTGGTATGGACAGAAGGACCGTCATAGGGTCACGCTGTGCCCTGCTCAGGATGAAATACTGTACAACAGTGTAATGTTGTGCTTAATTCACTGCTTGCCATCGTGTCCTGTATCACCCCATCCCACTCTCTCATGCTGGCTGTGGCACTGATGTGGTGCGGCAATGAGCCATTTCAGCCAGTTAACCACTGAAAGGAGAAGGAGGAATCACAGTAGCTGTTCCTGTGGCTCAGCAAGGGGAGAGGCACAAGGATGGGATGCACTAGATTGTCAGGCTCTTTGTAGCTCCCCACCAAAAAACTGCTTTGACATTAGGATTTGTATGAAAAGTGGTTTTCAGGAAAAAAGAAAATACCATTTTGAGGGCTTTTTGCCATTTCTTGTTACTGAGACGTTACCATTTTTGTTGTTCGGGTTATAGAAAAGCAGTTAAATTTAATTCAGAAAGCAGCTGACTTAGCTCTTCCTTGCAATAACAAGATTTGGGTCAGAAAAGATTGGAACAAGAATAACACTGTTGAATTTGCAGTGCTTAACTTACAATGCAGAATTGCCATTTTACCCATATTATTGTTCAGTCTTTTGTTTCCCTTCCAAATCACTGTGTATAAAAGGCCAGGTAACCTTCTGTTGATTTGTTTATTTTAGAAACATGCACAACTACAAAGGTGGGTAGATGATGTGCCCAGAACAACTTGTAATTCCAAAAATAGATGGTTTAGGTTGAGCATCATGCTGATACCTTGGGAGTTGCCTGGGTCTTTTTTTTTGTTTATTCCTTCCTACCACTGAGTTTCTCTCTCCTTCATTTAGTTTCTTTCTACACACCTCTTGGCATTTCTCCCTCTTAACCTGTGAGTTATGGGTTATTTCCATTAAGTTACTGTAGTTCCAATTCTGCAACCTAGCCCTCATTCTCTTGGATATAGGGTAGACAAACACTGAGTGTCTGATTCACGTTTTTCTTTTAGTGGTTTTATGAGGCAGCTCCATAGACATTGTTGTAGGTATTTTTGATCCACAACCTTTGGGATAGAAAGTCAAGCAGCAGCTTATAACGTGATGACTGTGCATAATGTCTGGTGTCAGGAGACACCAGTCTGCTACTGCTACGTATTAGCTGAGACACTCGTGGTTGTAGTTATGTCAAAGTCAGAAACACTAAGGGTCTCTTCAGCCCTGCTTATCTGTCTGAACACCTAAGACTCCTGTCAGAGGCACTTCAAATGTCTTGTCTTTAAAGTATCTGTCCTACCTTGGAGGTTCCACACAGTATTAGGTTGTCTTGAAACTGAATATTGACATCAGCATTCATTCTGTTGTGCAAACAATGGTGGCTTTTTTCCCCTTCTAGATAAAAGAATTGTTTTGTTCTTTCTGTTTTAAAGGCTCTGGCTTGTTTTATCATGAATTCAATGTCCTGGTGTGGCATTTCAGAGAGAGAGGAAGGCTACTCACAAAAAACCTGCTGTGAAACTAGTTTAATATGTTCTGCTTTCTTTGGTTACTGGTGATTCAGCAGAAAACCCAGAGATTATTTTGGAAGAGACCCTGACATGCATTTATAAAAGACACCATTGAGACGAGTCCCCATTCCTGACTGCTGCAAAGTGTTTGCAAGGAATCTTTCTTGTGACTGTAAACTTCTACGCACTTTTCGCCTGACTTGATTGTGTCTGCAGCCACAGATTTATGTCACACCTGGTCTAAGGCTTCTTGTAGGGCACAGTTTGAGAGGGAGGGGGGAGAAGGAAATGAAGATACTTGGATTTAAGTGCTGCTTTGCCCAAAGGCAGAGGTCTTCACTGGAGCTGTGAACAGAGCGTCCTCCTGAGATTGTTCTGGTCCTCTCAAAAAGCAAATCCATCCTGTAGTCAATTAATTACTTGCATTACATGTAGAAACTGTATTTATGGCTTCTACTGTTGTTGCATTCTTCCTTTCCTGATAAAGCAGGTTACTGCTTCTGGAGGTGGAGCTTGTGACTTTTCCAGAAAAAGAAAAAGTGGATATTTTTAGCACAAGCCTGCTTTCCAGGGTGCTATTCATCACCATGTTGCTAAATGACTCCTCACCAATGTGGCAGCAGGTTTTTGCCTCTGTGCTCTTAGGATAAAGGTGTGTTGCTTTTTGTAAGAGTTGATCTAAGGCCTGTCAGCTCTTTCCAAAAGTGTAGTTAAGCACCTCCAGTTCATTAACCATTTCTCAATGCTTTGGCTACAACTAAATATTTTAATTTGGGCAGTGGCTCATAAGACCATAGCTTATCCTTGAATGGCAGCACTCTTGCTTTTTAGTAACTTAGATTTCCTAACTAATAAATCTCACAAAATCAAAGTTGATGTGGTTATAGGTTAAATAGTGCACCCAGGATTTTATATGTAAAGTGTTTAGGAGTCTTTCTACAGTAAAAGTAGGGGCAAACTAGTGCATGAAGTAGAAAGATTTCACATGGAATTTACATATGCTAATGATTATATACTAATAAAAAAATTAGACTCAGTCCACATGAGGTGGAAAATCTGGCATGGTTAAGACTTCAAAAAAGAGTAAATAGTTTTTGGTGGTATAAATGTATTTGCTAGTTGCTCTTTCTAGTCTAGGATTATTTTAGCTAATGACTTTTGGTTTTTTTCCTTTTCCCTACCTGTACTTTTACTAAAAAACAGTTAATAATCTGTGGCTAATTGTAAAATACAACTTAAAAACATCAGAAAAATACTCAGGAAACATAATATATTTATTTTAAAAGAGAACAGATCTCAAACTAGTTACAGTATAAATGACTGATAATTCAGACTTGGAGCCAGGAAAATATTTTTTGTCAATAACACTGCATATTTCATGTTGAAATGTGTTGACAAGACACATGCTTATTTATAAAAGTCTCATCAAATTAAGTTTAAGAAACCAAAACTATAGCTTTGTATTTTTTTTTCTCTTCTTTCCTTTTCTTCCTCCTCCTCAGTCTGCAGTGAGCATTGCTGTTAGCTCAAAGCACTTGCAGAGGTCTAGTTCTTGCAGGAAGAGCAGCTGCTCACAGGCCTTCAGTGTGTCGTATGTCTGGTTTGGGTTTTTTCTCCCTGCACCTTTGCGTGTCCCCTTTGCTGTGTGCTTGTGTGTATTTATACTCTCTGCGATGTAAAATGTATTTTGCATGAGAGTCAACAATCTTTATCCTTGGTCTCCAAAAATTGTTCATACTGCCTAATAGTTCCCAGTAAGTAGGTGCTTTGCAAATGTTTGAATAGCAGAGCAGCAAAGGAATGATGAGTGAAATCCTCTGTGCCTGTACAGCAGCAGATGTCTAGAGCTGAGCTAGTCACCCTCAACTCCATGGGGAATTAAAGCACCTCTTTCTCTGCACTAAAGACATTAAATCTTAGGGCCTGTTTCAAACACTTGACAAGTGTCCTTCTGGACACTTCAAGATCCTTCTGGACCCAGTTTGTTGACTAGGTCACCACTGTGGTAAGTTGGTACGTGCAGCTGAGCCTTGTGCTTCATCTCATGTTATTTCCATTGTCAGTTGAATTCTGCTTAATTAATGGTTGCAAAAACTACTTATAACTTAAATGATTGCATTGGATCTTAAGGCAGCTTACAGTTAAATCTTTCAATCAATGTAATTTCTGTCTGGGGAAGACCAAAGTTTGTTGAAGGAGGATAGAGGAAGGAACGTGAAGCAAGTGACAAATTATGTAGGTGTTTGCTGTATTTCCTGTACATCAGGAGTTGTTAAAGGCTGATTTTGGTTGGATCAGATGAAGAAGAGAGAAGGTTAAGAGGGTGTTAACAACTTGGTATGAATACTTGAGGTGCTTCTTGGTCACTATATAGCTGTGAGCTGGGAACAGGCTCTGGCAGGTTGGATCTTGGATTTGATTTACACTCGTGAATGGGAAGTGTTTCATAACAACTGCAACAGCAGCCAATCTGACAGGTAAGTAGATGCTAGCGAAGTGTTTCGGGTTGTTTTGGGAGTGGGGTGTTTGGATATTTTTTTAGTAAAAGCACACAGGTAAGCTGCTTTGGAAGTGCCTCCACCTCAGCTAGTGAAGGCCAGGTTTGCTTTTGGTTTTACTGCTTGCCTGGAGGCATTAATGCAAGCAGAGCACTTAAGCATACTGTTAAAAAGCACTTTGTGGCCAAATTCAGCCTGTTATTCAAATACATTAGTAGCACAAGGAAAGTAGGCAATCTGTAATTCTTATTAAGGTAAAAAGCAAGTTGCATAAATTTCTTTGTTGAAACAATTTACTTAATGTTTTGAATATTATTTTCCTCTTTTTTTGCACCAAATGCTTTCCATATGCTTTTAAAGTGTTAACAATGAAGTGGATGCTTTAAGGATAAATTATACTTGTATTTTCCCCTAGGTTCTATAAAACAACTAATTTGCAGTAATTTGTGAGCTCAGGAACATCTTTCCTTTAAGCACCCTCTTCTCAAAGAATCTAGTGTAAAAAAAATATTAAAATGACTAATTGTATAAAGATGGGATAGATGCTATTAAAGAGCCACATAAGCATTTCAATAATTTTACTGCAAATGCATTTCTTATCTCTGAGTGGGGCCTTAAGTCCTCTGGATGTTTTGCTTCCTCCAGAACACTTGTTAAAATAGAGCTGAAATGTCTGGTGTGTGAGATGGTGTCAGGAACTGAAAGAGAGGTTATTGCAGTGACTGGTTTAAAAAAATGCTCCTGTTTTTTCAAAAACGAAGAAAACTTAGAGCTGGTGACAGTTTGTGAGCTAGCAGTTCTGAAAGGGAAATTGGACAATAGTTGTTTTCATATCACTCTCTCTGGCATTTGCTCTATCAGGAGATTATTTAAATAGCAAAATTCATACTTTCTCAAGTTAAAGTTGTTCCTGTTTTATGTCACTGACCTTTTATTACTTTCTTAGGCTGTAAGAGCTGTATATTTTACAGAAAAAACATGGCTTGTACAGTACCCATAGTCAATAGTAAATTCATCATTTAATGCTAACTTATGTCTGTAGTGGATTTTTATTTTGACTGTAATTTAGAGACATCTCAACAACAATTAATGCTACCTCAGTTTGAAAGGTCTGACTTAAACCTTATCTGCAAAAATTTATTTTTTGTGTTCAAATCTCAATTAGGAACGTTGTTTGTCTAGTTCTTGGAAGCACAGACTGTCCAAAATTGAACACGAGTCAGTGGGAGCTGTTTCTGTTGTACTCTTCTGAAAACCAGGTGAGAAGTACTCTAGAGTGGGCACCCAAAAATCTGTGTAAGGTTGGGTGCACCAGCCATCCTTTCAATGGGAATTGGTTTCTGACAAGCATAGTTGATAGACAAGAGCTGTTTTCTGTTTTCAATTTGTTTCTGAAACTGCACTCATTCCAAAACAGCTTGTACTGATGTTTCCAGCTCACGTGAGGTGAAGTAAGCTACGCTGGCAGAGGTGCAATTTTTTGCTGGCCTAGATTCGGCCTTCTTTGTGGTTTACTGATGACTCTGTCAAGTGCAGAGCTAGCTCTAACTGCATTACAACCTGAATAAAACAAATTTCCAGATGGTAAACCAAAGTGAAATATGAGAATACAGTATTCTGTATATGTTTCATGTGTACTAACACTTCAAAAGAAGTAACTCAAATGCCTTCCTGGTTGGTACTAGTCCTTAATTCCACCCAACTGTTGAGGAAATTGGGCTGCTTTCCTTGTGGCATTCATCTGAGCTAGTTGTATTCTCTTTGACATGTTTTGTTTCATTAAGAAGACACTGAGAAACAAAACCTCTGCTTCTTCAGAGAGAGATAAATTACCTTGATTCTTTGTGAATGCCTATACATCGGTTCCTCTAGAGCCCATTTGCACTGCAGGTGATGTTCAGGAGCCCTTGTGTTGGAGGAAATGGAGGACCTTTCCTCTTAAGTAGTGGGCAGATATGAACAAGATACTTGTGCTTGCTTTTATATTTTTCAGTCCTAGGTCTGGTAAGCATGATCACTGCTGTGGTTAGAGAGATTGCAGTACGACAGCGTCTGTTTATCCATCATTCAGTATTTTAAGAGATTAGTACAAGGCTATTCTTAGCACTGGCAGATAGATGGTATGTTATTTTAGAATGTGTATTTATTTAATGTTTTCTTTAATGGTATGTGTTAGTATTTGAGGTCACTTGAACTAGCCATGGCTGTATGAGTCATTTTTATCCCATTATTTATCCCTGAATTTTGACATTGTGGTCCAAAACATTTTTTTACCTTTTGTTTTTCTTCTTTCTTTTTTCCGGTGTTTTTTTTTTTTTTTCCCCCCGGGATTATGACCCTATAAAAACAACACATTCCTCATGTTGTGCCAAGTGCAGCTCTGAAAATTGGCTTTAGTTGATCTGTCTTGCCTTCTGGGCTTATCTACTACTAGACAGTAGAGGTGGGAGGGAGACAATACAGGGAGCCTGAAGACAAGAAGATGTCCTTACAGTGCTGGCAGCCTTCCTGTGTTTGAAGCCTGCAAAGATGTCTTCAGTCTAAGGGAAACAGAGATGAGAATTGGAAAGGATCTTCCTAGCCAGAAGTTCAGCAGAGCTTTTGGTTTCACTGCTGTTTGAATTCAAGTTTTAAAGTTTGTGATATGAAGTTTGTTGGCTGATAAAGAGTTTATTGGCGTAACTGCTTCTGTAAGCCTAGGCAGAGATAGCGTGCTTCACTATTTGTTTGTTGCTTCAAACTTCAAAAAGAAAAACTTAACACTAGGTTTGTAGAACTTCAGAATCATTGGAGTAAATGTTTTGGTTTTTTTTCTAATATCTGGCTGTCCAAGAAAGGATATGTTTGCGTTGCATTTGATAAATATGCAAAATTTTTTACAAGTCTTTTATATTGAGACAGTAAACTTACGTGGGAAAGATACGTAAATATTGAAAACTTGTCATACAGACTTGAATTAAAGAAGGACAATATTTTAAGACAAAAAGAAACCTAATGTTTTTCTTTTAAATGGTGTGAACTTTTTCAGTCTTGTTGATGCTTAGGCATAGCAGTTCTTAGCCAAGAATTGAGGATTATTCTATTTTCTTGATGACTGCTTAGCAATTGTACATATTCTTGCTGTGAACAGATTAAATTCTGTTTACTTGCGCATTAGAGAAATCTCATCCATTCAGGTTCCAAAAGGTAGCATGAGACAAAAAAACATGTCAAACAAGGCTCTCCTGAAGTGACTCTGAGCAGACTGTAGTGAATTCTAGAGCAGAAGTTTAAATGAAGCTTAAATTAATAGGCAACTGATTGATATTGATATGTAACTGATTTTAATTCTGTTTTGTATTTGTATTTAATGAAGTCAGCACTATCTTTCTAAGTAGGAAAGTCCACTGCATGCCAGTCTTCTCTGAAGATTCTTGACAGTGGGCTGGTGGGCAAGAGTTTTGTTTTTTAAGAGAGATCCTTTTTTAAATCCCCTTTGTCAAGCTCTGTCTGATAAATTGCAAAGAAATGCACTAAACCAGCATTCTTTTTCCTAAGTTAAATAAAGCAACCTTAAATATCCTGGATACACAAACTGGAAAATAAGTTAATCAAACCAAGTTTTATACTTGACATCATTTTTTTTTTTTTAAACAAGGGAAGTATTATCTGAAGACTGTAATCAGTTCAACTCACAAACATGCTTTAAGATTTCAAAACTAGATCTCTTCTTCCATAACATTTTTTAATTAGGGGGCCAGAAAAGGAAAACAAGTCTTTTTTTGCTTTTTTGACTCCCAGTTGGTTTCTCAACTCTGAATGACCTATCTGTTCAACTTTGTTAGCAGAAAAGAAGAAAATATTCTGTCTGCACCTGAAAAACAAGTTAGTTACCTAAAGCTGGTTTTGCAGTTCAGCAAACTCGGGGTTTTCTAAGTACTTAAATGTTGGCAGCAAAATCAAATGTCAAAATGGATTTGTGTGCAGAAGGTTTAGTCATTAATTCTGGTTACTGCTATTTTTCATTTTGTCATATGTTTTACGAGGTATTGAAGTTAAATTTTCATTTAAATTTCAAAGTACATTTTTGGATGAATTTTTATTCACTTTGTAATAATCACATCTCAGGCTGCAGGCAATGCTCCAAACTTGAGGAGCTTTAGCTCGTAGTCCCAACACTTTAAGCTGAGGAATTGCAAAAGGAAACATTTCTCGGCTGCCTCTGCTTCCCTGCAACCTTGCAGTGAGCAGGTTTGGCAAGTCATCCAAATGAACAAAAAGCCTTTTTTTGGCAGGTTTAGTTTGGGTTTTAGCTCTGGTTTGTCACACAACTGACCACACAACCGTATAGGTCAGAAGGAGAAAAATTTTGGTGCAAAAGCAGGCAAAAATGGGGCAGATCTGAAGTGTTACTTTTGCGGGGATGGTGGCAACACTGACTTGTTTGAAGCATGGGCCTTTTAAGTTTTTCTGAGAACACCTGTGGCTTACTGAGCCTGTTTTCTTCTCAACAGCTTTCTTGTAACATGTCTCTTCTAGATTTCCTGGAAAGTGCTCCAGTATTAACTGCATATTTTTAGTCAAATTTGTACAAAATCATAAATGCTTTCATAAATAATGGTGGGGGATCAAATACAAGAAATAAAAGCCTGAGCTTACAAGCCTGAGGTAGATACTTTTAATCTATCCTGGGTTTTGTATGTTTCCTGACAGATTAAAAACGACAAGCATGATCCTTAACTTGCTGCATGTGAACTTCCCTCTAACTCCTTATGGCTTGGAGGGCTAACACCTCACACCTGACACTACAGCTCCTTCACTTTTCTGCTGCTGTAGAAATTAATAGTAGAAATCAGTGGCTCTGTTGTCATTAGTGCAGGTTACTGTTACTTTTCATTTTATGGTGTATTTTACAAAGATATGGCAGCTTGTGCTCAGTCTTCTTGAGAAAAATGCCAGTGGCTTTTACTGTGAGTTTCTCTTTCAAAAAAAATTAAATATGCTTTTCAGATCTTTAAATGAAAACTAAGGGCAGTATTTCCTGTTTAACACAGTTTTTCAGAAAATATTTCTTAGACTGAAAATGGAAAAATGACTGTGTGTGCACAGAGGAATGTGGAGGGCATGAGGGTGCACATTCCAGATCGCCTGTGCTGGTGCGGTGATGCAAAGCAGCTGTGAGTTGAGTTAACTGGCCCTTGTGCTGTGCAGGCAGCCTGCTCCTGCCTCTGGTCCCAAAAATATTGCTTGGTTTGATACCACGTGGCTTCAGCTCTTCAAAAATGCAATGTTGTGCTCACTGTGGGTGCATTATTCAGAACTCTTAATTTTGTTTTTTTTTTTTTTTAATTTGCATTGGAGAATTTCCTTTGTTCGGATTAGCATTAATGGTTGAAAATGCGTGTTGGTAGCTCAGTGCTTTTTTTATTAAATTATTTATGTGTATATGTAAAATACGCATGTATGTATATGAAATTCTTGCTTTAGGGATAAATTAAATCATTAAATGTTTTGAATTTGGATTTTCGTGTATGGAAATAATCAGAAAGCTAGACTTTTTCTCATACTATTCATTAGCAATACATAACCTGAGTCAAATGTCAGTGATAGAGAGTTTCTGTGGGGTGGTTCTGCTCTCTGAGTCTTGGAAATGTGATTCCTGAGTTCAGGAGAGGAAATGGGTGGCAGCTGATCAAATACGGTCACCAACCCACCTCATCATGGGAAATACTTTTTGACTGGATTTGGAGCAGTGTTACCATGGCTAGCATAATAGAAACTGCTGCAGAAAACTTCGTGTCATTACAGTTTGGTTTTGTCTTTACAGTTGAAGTGATGTTTTGTTGTCGCTGTGCTTACTGAATGACAAAGTTAGGCAATTTCTGTTTGATCTCCTTTCAGAGGTACTGTGGCACTGGTGCATGTTCAGATTAACAGCACTAAAACCACTGGGATTGCTCTTTATTTATGGACTATAAAAAGTATAAACAGAAAGCGGATTTATGTCATCTTGCCTATTGAACATGTCCTATTGGCCCCCTAAGCTTAGGAAATCCTCTGATAGCAAAATTCTGACCTGTAAACTGAGGAAAAAGGTTGTGCAATTATATTATGTTGCTTTTAACAAATTATATTTTATTTCATATCAAGGGATAAAGAAGATGTTTACCTTGAGTTGTATAATCATCTCAACTCCCAGTTTAGTTGGACTAGGAGGGTGGCAGGACTTGGGAGCCAATGAACCCCTGGTGGCTCTGCTCCACCCTCCCCTTACACCCTTCTTCTTATGCAGGGCTGGGAAGGCTTTCTGGGGTTTTGAAATAACGTGCAGTAATTTAAATACTTAGCCTTCAGCAAAATGAATATTGCAGTTGTTATATCTGGGCAGTTAATATCTCATAAGTAATGATACTAAATTAATGAAATTTTGTATATAGTATTACTGCCAAAATAAATTGAGATTCTGTGAGGAAAAAGGATATCCAGAGCAAAAGCAAAACCGAGCTCATTATAACCACACCAGGATGCTGGTCTTTCCCAAACACTGAAAAAGTGGCATGTACACTCATTGCTTCAGAAGCCAGGAGCTGCAGAGTATATATCCGAATGAATGTGTATTTTAATGTCTGTGGGAAGGGGAGATTAATGTGTGTTTAGAAACTATACATAGGAGAAGTCAGTGACCATGAGGTGGACAGGAAAGTGCTAAGACAACCTTTAAACAACCCCAGATACCTGTTCTGAGCTTGCTACTCAGCTTGGGTTCTTTTTTGTTTCCTTGGGACTTAAGGCCTTTAATGTCTCCTCCCAGATGTCATAGTGTCTTGCCTAGCAAGAGCTTCTGCTTTTGCTCTGACAGCATTTTCATAAACGAAGCCCATACAGTGGCTTCGTGTAGCAATAACTGTCTGGACGGCATTCTGTTATGAACGAGTGTTTGAGATCGCTTAAAAAATCATCGGCAAGGGTATCAGCAAAAGCCAGATTTAATATTAAGCGACAGCATGACAAAGTTCATTGGCAAGATTCACTCTACTACTTACAGAACCGTTAAGGCACAACAAGGAAAAACAAGTAACAACAAAACCATACAAAATCCAGGCAATCAAACCAGAAATGAAGTATGAACTATCCAGGGGTGTGTGTGTTCAGGTGCTTGTGATAAAAGAGCACTGAGGGCAAGGATAAAAAGGAACACGGCATAGAACAGCCCTTAACAGCACTCAAGCTTAAAGATACTTTAACTTATACCTTAAACCTCATCATTTAACAAAGGAACAACACTTAATTTATAACTTAAACATGCCGATTTAACAGAGGAATAACACTTAATAGCGTTTTACCTAACTTTAACTTTGAAGTTGTACATAGCAACTTAGCAAAAGATCAACACTTAGCTTATAACTCATGTCGAATGTAACAACTTAGCAAAAGAACAACACTTAGCAGTATTTAAGTAAGGTTAAGTCGTTAAGTCACAAGCTTACTTACCGGCCTGATTGACTTCAATATCCACGGTACTTAAACATCTAAGAAAGCAGCATTTCTCTCAGATTTGCTGTAGCATATGTGCATGCACACAGATATAAAGAGTCAGAGCAAGCAAGGTACCTGTGGAAAAATTCCCCTCGGAGGTCAGCGAAATACTTGCTTCGAATGCCCTGCATCTCCCGATGGGTGAAGGGTTGAGCCTCAAGGAATGGGGCTGTAAGTCCAGGACTCGTTGTTCGGCAATCCTCCCAGTTTGGCAAAGTTGAGAGTTCTCTGGCTCCGAGAGGCCCCACTCAGAGGGAGGTCACGGGTCGCAGCCCAGAAGAGCTCAAAGGACTCATTTTGGACCACTGCTTACAGGGTCACAAGCAAGTGGGCTTTAGTCATAACAACGTTTCATCCTGGCCACGCTTTGGGTCGGCACTTTCAAAGAAAGTGTGAAAACAGGAACATTATGCCATTCAGGTAAGAAAAATTTTCCAAGGCTATTCTGAAGGAAAACAGGAGCTTGTTAACAGTTCCTGGGAGCAGGCTGTTTCTGATAAATTTGGGAAGAGCTGAACCCAGGTGCTGTTTTCAAGGCTGAGGCCTAAGGAGCATTTCTCAGATTGCAGTGTGGCCTGGAAAGGGGGTGGAGGGGAATGCACCACCACACATCCTGATAAAACCTGGAAAGCTGATAACCCTCACAGGTGACTATAGACCTGTTAGCCCAACCTCAGGCATTACACTACTTTGAAGTAAAAGATTATATGGTAAACCCGAGAGGAATACAGTGCAACCAAGGTGCATGGAGGGATTTCTCTAAACCGAGGAACGGCAATTCTTACCCATTTGGACCTCTAGGACAATATTTTGCATAGTGCTTACATGTAAAGTTATTACTTTTTCTGAAGGATGTAGGTTGAGGCTACCTACAAAAAAAAGGCTCATTTAGCTGCAGGCTAAGACATGCTGGCAGATCAAGTTCTGTCCCTTGTGCTCTCCAATTACTGTGTTGGTCCATGTTACTGAGAGCAGCTGCTGCACCACTTTACAGAGTGCAGAAATACGGGTAGTGTGACCTTCATGTACTTCCAGTGTCACTCTTGGTCAGTTAATTAACTTTTAAAATTAGATTTATATCATGCAAATAATATTGCTGCTGTTTGCAGAAAATTTGCCTCACAGCTCCAGCCTTCACCTAATGCATAGTCAGAAATGGCCAGAAGGAATCATGTTTTAATGTCATCTTTTCACAAGTCAACAGTTTTCTAAATAATAACCTATTTGTGAGGTTGGAATATATGACAGCACATTAAAGCTCCTTCACAATTGGTCTTCCTCCTTCTTTAATACTGTTGCTACTACTAATAATAGTAATAATGTGAAATGCATTACCTTCATTAAAACCAGTGTAAAAATAGGCAAAAAATTGCCTTTTCTACATTTGTTATAACTTGTGAAAAATAATGAGGCCCATCTGATGCTTTAAATTGTTGGTTTATGGCATTTGTTCTGCATTCTTCCCAGTTTGTTTTTCTTAGGCAGGATGCTCTTAAAGCCTTTCTTTTTATTAAGCAGCCAAGTATTATAGGCAAAGTGGTTCCTTGGGTTTCTTTTCCCGTTATACTTTGCCTTTCTTTGTTGAAGAGAATTTTTTTTCTATTGATTTTTATTTTTCAGATACAGCATTCAGGTAAGGCTACAGCATCTCCATGTTTGTTCAACTGCTTCCTGGAATTTTGTTTAATTTCATGGACTCATTTTTCCTATTCAGAAATATGATACTTGAAAAACATAATCTTAAAAGCTGTTATGAGATGAGTATTATTTAATAGACTCCTTTAGGTTTGTTTTCTGGTTGGTTGGCGAGTTTGGTTTTTCTCCACATCTGAGTAACATGATTCATGGAATATAAGTGTAATTTTATTTCATTTTGTTCTTCCTTGTTGAATTCTTCTTCTAGAATTCCCAATAAATAGATAATTTAAAAACCTCAGCAGCACATCTGTCTGTGAGTTGTATATTTTACTTTGGCTATAGAATTGAACTTATCATCTTTAAACCTTTCCCTATGTCATAATAAATACTTGGTGCCTCCTACCATCTTCCTCTATTTAGTCATTCTCTTGTGAAGCTTTTAGGACAAAGCCAAGTGAACTAAAAGTTTATCTGTTGCCAGATAAGCATTTTGTTTTTTAATTAGAAAAATACAGACCAGATGGCTATCAGACCTTGTGGCAAGTGTGTGTATTTTAAATCAGTATTCCAAACAGTAATTGAGGATGCCTATTGCTACGAAAGATTGTGAAAGTGCATCAACTTCCCGCCATAAATTTAAGTTTCAAGAGGACGACTTGATATTTTTGCTCAAAAAATAAAACGTTCTTTTATCAGTTTTGTGGCTAGCCCACTAGCTAATAGCTTGCAAATTGTTGTCTGAGCTGTGTCCCTTGTCATCTTGTCTTCTTAACAATTGCATTTGCAAACAAGGATGAGCTCATGCGTAAAGCATGCCTCACAACTCATCCAGATATGAAGGGCTTACAGTGCTTTACAATTTTCTTTTGGCTTGAGATTGGATTTTATTTTTATGTGCCATTTGCTACTAGAAGTGTTTAGCTTGTCAAAAATTTCCATTACAAATAAGTCATATTTCTATTATTCTGTTTCCCATTTCATTAATGGGCATAATATATTTGTACATATTATGACATTTGACCTATCTTTTAGGAGAATGAGGGATTATCATGGCAGACAATATATCTGAGCTGCCTAATTTATTTTTGGCCTTTGATTATTTGGCACATCATGAGGTGTTAATTTTTGCACTCATTGAAACGTGTAAGGCGATTCGTGGGAACTCTAACCAAATCTGTAGAAATATGACTTTACGCTTGTCTGACAGTATACAGCAGCTGTTCTGGATATTCTAGACTGTGCAAATGTCCAAGAGACTTGAAAGACTTAAAAGCTTGCATCAAAACAGTTGTGACGGGAATGCAATGTCAGTGCTTTTGTTATAGGTTCTTTAAACCCTGCCACTCCAAACCCTCTGAAGAGAAGTGATAACAAAGCTATAGAACTCTGTCTGGATTTTTGGATCCTGATACTCTAAATTTAAAAACAAACATGAATGCTCTTTGAAAACCCTTTTTTTTGCACTGTTTGAGGACTGTGTTTGGTATGTTACAATATCCTGTTCAGAGCTTTCTTGGGTATGTCACAATATCCTGTTTTCCATATGGATGCATGTACTACAGACCTTCCCTGCCTAAACAGATCCTTTTGCTGCGAAAAACAGCAGCTAAGTCTCATGAAAATATCTGGGATCCGCTGTGAAATTTTTTTTGTTTTAATTCAGACCATGAGATTTCAGAAAGGTCTTGCTATTCTTTTTGATAAAAAGTAAAAGCTGTAATTAAGGTGTTAATTTCTCAGTATTGCTAAATATGATATGTATTTAATACTTTTGCAGAGTATGTCAGATATTCCATGGTTAGTACTTTAGGAAAGTATATGTTAAGGCAGTTTGGGATACTTTTGGTTCAGTTGGGCCTACTTTCTAGTATTAAATTATTTAATTTCATTGAAAGCCAAAAGTAATGACAGGCATCACCTGAACTGTAAAAACACAAAGCTGCTCTGGTAATTACTGGTAGATGTTTTGAGACATGTAAAACTTAGATTCTTTTATGCAGCTGCCTATTACCTGGCAGCAATGTGGTTTAAGTTGGTTTTTTTGATTTTTTTTTTTTTTTTTTCCTCTTCATAAACCTTAAATTGAAGTTATTCTAAAGACTCAGAGAAGGTTAAATGCTTTACCCTCTGTTTTTCTTAGTCATATAATTGCCTTAATTTCAGAACTTGATTCTGAATAGGTAACTGGAAATTCCTTACACAAGTTTTTTATGCCTTCTAAAGTCTAGCACATTGTGAAATTAAAAGAAAAAGCCTGTAAGTTTTTACCAAGCAGGGTAGGGGGGGGAGGTAGGGGAAAGAGATGAATTTTTGTGTGATTGAAATGATGAAAACCTCATTTAAAACAAATTAAGGAGTATTTTGCTGAACTGATTTATTTCTCTACAGCAGAACTTAGCTTAACCTTTTATTTCTTTTGCAAGAATGGGTTTGAGTGTAATTTAAACTGTCAAATGACATTTATCAAATGATGGTTTTGCCCTGTAACAGGCAAATGTCTTCCACAAAATCGATTAGCTGCTGACCTCATCCACCCTTTTCAGACCCTTCAAGGTAGATTTCAAAGAGTTGTAAAATAATCACTTCACTTTCAGTTTATACTTCAGCACAAGGCGTTTACTGTCCTGGTAGCAATACCTCAGTGTGTTCCACATCTGGGAAGGAGAAGATGTAAATGCCTGCCTATAGCTCTGCCTGTCACCACTTGGCCTGTTGTGCTTAACCTAAACCTCTACTCCTTACAAAATAGGAACAGCTTTGGAAATGGCTTTTTACAGGACAATAGAATGAATAAGATTAAGAAACTTTATCTTCTAGGTGATTGTGCTCTAGTGATCAGGAAAATACTCGGTTTGGTAAGACCTACAGGGTGTTCAGTATCAAGAAGGTGCTGGAAGAATGAGAAATAGTAGTCTCCTGAATGTGAAATTTTATATCCCAAAGAGTTTTCTTCCCTTGTGTTCTTATTTTGCAGCCTCATTTTTTAAGACTAATCCATTAGAAGCCCAATAGGCTTGCTTTCATAAGCATTAACCTACCAGTAAAGGAATTAACTGTGCCATCGAGGAAGTCTGTGGCCTGTTCAAAATGGTGACTTTGTGTCTGAACCAAAAATATTGTTTGATATTTTTTCACTTCAGATTTCTGTGCAAGTTTCTTTGCCAGAGAAGAAGCTGTGATGCAGAAAGTAAAACCATAAACATAAAAATCTCAGAACTGCTGGTGTTAAAAGTTCAGTTCTATTTTTAGACCCCAGTAATTTCTTTCTTCCGAAGTCTCTACCACTCCCACTTCTTCCAAAATCAGTGTTTAAAAATACACAAATTTGTGAAAAATGCACTTGACTGTCTCTTAGAGTAACAAACCAGTTGCAGCTTGTTTGTCTCAGCTTATGAGACTGCAGTGAATTAGCTTTCAGTACAGAAAGAGAGCTGGGAGATAAACAGCTGAAAAGAAAGTAGCACTTCCACAACTTCTGCGACATCCAGCATCAGGAGCAGCAGGGATTTTCCTGTGTGTGAAACTGCCAAGAGCTGTAGCTGCAATTCAGACGTTTTATCAGGCTGTTCGGTGTGAAAACACCTCATCCCTCCATAGTTTCAGCGAGTCTGGCAGGCTGATATGTTAAATTAAAAGGAAACAGTATCTATGCTGTATACTAAAGCTGCAACATTAAATGCAAAAAACCCTGTAGAGGATGGAGGCTTTAAATAAGAAGAGGGTTTCAAAAGAAACCGCTAGGCATTGCTAAGTAGCCTGAGTGTGATTTGTGATCTACGTGGGATTAAATTTTGGACATTGTGCATGGCTTCTTTGGGTTTTTTATGGGGTTGTTTTTCGTTGGTTGGTTGGTTGATTTGGTTTTTTTAATGAGTAATACCAGCTGTAATGCGTTACATAGATTTCTTGCTGTAGGATCATAGCAATAGGCATCAGCTTGTATCTGTTGGAGAACAGGATTATTGTTCTGACTCCTCTAGCTAAACATGTAATATGTGCTGTAAATTGCCTTTATTATATGCTGTTTAAATATCTCATTGTCTGCTTTGCATACAAGCAATTTATTGCTGCTTATGTTCTGACAGAATGAAAACTAATGCTTAATTATGCATTGCCCTAGTAATGTGGTGTTTAGGGTGAATGTATCTGAATTAAATAAGGGCCATTAATAATGCCTAACAATTTATGATATGTTCATTGCTTGATTTCAAATCATATAAATTAGAGAAGCTTATTTGAAATGTCACCAATATAAGATGGCTTTGTGGGAACACCTCTCTGTGTGCTAATTTCAGAATCATTACCAGCTGAGTCTTACTATTTATTCAATGTCCAGTAGGCTTTTATTATTCCCTTATTTGCAGTTTAATTACACCCTCTGTTTTCCTGACAGTGTGAATTCAATCCTAAACCTGCAGGAGCAAAATGAGTTGCAATCAGTCGGTTTTTGCCTGAAAGCTGCTTTTTGCTTTGGCCGCCTCCCATGACCGAGCCACCACTCTGAGCCACAGTTTTTTTGTATGTGTTTTTAAAGGGGCAATGGCACTTAAAGGCTTTTTAAATTCTTCTGTCTTAAAGCTTGTAAGTTGTTGGGAGATGTTTCCAACTTACATAACCACCTGTGTTTATACTAATATCACAGAAGATACTGAATTAATTACTTAAAGTGAGGTTTCTGGGTCACTTATTAATATCGTGTGTGCATGAGTTTACAAATGTTATTAATGCATGAGGTGTTTATACATAATATGCATGGTTACTGTGCAACTAAAATTTTAGTCATTCATATTTAAAACAGTACATTCTCTGAGGCTATTATATGAGATTTAAATTCCTCAAAGATACAGCAAGCATTGTCCATTTCAAAAAGGACAAACTGCAGCAAAATTTTACTTTGGCAACAATAATTCAAGGCAGTTAAAGGATGTAGGTTGCAGGACTAAAAGAATTTTCCTTTTCAGTATGATGCACATGCATTTATTATAGACATGCTGTACGTGTGAGTTCTCAGAAGTAATTGTAGTTAAATGAATGTTTGATCCTGAGCCCTCAGTCCTCTGTCCAGTGAGCTCTTTTTGCTTCATTTATGCTTTGCAATTATCTCTTGTGGGAAATTTTCTTGCTTATGATTTTATTACATTCAAAAGCACTCCTTAGAAGAAAATGGGTATTTCTTATTTCTTAGGTAATTATTAGAGCTACTGTAACACAGTTTCTGTTGTAATTGGGAGTACTGAACTTTCATCCTCACACACACATCTCATTTGCTATTGCTAAGGGAGATAGCGAATATACTATATATAGTAAATATAACTGTATTTAATGGGTAACATAATACTTGTCAAAGGTATCACGTGCATCTTAACACATTTTCTGTTGTGCTTAACTTTCAAACTCAGAAAAAGAAGCAAAATATTCATTTGAGATAAGTTGGCAGACTCAAAATGTTTTCTTTGCATTTCATATTTAGTGTCTTTCAGATGTGACTCTTTCTTCACACAGTGATGGCAAAGTAGAGAATTGATCCCTCTGACCTTTCCCTTTTCTTTTAGCTTTTCAAGAGCCATTGGGGGGGTGTTTTGGATATTGTTTCTTCTCCCTCCCCCCCCACAATGTGGTTCCAGTTTCCACCGAGATCTAATGACACAGGTATTCCATTCTGTCTTGTATGCATTTTCCAGTCTGGCCTCATCAAATTTATCCCAAAATGTGCTATTGCACAAAGAACCAGACCTTATACTTGAAAGGTTTAAATTAATTAGTGGCCTGTATTGCTGGGATATGCCATTACTCAACTGGTGTGCTATACCATACGTCGTTTCTACTGTGTGTTCATCACCTGTTTTTTTATTTTCCTATTCTGCTAGAAAGGAATTCCCAAAAATATTAGAGAAACTACTTCTACTTACCTCAGGGTTGGATGAATCTTAAAAAAAAAAAACCAAACCCCCACCCAAAAAACCAAAGCAACCAACCAAAACCACCAACTAAAAACCAAAACAACAACAACAAAAAAAAGCACCCCGAAAAATTCACCCCTCCTGAAAAAAAAAGCCAAACTGTCAAACCTTCTTTTAGTGTGCATTTTTCTGCTTGACTGAGAAATGGGGAAGAGTGTACATTAACATCTTGTAGGGAACTTCTTAGAAGTATTTGGGATTTTTTTCCTAAAATCAAAGAATCCCCAAAGTGTGCACATACAAAGGCGTTTTTGTTCCACTGTGTAGGTGATGCTTGTAAGGCCTACAGGCACAAGTAAAACTGTGCCACTACATAGCACAAATTTAAATATCCACAGCATGAAAGCTAATACATAAATGTATGCAGAGAAACTTTATATCAGCAAATTAAGAAAGCGAGTACACATAAAATTTTGATCAGTGCAGTTTTGATAATCTAAAATGCAAATTTGCAAGCAAACTTTGTGTTGTTGTAGACAGTTGAAGATATTTGAATTCAGTATTTTTTGACAGTATTCAGCAGGAGGTGTTCTTGGGATCACTTTTGTTTGGAATGTGTATGCATGTAGGTTTCTGCTACTCTTTGTTCAAGTGTGAAATTTGTTGTGTGATCTGGCAGTCTGAAAGAGAAGATAATTCTGTAAAACAAATTCAGAATTTCATATCTCTGTAATATATCTACATGTCCCTAGTTTTATTTGTACAGCAGCTAGACTGGTTCTGCAGACGCGTGAAGTGTCTTGTGGCTTCAGGGTGAGATTGATGTATGGCGGTATCAGCTTCAGTAAAGAGCATGTATGTTGGATGTAGTGATTTTTCAATCAGTGTTTTGTTATTTTATGTTGTATTTAATAACGTGTCATCATGATTTATTAGGCTTGTACAGCTGTGTTTTTAAAAATTTATTGGAGTTTCCTCTTTCTCTCCCTTTGGAGTGGGGAAAGAGCGTTCTCCCTACAACTCCAAGGAGTGGAGTACTTTGAGCTTATCCCAGACATCTTTCTCTTTCCTTTCTCTGCTCATAGCTGTCATGCTTCTATCTAGAACTTTTCAGGCCTTTCCAAAGAAGCGTTCTGTAAAATTCAACAGATCTTAGCAGTTTTCATGTGGGTTGCAAGGATCTGAATGATAAAAGTGAGACATGGCAGGGAACAGTACTGGGGCTTTAAAGTATTGAAAGGTAAGGAGACCACCTGACCTGCCTGCCTGTGTTGGTTTCTTTCTTCTGCTTAAGATATAGAAGACTCTTCACTCTTCTCTTATTTTGTTTAACTTAAAGGTCATACTTGCAGAGAGTGCGGGTTTTTTTTCCTCCAGTATTTTTAACCTGTAGCTGCTTCAGTGAAGGTTTCTCCAAAATCCTCTCTTAAGCAGGGTAGAATTTACCAGCAATTAACATCTTCCCAGTTGAAAAATGGTGGATAAGCAGTGCTAGGGAGCAGAGGAGCACACCTGTGTTGCTACATCCAGCCCCAGTGTGCATTTCCATTCATATAGAGTGGGGCTTCCCTCTAAACCCTGTAGAAAACTGCTGCGAAAAAATGTGCTCTGTATGAGCAAAAAGATTTGACTGGGTAAATTGAGATGCATGATCAGGGTGTAGAGTGCAGTAAAAACATGGATAAAACGTGTGTCATGGGTATTTGGTGACTGTTGTTGTAATGGGTATCTCATTCCTGGTTTGGAAGGACCGTTAGAAGCTGTCTTGTATTTATCATGTTTTAGTTAAATTTAAGTAAAGTAAGGGTAGATTAATACATGCAATACTAAAAACATGCCAACAAACTAGGTCATGGTAAAGGCGTCTACCTTTTATAATAGTGATGTGGTCAGAAGTAAATTAGAAATGTAAGTGGAAAAATCCTAATCTGGAGAATACTGACAAGGTTCATTTCAAACTAGAAAGAGTAGGTGGTCCACATAAGTGTAAGAAAATAAGGAAAACCTTAGTACTTACATTCACATCTATTTCTAAGCAAAAAATTACCTATTTAAATGGTTTGTCCAACTTGAACAATCAAAGAAATGCCTGAATACTGTGACTTACAAAAACTCATCTTGAGTTTTGCAGTAGTGTAAGCAACAAACCTGTGCTTATTGAGCTGAAAGTATGTGCATTCACATGGATGCAAAATTTCACTTTGTTTTCTATAAACAGTTCAAGACACAGGCATGTAAGATTACTTCATAAGTTGCAGGGGTAAATAGTCATTGGAAATAAAGAAGTTGAATTATCTTTGGAAAGCACATCTTGACTGACAAAACAAGTACAATGTGTTGGTATAGGAGACCATTTTGCTGGCATTGTCATTGACCTTCCATAAAAAATACACTCCAGGTGTGCTTGGAAGCACTTTTTTTATTTCTGAAACAAGTATGAATATGAAATGCTGTTTCTTCTCTTCCAAAGTGTCACTCTTTAGATAGTATTTGATCTGGAAAGAATAAAACTGCTTTTGCATTCTTCCATTACTTGCATTCACTCCTGGGATATACACACAAGAAATAGTAGACTTTCAGAATTTAGACACACACACATATATATATATATTTTTTTTATATATATATATATATGTAGCATCTTTGCAAAGCCATCAGCAACTAAATATATTCTGTTTTCTCTAGATCAATGAACTGAGCCATGTTCAAATCCCTGTTATGTTGATGCCAGATGATTTCAAAGCGTACTCAAAGATAAAGGTGGACAATCACCTTTTCAACAAGTAAGTACAAGTAACAATTTTGTGTAGAAGTGGATAGTGGCAGTGATATTTTTATGAAGTACCATGAACTCCGTTATTTTTCAGTGCATGGGACTGAAGTTTTGATGATTAAGTTAATCCTGAGATAAACATAACCATCTGTGCTGTTCTAAAAAGCAACAGCAAAGGCTGCTGGGTAGAATTTTTCCTCCATATGGTTTATTATTGCCTTATGAGTATCTTAGATATTGAAGGTGATCCTTTCTTGGTGTGATTATTTATGGCTGATACAAGCATTTATCTGTGAATTTTTAAAAACATAAATTCATGTGCATGTGCTCTTTATTAAGGGTAGTATTTGAATAAGAATGAGAATCTAACGGATATATCAAATGTGAATAATGTTCAGCTTTTTATTTTCCATAATACAAAATCATACCAATCATATAGAAGCTTCAAAATTATTAAGGTCATTTAATGTAACATCTATTGTCTGTTAAAAATAAAATGCCCCATGAGCAGTATGTACAGACATACAAAACTATTAGTATTGGTTTGTATAGAACCTGAATTTTATTCACGAATGTATGTGGAGAAGAAAAATTCTGCTATTTTAGGTCTTCTGCTCTGTGACAAAAGTCAAAATAACTTTTCTCTTGTACAAGTCTAAAATGAACACTAGTATATTAGAACTAGTTCTGTATTGAATGAGTCAAATTTTCTTGAAGTTTTGGCACTGTTACTACTTTTTGATGTCACAGATGGTATAGTAATTCTTGTATAATCCAATCTAGTATTTCACCTTTGAAGTAAGTTTAGGGCAGTGGGAAAGCGTTCTTTTCTGCTTTTGATTCCGTGTTTCAGAGTTGTCAAAATAGAGTTTGTGTTCATTTCATCGTTGTAGTTCCTTAGCTACAACATAATGATCTTATAGCAAGCTAATAAACATTCGTTAAACATTGGGTTGTTTTGTTTTGCTTCACAATCTCATTGAAAAAAAGAAAGCATTAGAAGAGATTGTAAGAGGATTGTTACACGCAGCTTTCTATGAACATCGAGACAAAATTCTCTAGACTTACTTATTATATATGCACAATAATGAAGTTGAATTGGTTTTATCTTCTTTCAGAGAAAACATGCCAAGTCATTTCAAATTTAAGGAATATTGTCCAATGGTTTTCCGTAATCTAAGAGAGAGATTTGGAATTGATGATCAAGACTTTCAGGTAAGTTCACTTTGAAAAAGCCTAGACTGGTGAAATGAATGTTTCTGTTTTACCTCTTGGCTTGCCCCAGCTGACTTCTGGTTCCTGCCCTTCTGCCATCTTTAGTCCTTTGTGTTTCCCATTAGAGTACCTCCATATAAGCCACATTATTGAAGCTGTAGGGTAATACCTCTTGCAATAAGGAGGAAAAATAATGTCTGGACACTACTGACAAGAGATTCTATATTCAGCTGAGTCACTTAGATAACAGTTGCTTCAGTGGTCTGTCTGTATGAGATGTGGTTTCTGAAATGACTACAGCTTTTTCTTTTCTTTTCTTTTTTTTTTTTCCCCCTCGTGCTCTTTTTGGTTAGAAGAGAGTGACCTGTGGCCTGCCAGGTTCATCCTGCTTCGTGTCTCATTTTTCCGTTGTTAAGAGGATCTGGAAACAAATTGCTTGTGTAAAGCAGATAAAGCAAACCAAGAAATTGCTCTAGATTTGGCAGGGTTGTTCCATGCAGTCAGTTTCTTTCTGCCTTTGCAAAAGAAAGTCCTTGAACTCTGCTTCAGCCTGATTTGCCAGTTCTCTCTGACAGTTCCCTTTTCCATTAACAGTTCCTAATGCACAGCATTTCAGTCACAGGAATAATTCTTTCTGTAGTCACACTGCAAGGTGTCCTGTCCGAAAGAATACTTGCTGTGTAACCCAATACTGTTTCCTCTCATGCTCTTTTGCTCTTTTAAACTATTTTCATGTGAGCTGCAGTTGTATTTATAATGTCACTAAGATACATTAAGAGGCTTTTTAAGAAATGGTTTAAAGTAGCTAAACAAATGGTACAAAATGCATTTGTACAATAACACTCTTGTTCTTGCCAATGGAGCAAACTAAATGTTGCAGCCAAAATCTATATTTGAGTCCTTCAACAATCCTTTTTACCAATTTTCCCCTTTTCAATATCAAACAATGTGTTAGAAATACGTAGGTGGGTTAAAATGTGCAGGGGCATAGATGGAGATTAGGTTATGAATCTCACTATACAGCCTCTGTAACCTTGCTAAGACATTTTGCTAGTCGGGGGAGAAAAGGATTGTTGGTTTATTTTGGTGGAGCGGTCATGATTGTATTCCATGATTTTTTATTATCCTGTTTATGAAGAGGGAAATGCACCAAGACTGAGGCCAGCAGTTTAAACAGGTATATCAAATTGCATCCAAGACTGAGGCCAGCAGTTTAAACAGGTATCAAATTGCATCCCTGGTTCAGTTCTGCTCATGGACCAAGGAGGATCCTATTGTTTCAGAAGTTACTTGACTCCCTTTATATGAAGATTTCATTTTTCTTGACAAAGGAAAAGGATGAGTGTCAAAGAAGGAAGCCATGTGATTGCTCTTAAAATTGTGATGTCAACTCATGCTTGCTATCTTTAGAACATGGCTTTTGGTATTACTAGACAATGGAAGTTACAGTTCAGTAAATATCTTGGAAGACTTAAGATGCTATAGTGAGTTAAAACTGGCAAACTTGGCATAATCAAAAATTCTGCATTCCACAGCACTGTGAAATGTTTCCATCTGCACTGCTGTTCTGCAACAGAAATTCCTGTTGTAACATGTTATACTGCTGTTTGGATTTATTAATGGTAACAATGATAAAACCGCATTAAGGAACTGTCACTGGATAAACTGTCTATTTTTTCAGATTAAAACCAAAAATACTTCTTTGTAGCTATGTGTTTTGGGTTTTTGGTAATGTAACCAATCAACAATCCAAAATAAGAACATGTAACTACATCCTGGTTTTTGAAACAACAAAATTATGTATTGGAAAAAAAATTTAATGTTACTTAGTATTTAAAGTATATTTAATGAAAAACAGAAGATAGTTAATATTAATTTTAACCTAAGGGAAGACAATGTCTGCCTTCACTATTTTTTTTCTCCTCAGCCCGAGCAATTTATCACTCTGAATTGTGTTTCTACCGGACTAATCTGATTAAAAAGAAAAGAAATTAAGTGCTCAAAGTATTAATGTATTTTGAACTCACTTTCAAAATTAAATTATTTTTACGGAACTAAACATAAAGAAAATTTGTACTCAACCCCATGTGCAAGATAGGGATTGTCCCTATTAAAAGTAGAAGTTGCTTTCATTTTAATGTTATGGTCTCTGTGATTTAAAAAGGGAATCTAATTTTGACAAAGGGAGTTTCATTATATATACTTATTTTCAGATAATCTTGATTTTCAAGGAAGTTATTCCAATTATTATTGGTTAAAAGGATTGTCTTATACTCAGAATCAAACCTGAAATTGAAAAATTGTTTGCAGTGTAGAAGTAAAGGAAAGCTTATGGAAGAAATATCAAGTTACTTTCTCTGGATAGTTTTTCTTATATAATGACTTTCAGGAAGGGAGTCCTAGTCAATTGTGAACAATGTCATTCCTATTACTGAGTCAGAAAGGATTGGTTTAGATAAATAAACCCAATTACCTTGTTCATTAGTCAGACACATCAGTGACAGTCTCAAAGAACATTCTTTTTAAATGCCTTTGTTTTCAGAATGTTCTGCTGATATCCTTGATGGGTTGTTCCAGAGGGCAAATAGTCTTTTCTTATGAGTAAACATTAAAAAAACCAAAACCTACCTCATAAAAAAAATTGATAGCGTATGCTCTCAATAGTGGGCTATACTAATTTTAGTTCTTTACATTGTGTTTCTCATTTTGTTGTAATTTTGTGGACTGCTTAACACATAGACTTAGTTCACATGTGGAATAATTAAAATATGGGACTTGACTTACAGAGATCTCCTTTTGTCTCTGAAGAGATATTTAAATCTCACAAAGTACATGCTTTTTCCTACAAGTAGTCTTGACTTCAGAGTCAGAGGAATTCCTTAAATTGTATATGGTTCATGCCTTACAGGAAGCCGTTTCTGGTAATGGCAATTAGAGTTCCTGGAATGAACTCCCTTCCTTTACATGACACAAACCAACTCCCTTTTTTGAGATGTTTTTGGTGATCTGTCCTGCATCTCTCTTTCATAGCTAGTTGGGCATCTCCGAGAGATATTTAGTACTGAACTGGGATTGAAGTTTCATGGAGATACATGCGTGGTTGCTAATACTGAGTGTGGACTTTCTTGTGATTCATGCTTTATTATGGACAGCAGTATAGAAAATATAGTATGACATTAGTGAAACTTTGAGTTTTATTCAAAGATTGCCTGTAGAAACTTGTTATGATCAACTAAGTTTTTAATCTAGGTTAAGAAATTTTGTTCTTATATAAAAAATACTTCTAAAACAGTTACTGCATCAACTTAAAAACTGGTCTGGCTGTTTTTTCTTAAAAAGGGGAACACAAGTGATGATTAGTCAGTATGAATCAAAATTGCATTTGAATGGTGGAAGAACTTTAAAACCATTTTAACTACTTACAAAGACTATAAATTATCAAAGGGAAAGAGACTATTGTTTTGCTTTGTACTGTTGGATGTTACAAGAAAGTACATATGGATCTCTGATTGAAGATAACTTTTTTAAGTGTCAAAATAATTCCAAAAGCCAGAGCATTAAGTAATGACAGATTTTGCCTTGATAGGGTAAATTATGTATTTTTGTTAGTGTTTTCTTGTTTAATTGAAAAAATCCTTCTAGCATTCACAGGAGAATGAATACTTGAGAGCATTAACTTTCTAGTAAAAAATTAAAAAATTGATTAGAAAAACACATACCATAAAATCCCTCACTACAGCACTAAATTAATTTTAATTTCTGCATTCCCCCTCAGCTTTAGACATTGTAAAGGTTATTCTACAGAAAAACTTCTCCCCCATGCCCCCTCCAATTAATGGGATAGCTGTTTTACTTTAGGGTTTCTTTTCAACTCAGTTGACATACTTTGTTATCTTAGAAAATCCATGAGTAGAGTTCTGTTAGAAGAATTATAGGATTAGCTTCTGTAAACTGCAAAATTATGAGAGATTAGCAGGCAGGCAGCTCACCTAACACCCCCCCCCAACAATCTGTAGAAAAATAGGATCTACTACTGTTACAAATGCTTCTGCTGTTGCTCTGGGAAGGGAAACTTTTTTTACTATGTTCCAACACATCTGTTCTTGGTTAAAGTTATTGCTGAATCCTACATCTGGATTCTGCTAGGCAAAAGAGGAAGACTGGGTTCTTGCCCGATAAAGTACAATTGCTCATAACAGAGGGCACCAATGTCCCAGTGTACCTAACGAGCCTTCTACTGGGGATGAGGGAGAGCACAACTGACTTCCCTTGAAGTTTTAGTACTCGGTGTAATAGGAGACAGGCGCAGATCTGACTTCTCCTGTCTGCAGGAGCAGTTTGTAGAGATTCTCTGTACAGGACAAAGAATTCATAAAGAACTTTTAGCAGATGAGTCTGTAAGTTCTTTTGAATTTACCTATGCTTGATATTTCTCTAAGCATTTTTCCATATAAAAGACTGAAATCTAAAATAATAATGACAATTCCTGCTTTTAAGCAATTTCCCTGATAACAAACCACATGAACTCGGTATCTTTCAATTCTTCTGATAAAGCTCTTAAGGAGACTTTTCAAAATCTCCCAGAGCTTTCTGTACAGAAGGATTTGTAGTCCAGACTCATAACAAGGCATCAGGAAAACAATGCAAATTCTAGGTTTGTTTTTTAGATGTCAGCCTTCAATGTAATTTTCTTTTAAGGTATCTAAGCTTCAGATCATCAAAATTCTTACCAATCTCTAAATATTTTTGCTCATTTTACATGACTTATCCAGTCCTAAGTCCATCATCTTAAGAACTTAAAAACTACTTTGCAATCCAAGATGGTTCTTCAGATAAACAAATATTAATCAGAGCTCTCAGCTGGTGCTTCTGCACTGAAATTCATGCTTTTATTTCTTGGCCCTTGCTTTGGGAAAGAACAAGCCACCTCTAGCATCAAACTACAGATAGCAAGGTCAGCAACAGCTATGTTAGGAGTTGGAGCTTATTCCTAAGACAATCTCTTCAATTAATTCAATGAAGTGCATTAGAAATCACTGGAGCAAGAACTGCCTTGTAAAGGAAATACTAGTGCTAGTAATTTTATTTTAGCATGGTAAGTCTGTCAGTGCATGAAAAGTTCTTGGGCTCATCTGTCAGATGAGATTCCTGTAGCAGAGTGTACAGTTTGTGGATCCCAAATGGACATTGACACCAAGACATTCAGAACTGCTGACATCTTGTTTGACATGGTATAGGTAATGGTGGTAGTAAAGTGTTGAACCAGCTGTAGTAACAAAAACTGTGCTGTTTGTAGTCTTTCCAGCACATAAAAAATGAACTTTGCAATCTAAATCTAATGTTCTGATATTTAGTGCCTTAAGTGTTGGCCCAAATGATAATTTAGTGGTAGTGGGACTTAACCTTAGTATATATGGCAACAGAAATTCTAACTTGTGGTTTCTCTCAGTTTTCCCTAGAAAACATTTAATTTGCCTTGCTTTCAGCCATTCCTTGCCTAAACTGAGTGTCATTCACAACTGGGCATTGAAACTAGAAAATTGTAATTTAGCATGTGCTGGCAACATCAAAAGAACAAACTGATAGGTGCACCCTGAGTTCTTACAGACACAGCTATTGAAAGGAAGGCACCAAGCCAAGCTTTGCAGGGCTAAAGGGAAAAGACTTCCAGAAAAGGAGCCCTAACTCTTTCCAAAGCAAATGCATGCCTTAAGCTGACAGCTCCAAATCCATATCTACGGTCTCAATAGGATAACTTGATTTAGGAAAGACCCTCATGTTTTATTCATTAGCTCTCATTCAAAAATGTCGAGGAACCCATAACCTTTCTCTTGGAAGAATAGCTCAATGCAAAAAAGAAAAAGTTTGTGTTTGTCCTTTCTCTGTCAAAGTTTTTCACGTCTTTCACCATAGCAATCACTCCTTGAATACAGTTTTCTTATAAATGTTCATAGGTGTTTGGAGTGTGTACCTCCACGTCTTGACAAGATCATAGGAGAAGCTCCATATTTCTGATGGGTGCACCACAGGACCACTGGTGTCCTGTTTTCATCTTTTGGAGGTCCCATGACATTCACCGTAGGCCTTTTGAGAGCCATGCTTATGAGCTGACAAGAAATCATCATGCAAAATTGTCCATACTTCTGGCAAAGGCAGGAGGAGGTTACACCCCTGAATGTGCTTGTAGCATATGTTACTGGTAGGTCAGGTATGCTTTGCTCCGTGCCAGACTCCTTAGACACCTTCCAGTGGCAGAGATCAGTGTTCCCTGGTCATGCTTCCACAACAGTGTTTCCAGATAGGAACCTGCTTAATGGAGAGAGTACACAGTGCCAGCATACAAAGTAGACCCAAAGGTCTTCCCTACCTGTCCCTGTATGACAAGCCAGACATCTCTGGGTTTGGTGCTTCTGTTGTTACATTAGAACACCAGTGCTTTGCCTTTCTTCCCTCTACAAGGCGCTGACAAAACACTGTCCTGAAAATCATCTCAGAAGTGGGCTGCTTGTTTCCAATTACAGCAAATAACCTTGGAGCATCTATGTCACTTGTATGATGCTGTCTCTCTGATGTCCATCAGCAATCCAGGTCTAATTTCCGTATCCATGATTCCTGAGGTCTTGTAAAAAAGATTTAAAAAGTCCGGGGGGAGCTCCAGGCTTGTCTTGTTGGGAAGCTGTGCCTGGGCCAGGGAGCACCACTGTCACTGCTGCTGCAGAAGAACAGCCAGACTGTGTGTACATCATCCTCCAACAGTGATGAGCCACTGCCAGGCTTTTCCACTGACCTATGATTTCAGTCATCACAGAGCATCATCTGTGCACTTGTTTTTGCCTATTTGTTCATGCGAAGCTTGCCCAGAGGCACTCTTAAATAGTCTGGGATGTGATCTGATTTGTCTTTAGGGTGCATTGAGCTTGTGAAGCTCATTTTAGTTTTCCACAGCTTTTGGATGAGATCACAGCACCAGAAACTGTTGTTTGCAGACGTCATGAAATGGGGAAGATTTAAATCAATGAGAAGCTGTTAAGCCAGTCAGTTTGAAAGATTACTGTTCTTCTAAAGCTCTCTATGCTTTACCACCAGAATTTTCCTATTGCCCTTTTTCTTAGGAAAAGCTCTGACTCAAGGACAATTTTTATTAGACTTCCTTTTTAAATTAGTTACACAGAGTATTTGTATTAGATCCAACACATAGTTCACGTGTTCAAAGTTTCTAAAATACAACCTTGTCTGCTAAAGTAGCAGTTAGAAAACAATGACATTTACATTAGGTGTGCGAGAGATTAGAATGAGCTAATTAAATTGACCTTTAAATCTCTCCACCCTCTTGGAAACTGGGGCTAATCCTTGGCTTCCCACTGTGGAGATAAAAATTCGTGCTGTGAACATTTTAAGCAAAGTGGGCAGAGGAAGAAGAGCCTCACCAGCAGTTTGTCTTTGAAGAGGGGGGCAATACTTCGCTGGTTATAAATATAGCTTGCAGCTATGGTGTGAATAGGGGGACAAGTTCTTCCTGTACTTCAGTGGCTTTGCTCCATGTGTTTTCTTCACAAAAATAGTTTCAATTGGAAAAAATAGCTCCAAACAGCTTAATTTGTTACTCTTAGAAACAATCAAAGCCTCTCTGGAAATTAGTTTAGTTTTTTTTATATCTGCTATTGGTATAACTAACATCGTGAGTCATGTCATTACTGTTACTTAATTACAATAAATTGCTATTTGTATTGACCAATGTGCAATGTAAAAATAGACTTCCAAATGATAAAGCATTGGGTAGTGTTTTAGCTGCTTTCTAAGGACTCTTGAGGATGCTTCTTACAAAATATTTGCCTTGATATTTTGTGTCTTGGATTTTAAAAATGCTAATTATTGAAGAGCTTTATAATAAAAAAACCCAAAAATTATATAAATAATGGATGATTAAATGACAACAGTCAAAATTTAATTCTCAACGAGCAATTGACATTTCATGTAGTGAAACGTTGCAGAGGATGCAAAATCCATTCAAATGTCAAAGTGGAATAAAGACAAAGATTTTGTACTAAATCCACTTTGATCACCTGGCATTCTGAGCCTGTCCAAATGAGATCCTTTTTAATACAGTGAGATGAATACTTATATGGATAAAAAAAGGAGTGCAGAACTACAGAGATGAGGGCTGTGTTCAGGGAGGTGGTAGCTCTGAGAAGGAACAAGAGGTCAAAGAGGACAAAAGAATTTGACACTAGTGGGACCTTTGGACTAGAAGGAGTAACTGCACCCTAGGGTGGATAAACTAGAAGGCTTAAAAATAAGATCAGAAAGAGTTCTAACTTCTTTATGACATCTGTTTGTTTTATACCTGAAGGTAATAAGCATAGTTTTGATGCTAGTGTTTCTTTTAAAAGAAAAATGTAGAAAAAATACTGAAAAAGTGTCAAAGGAATTTAAGGACAGAGAATGCCATGTGGTTGGGAGTGAAAGAGACTGACCTGCTGCACTTGCAAAAATAAGAGTTAAGAAGTAAGTAGTATGTGAGTATCTTTACAGAAAAAGAATACTAGATACTTCAGGAAAAAAAATAAATATGAGTGACCAGAAAAGGAACTAATTAAAATTCAAAATTAGACTCACCTTTTCAGCAACAGAAATGGCTAAATACTAGATAAACTACAGTGGTGAAGCTAGATCTTTTGAAGGTGGAAAAAATCAGAACTGCCTTTCTGGAATTTAACTAATCTAAACGTAGAGATTGGAGTTCAGTTTAGGAACTGCTGGGTGAATTAAAATAGCTTCCGATGGGTAGCAGTTGTGTTGGATTCTAGTTTATGAAATTTTGTTGAAATCTCCAGAAGCAGTTCCTATGAATTGTCAAAGAATTGTGGATCAGGTCCTAAAAGCCCCTATGGAAAAAACCTTTTTTTTCTTACCTAATACATATTGTAGGAAATAAAACTCTGTGCAGATTGCTGAGAGTTTGGGAAAGAGGAGAGAGAGTGGGTCTATAGTGAAATTAAACAACCTTTCAGGTAATTTGCTATAGAATATGCTGTTATTGGGTGAAATTATGGCATGTAATTTAGGCTGATTAACTTTTTTTTTTAATCAAGTACTCTCCGGGAAGTTAAGTACTAGTAAATGGTGTAGCTTTTAGTAGTTTGTATTTAAAGCTTTTTTTTAAACTTTTATTATTATTTTATCAGAAATTAATTCTGTAACATGGGACAAATTCTTCGTGATTTGTAGCCTCTCAGCACTGAAGGTCAAATTAATATTTCTAGTTGCCTGCTAGTCAGTGCGGTATGGATGATATTTTTTATATTAATTTATATAAGGGCACTTAAGCTTCCAGCCAGTGACTTGTCAGAGGGAAGCTATTTGGGAAAGAGGGGGATGTATGGAGAAATTTGTCTAGTAGAGGTATCTGTGAGCTTGGCATGTTAAATGTGTCTTCAGTTGTATAAGTAATTACACAATTTAGTGTAATCTTTAAGTGACCTCATGAAAGTATTCACACTTTAAAAGTACAAAACCTTTTCTTTCTCCTGAGACCAAAAAACCAGCAGGCACAAGATTAAAACTTCACAAATGAGAAGTGAATGGGGAATTGGCAGAACACGCACACTCGGAGCAGGAGACTCGCAGTGAATTGCTAAGTGAAGCTGTTAAGTGGAACAGGGTATGCATGGCTGACAGATGTTTTAATTGTGCCAGAGAACCAAGGCACACCATGGAAGAGTTGGAGAAGGCTGGGAAAATCTGAAGAGGATGGGGCAGTCTGACCCTTTTTTCTTTGAATTTTGTGATCACTAATGCTATTGTATAAGCAGCTGATTTTTATTAACATAATGGGGCTAATGCCTCCGATATTGTACAGCTAGACACATGCTCTGCTGGCTCCTGGTATGGCAGGGAAAGTGCTGTGTTGTAGATCATCAAACCTGTGTCTCTTGGAGGGTAAGAGTTGGGCATTTTTTGTCTCCATCTGAAAGATATCCTCCCTGTTCTGGCTTTGTGGCTCATAGCTATGTCTGTACTAAGTGAGGAGTGGCTCATTTCCCATCTGTTCATATTCCACTTAGTCTTCCCCTAATTAAGAAGCAGAGCCAGAGGGAATTCAATCTGGTATTTGCCATGATCTCTTTCTCTCCGTGTCTCCTTTCCCCCTCCCTCAACCCCGTTTATATTTTCCTTTTGGAAAAGGGAGATGCTTAAGTTTCATTATTTATTTCTTCCTTAGTCCACTAGAGATGCTGCACTTAAGAAGGAGATACTGCTGCCAGGGACCCCAGTGGGTCTCTCTTAACTGAGTTTACTGCTGGACACAAGGAAGCAGAGGAAGAGCCCTACACTGGTCTCTTTAGACAGGTTCAATCAGCTTTGCTTCCAAGGAATTTGTGCGCAGATGTCCACAGTGCAACTTATCTTTCTTACTTTTTGTACAAATCATCACTGAAATTTATCTGTGTGTTCTGGCAAAAGCTGTCTGGATCCCAGGAATGTTCTACCATGTATCATCTCAAAAATGCGTTCAACAGTAAGAGAAGAGTCTATACTGTGTGTCCAATAGCTGTCTGAATAACAGGGCAGTACAATTCAGATAAATGGGTATCTTTAGTCTGTCTAATGAGCACTACTGCATAACTTTCTTATTATTGTCTGCATTAAGATAAAGTTCATCAACTTAAAAACTTGCACAAGATAACCCCAGAATAAGTTTAACTTTTTTACTTACCTGGATATATCTAAAGTCTAACTTAAAAGTGAAATTTGACACCACCTGCGGTGTTTCTGGTATTTCTTACTGGTTATCGGTTTTCTAATGGCTATGCTTCAAAGGGGCTTAAGTGTGGGACCTTCTTGGCCATTTTGTCTTAACTTACAAAATAAACATTTTCTAATGAAGAATCTCTTCAATTCCAATATGTGTATTATTAACTTGTTAGTATTTGGCTCCATGAGATGCTTGAACAGTCTGAGTCCAACAGTAAGTTAGCTTCACCTACATCAAAAGGGAAGAATCACAGTGGATTTAAAAAGCCATATAATTTCCTCTTTGAAGCCCCTAAAATATCCTAGTTTGATCCTTTCAGTGAAGCTGTTCCTTGATCTTTCTTGTTAATGATGATTTACCAGTGCAAGCCAATTCTTGTCATCTCTCTACTTAAAGATTCATTGTTGTCATCACCAGGCAACACTAGATGTATTTTACTGAAGACTGATTTCTATCTATAAACAAATATAACTAGTATAGTTGAGAGACAGGGTGTTTTGCAAGGTACCTGGAAGCTTTACTTTAAAAGGAATTTGAAATTTTCTCTGCTCACAGAAGTGAGAATTAACCATTACAAATAAAATTGTCTGCATACAAAACTTAGCTGTGTATTTATCAACACAAGAAAGTGGCAATTACCAGTAATTGCACAATATGATATAATTAGATTTATTTTTCTGCTTTTTAAACCATGCTTATTTAACAAACTTGAGCACGTATCAAAAGAAAACACAGAAAATAGTGATATTAAATGTCTTCCATGTTCCACATGCTTTTCAAGTTCAAAGTAACTACATTCTGTATCTGAAAAGTGCATTGTATTGAGAGACTTATCGCAAGAGTGGGGAGTTTGTTAAAAATAAAGTATCAAAGAGGTTATTTAATTAGATTTAATTATTTAATTGTTTTTATTTAAACGTGTTTAATGTTTAAACATCTGATCTTAATTTATTACTAGAGTCAAAGCATTGTAGAGAGGGCACTTGGGTTATCTGTGCATGTATGGAAAGATGCTGCTTAGCATAAAGTTGGTTGGTTTATTCTGACAAATTAATATGCATGTGGTAAAATGATAGCTGTGTGCTTTCTTAATTAATCTTGATATAGATAACTCATAATAAAGTAGCCATCTACTAAAAAATAAATGCATCACTATTTGTAACCCATTAAAACATTAGGAAAAAGTAAAGTGCAGCTAAATAATTATCCAGATCTATATTATATTCTCTTGTTAGCAACATTTTTGGTATGATAGTTGTATTTGAAAATTGACTTTCATTATAGTTAGCAATCAGGCAGAATAAATTTTCATTAGGGAAAAAAGCTACTGCTGGAAAAACAGGGATCTGTAAAAAGTCTGTGTCTTTTCAAGGTTTTCTCAAGATGATTTAAAATACAGCTTTATTAATTTCTTCTGGTGGAGAAATATTTCCTAAATCTAAACGTCCCTTGGTGCAACTTAAGGACATTTCCTTTTGTCCTATTGCTTGTTACCTGTGAGAAGAGACTGAGTCCCTCCTGGCTGCAACCTTCCTTCAGGCAGCTGTAGAGAGTGATAAGGTCACCCTTGAGCCTCCTTTCCTCAAAGCTTAACATCCCCAGCTCCCTCAGCTATTCCTGATCAGACTTGTGCTCCAGACCCTTCACCAGCTCCATTGCCCTTCTCTGGACATGCTTCAGCGCTTCAATGTCCTTTTGGAATTGAGGGGCCCAGAACTGGACCCAGGATTTGAGGTGTGGCCTCACCAGTGCCCAGTACAGGGGCTGATCACCGCCCTGGTCCTGCTGGCCACTCTGTTGCTGATCCANCCCCCCCCCCCTCTGGGCCTGGCCTTCTGACAGTTTTCTACCCATCCAGCCAAGCCTTGAGCTGGAGATGCTGTGGGAATTGATGTCAAAGGGTTTCCTGAAGTCCAGGTAGATACAGCTGCAGCCCTTCACTCATCCACTAAGACGGTCACCCTGTCTCAGAAGATCAGGCCAATCAAGCAGGACCTGCCTTTTGCAAACCTGGCTGGCTGGGCCTCATCCCCTGGTTGTCCTGCACGTGCCATGTGATGGCACTCAAGAGAATCTGTTCCATGACCTTCCCTGGCACCAAGGTCAGACTGACAGGCCCGTAGCTCCCTGGATGTTCTTGCAGATAGGCATCACGTTTTCTAATGTCCAGTCAGCTGGTATCTCTTTCATACCCAGTACAGTCCAGGCCTGTATTTCACTCAAATATGAAAATCTTTTCATGAAGCATATTAAAATACACCTTAAGAGTATTTGAAACTCTGAGTTTAGGTCCTTCACATTTTCCTTCTTCTCCTCCTTCAGATGTTCAGTGGCAGACTAGCCAGTACCCTCTTTTGCAGCTTTTTATAGCTAAACAACTTAAATCTCCTGCCAGGTTAATTGCTTTCAAGGTTTATATTATATGGATTACAGTTTGAAGACTAGAGTTCTGTGGGAAAAATACATTCAGAAGACTGTGGTTACTGCTTTATTGCAATAGTTACCCTCAGAATAATGTACCCTTTTCTGCTGGGAACAATAACAAGTAATTACTTAGTAGCCTTTATTATTACTAACTGAATTATAGCCTAATAACTTAGCAGTAGTTTAATTCACTACATACACTAATGGTTACCCATGCGTTCACTTTTCTAAAAATTAAAAATAATTATTACATTACATTATATTTTTCAATTTGTGATGAAGGCAACTGAATTTGTCCTCTTTTTTGGCTTTTAACTTCTGTTATCAGCTCTTCATCTTGAACTATTGAATATAGGCCTGGAAACAAAACCAAGTTCTGACTGTAGAGCATAAAGGGTTTCTACCACTAACTCCACAATTCAATTTGAAAATTAATGGAGTACTGCTATCAAGTGTAGTATTAAGAAAATTTAATTGGTTTATGATACTTGTTCCCCTGAATAGATTTCAGTACATAAAAGCTTTTCAGAGGTGGAGGGGCGGGAAATTAATTTCAATAGAAAACATCTGAAAACAGGCAAAGAAAACTGCTGTAAGACTTAAATTCTCTACTATCTTCGATATCACGTGAGGTGATGGTGTATCAGGACTTACATATGTTAAAATGTTTTGCTGTCCAAAAGCCAGTGCAGAGAAGGAACTGCAGTGTCTGCAGTGGTGTCCTTAAAGCTCTGTTCTGATTAGTCTAGAAAAATTGTTGATTTATAAACCTTAGGGAAGCACCCCCATCCTTTCTTTCACTAGTGAATAGAGAGGATAATGGAGAAAGATGTCACTTTTTATCATAGACATTAGTAATTATTCTAGTTCATTGTACAAGCCTAGAATATACAGGAAGAAGTGCAAAAGATTTATTTCTCCTACATGTCATAATTAAGGTTTTCATTCTAATAAGCCCTTGTAGAGCTGTGTGCTTTAAAGTGATTTACTGTTATTCCTGCTACTCCTGAGTATTTCTGCTGAACTAAGTAACCTTATGGGAAAATGGTTTTATTTCATGTTAAATTGATTTCAGAAAGCACCCCACAGTTGGGATAAATTTAGCAATGCTTGAAGGCCTCTTGAAATCAATGGATCTCCAAAATATAGAGACATAATTGTGTGTGTTCAAGTGTCTTCTTAAACTGGGGGCTATAGTTGCCCTAACTCCTTGGTTGAGGTTATTACTTAATAGTAATTACTGACCTTCTGTCACAGGGGTTGGATCTGCATGTCCAGCTCCTGCTGAAGTCCATAGAGTGTGTGAACAGGCTTAACAATGGTTAAAACTTCCAAATAAAATATAGGTCCTACAAAAATAAAATTGTGTGGGTTTGGTACCTGAGTGTGGTAGATGAAGTGTATTGGTAACTACTCTCTCAAAGCATCATTGTTCTTCTAGTGTAAATCTGTTTTGTGACTTAGTTCATGGTGCATTACCACACCACACAAACATTAATTCTATAACTGTTGGAGCTGAACTTTTGCTGTCTAGGAATCTGCAATGTTTGCATTTATAGATAAAATTTTATTTAAATTATCTTTTAAAATAAAATGGCTTTTCACCTAGCAGGGAGAACATTATGCTGTGTGAATGTGGAAAGAGGGGAGGTGTATTTCGGTTTAACAAGAGCTGTTTGTGCAGCATGGTACAATGAGGGGCGATAGCAGGAGCTGGGGTTTTCTGCTATGAGTAGGGATACACCAGATGGTTACTGCAAGTTTGTTTCATAAACATAGAAGTGTTCCAGTAGTCTATAATTAACTTGTTTAACCTTTTCAGAGTATGTCCATATTTATGGAAATACACAAGGGGTCCAAGAACATGGTTGTTTTCTCATGTCTGTGTTGCTGCTGTTACTACTTACTTATTTTTATTTTTAAGTGCAATTCAAGTAGATAACAACTGGCATAAGTTCTTACTGGTAAAGCAAGATGTTTCCAGACAAAAACAAGTTGTTATACTTAGCCTGATATTTTGTTTGTTTTTATAAGGAAATGTTACCTGAATACTACTTATTCTCTGAAAAAAGCAGAGGGCTTCTCTTGCTTCTGTTGAAGCACCAGTAATTCTAAACTTCACTCTAAAAATAGTTCTTAATCTCTGGCAGTTTTTCTTCTAAATGCTCTACAGTCATTAATTAATTTTCCCCTCTTGAGACAGTATGGAGGTAGGCCTATTTTACGAAAGGAGGTATTGTACAATACTATTTGCTTAACTCTAGATATGAAATCATTGGAATAGCTCTGGTACTAGAACTCAGAAATATAACTGTGGTCTTGGTTATGTAACAGATCTTGGTTATGTACACTGTCTCAAGAGCAAATCCTGCTAGTTTTAAAGTGAAATTGTAATTATGGATGAATCCTCTATTTATAATTATTGTGGTGTAAGGCAGTGTTCCTTCTGGATTTTTAATTACTGTATGTTTTCTTCCCAAAAGCTGATAATGTATACGTATCAAAGTCCAATAAATTCTCATTAAATGTTGAGAATGAGTTTTGAACCACTGATGAGCAATACCTTCCTCCTCAAACATGCTTTTCTTCTCAGAATATTTTTGAAGTGTTTTCTCAAGATGATGTAGTCTGTGAATACATGCTTTAAGGAATTCAGCTTGCTGCTGAGGTATTGAAAAATATTTTTAATTAAATGTAAATTGTTTATATTTGCTCTAAATAAAAGTTACATACTTTTGTCTGACATGATGCTTTTTTTGTTTTAAATCAATTGACAGAATTCATTGACAAGAAGTGCACCCCTTGCCAATGATTCCCAAGCACGCAGTGGTGCCCGCTTTCATACATCTTACGACAAAAGATATATCATCAAAACTATAACAAGTGAAGATGTAGCAGAAATGCACAACATACTGAAGAAGTACCATCAGGTAATATATGAACTTTACCAAGGTGTGAGATGTCATCTTGAATATTATAATGCCAATCTCTTTTAGAGTCTTAAAAGTTTTAAATTTATTATTATGGAAAAAAAATCACTTCAGACTTTTTCCCGTTTGCATCAGCAATTTATTGTATGTCTGTAATTTACAAAGATGGACTTTACTAAATATCTGTACTAGCGTTTCATAAAAAGATATGTCTACATGGTAGAGATAACTTGGAGGCTGTGAGGTCCTTTGCCTTACTAGGAAGGTGGTCTTTCTTTTGGCTAGTGGATTCTCAGGCTTGAAGGTACTTAATTCTGGGCTTGCTTGGAGATGTCAATGTACATGTGTATGAATGCTGCAGGTGACCCTCTTCTTTCTGATCTGATCAGTGAATGTTCTGTGTTTCACAACAGACTTCAGAGATTTAAAGTTGTATTACATAAGAAATTAAAATTGGATATTATTAATGTAAAGTTCTTACTATTAAAAAATTGTTTTTGATAATGTGAATTTTCATACACAACAGTAAAGTTAAAAGTGAACAGTGGAGATCCCTCAAATCAGCCTTGATAGCTGCCATAGTGTGCTGGTGTATAGTTTGTCTGGTTGGCACAAAGGGGAGCAGAACCTGGGAATTACAAAAAGCCTTAATAAAATCAGTGCTAGTTTTCATAGTCCTACATGTTTGAATAAGTTCTAAAGCTGCAGAAGTCAGGAAAGCCTCTAAAAAATCACCTAAAATATGCTATGCAATAGGAAGGCGTTTTAGTCCCTCTTTCCTTCTTCCTTCTCTTTTCTGTGAGTTGGAATTCCCGGTACAGACTTAAGGACTTCTGGGGTTGGGCTTTTTTATTGTTGTTTAGGTGGTTTATTTTTTGTTCTGCAATGTTCTTGTTTGTAGTAGGTTCTTTTAAATACATTACTTTTGTAAAACCAGTTTTAACTTCTGAGGCAGGAGGCTGAAGCATTCTTTCAGGGTACTTGGAACTGAAGGTATTGTCAGCCATATTTGTAAATCTCAAAGTGAGATCTCTGAAGGCCTTCCAAGTCCAGAGTAACTTGGGAAGCCTTCAAGGAAGTTAGATGTGAATTCTTTTCTCTCTTCCTGAGGTGTTCTTCTATTTAAATAACATGTAGGACCATCGTGTGTTTTTTCTAATGTGAAGAAATATTACTATCAGAAATATTCTTAAGACATCTCCTAATGACAGTTTTACCAAAGAAATTTTTAAACCATTATCTAATTGTATTTTGGGGGTTTTTTTTAATGTGAGTTTTCAAACTTACTGTTTTAGTTTTGATCTGAAAGGGTTTGATCTGTGAAGCTGTACAGCAGAATTAAAGTTTTAGTCTGTTTCGTATTTGTCATTAGAAGCTGGTATTAATGATACAGATTTTGAGACTTAATCTAGCTGAAAAGTCATTTTGCTTTTCAAAGCAGTAATCTTTCAAGACTATCAATGAAGACAGTGCTAACATGAATGAACTTAATAATTTGGAATCTTTTATCATTAATGCTTTCCAACGTGAGGGTTCATATTAGGCTAGGTTACAAGGAGTAACGATCTGAAATTTATCTCTACCATGCACCTAATTTCACTTAATACTGGGAAATCTTTCATGTAAAAAAGATCTCATTGGTGCCTCCAAGAGATTCATAAAGATACAACTTGTATTTCTTTATGTCTCAGAACTTGAAAGCACTGTACAAAACTGTAAATACAGAAGCACTCAAGTACAGAGAGAGTTTAATAGTTGGACTTTTTTATTGAAATAAATTAATTTCAGTATCTTCAGCAATGTACTGAACAAGAGCTACATTAAATCCACTAGCTTTAATGACAGCTAACACAATGTCCTCTATGTTGCGGCTGGAAATTGAATGCTTGGGATCACTAGATACAGCAGTTTGTCCTCCCATTTCTCTAGATGTTTTTCAGGCATGTGAAGCTTATCTTCACTTGCTTTTCAAAGTCTAGCAAACCCCCATTATCCTGGTGGGAAGGTATTCATAATTCCCTTGACCAAGTTGTCCCACACAGTCTGGCCTTAGCCTACCTTTCTGCTAGCAAACAATGCAATGCCAGACACCATCCACTGGCACTTGAGTCCATTAATGGTCCCTACTGTGGTTTTGATTTGGGCCAGTTCACTATCTCCCAGATAATTCTGGGCAAGAATAAAGGCATTAATTAAGATGAGTTAATATTTCTACTTAGGAGTTTGAATATAAGCATCATTTTTTTAGAGGGGAGCTTTATAACTTAGATGTGAGTTATTCCATTCCAGCTGGAACTGATGCCTGAACACAGTCCAAGACCCTGTCTATTTCACTGGTGTGGATGTAACTTTATGGTTCTGTAGGATGGCACAGTTGCAGTAGTACCAGACTTTTCAGATGCTGCACTGGTACTCCTGTAGAAATCTCTGTCAATAAAACAAGTTCTCGTGAGTTCAGTTTCATTTTGGCATACGGTCTTCTGCCAACAGAGGAAATGTCAAGTTCCCTCTATTGATTTTCATACCTTACGGTCCAGTATCTTTCTTGATTGTTAATAATTGCACACTAGAGTACCAAATATGGGATTTTTAGGGAGAAGTCTGCTTGTTAGCTTTTCTCCAATTTTAGTTCACTGATTGCCAGCAGCACTCACCACATATGTGAAAATTCCTGGCCGAGCTAAGTGTGTTTCACAGCCCTAGTGTGATTGGGAATGGTTTGGAACTTCTGGTGGCATGCCCCTGCAGCATATCCTGTGCTAGTCTGCTTTGAGAGCAGAGCTGTATTTGAAAGGTTCAGGCTTCTGAGAAAGGGAGTGTGCAGACCCAATTATGTAGTACAGGGATCATCCTGGAAAGAACAGCCTTTTTCAGGTGCATGACGTCTAGGGAGATGATCCATCTGAATTTTAGGCTTTTTCTCCCTTGTTCCCCCAAAGAAACTGAAGTTATATCATCTGTCCATTAAGAACAGTGTCTTGTAAACTTTCATTATCTTGCACCCTCTTTCACCTGCCCAAGAAGGCAGTAATTATCTTCTATTACTTCTGACATAAATATGAGTGAAATTCATGCCATTTATGACAGGTGATCTCTTTCAGGTTTTGTTTTTTCCCCTCTGCAAATTCATTCCAGGTTCTTTTCTCAGGCTGAAGCTGTGTGAGTTTCATTTAAACCATAATATTTACTCACCTGTTTCCTTATTAAGGTTAATAGGACCAGGCTGATAGAATCATTCTAGACATTGAAAGCACCTTTGTCCTTGCTTAGGAACCAAAAAAGCCTTATCAGATATTTTCCAAGACTGCTTGAACTGCTTATCAATAAACACCGGAGGAGAGATCTATCTTGAAGCAAAGAATGCTGGAGAGGGGAACATCACAAGGTGGAAGTGTGAGGCTGGATGTGTCCTTCATTCACCAAAACAGGTTTCATCCTGGCATTTGCAAAAAAGCTGTCATTTTCCTTGCACCTTTTTGAACTACAGAGCTACCAATGAGGCATCTGGGTGTTTGTGTGGTTGGCAGAGAAACGTAGCACAGCAGCTTTTCCCATGAATCTCCAAAATCTAATTCCAAGTACTAGTTATTTTTTTGTGAAGTCACCAAAGGGTTAGATAAAGACGTGTAGACTGCCACTGGCAAGTAGAAATAAAGGTTATTTTATCAGTAACTGGAGATTATGGAGAGGTACAGTTCACAAGCTCATCCAGTTTTTTTAGTCCTTCCCCTCTCCATCTGTCTGAAGGTGTAATAACCTGTCAGTTCTTTGGAGCTCAGAGGAACCGAGGTTGTAGTTATACAGCCTGTGTATGTAGGAGTTTACAAAAGAAGTGGGAATAGTTCATGGCCCGTAGACACTTGTAAGTTTAAAAATCCCAAATCTAGATCGGTATTTTTAAATCATCAAAGATGATCTGATCAAAGATAAATTCCAAGCCTAGGGCTACATGCTAGAAATGTGTAAATAACTAAAAGTGAACTGGGCTTGAAGAATTGTCAGGAGAAGTTACAGAAATAGCATATATGTATATATAGTGATTGCAACTTAAAATTGTTGAATTGTAAATAATAGTCTTGAAAATTGTAAATTATACTTGCTATCCAAAATTGAGTTGCATTCATTCATTTCCCTGTCTATGATGCCTTTTTTTTTTTTAGTGGCAGTCAGGCCCACGACCTCAGACAGATGGTGAACACTTCAGTCTAAACACTGACTCTTTCTGTCAACTCATCAGATGAGTCTGACACTTTTAGTATGGAGTAGAAACACTAGAGGTAATTATTTTCTTTTCCAAAGTTAAAAGGAAAAAAAGCAAAACAAACCACTAAGCAAACAGGGGGAATAATGCCCTTCTCCATGTTTAAAGTGGCAAAGCGTCCTGTGTTTTATGACTAGACTATAAAGTCCATCATGCATGGATCAGCCTTCTATCTACATTTGTAAGATAAAATGGCCTAGAGCTAGGTTTTGAAGTGTTATGGTAAATACAAATACATATGTGACATGCTAGGTTCTTACGCTGTGAATCTCCACGCTAGCCAGTTTCTAACTACAGTAATATTTTTTGGTACGTAGTTTGAAAAACTGCTTTTAGTCACATTTTAATGATAATTTGCAATCAGCTTGGACTGCTTGTATTACTGGTATATTGTCAGTTATTAGTAGAACTCTTCTCCTCACTCTTAGGTGTTACTCAGCTGAATGTCATTTACTTATCAAATGCAGTAGAACCATTGATATGCTCAAATGGGTCAGACTTTCAAGTATTAGGAAAACTATTGCTGTATGGGCTCACAGATTTAGTTAGACCATTTAAAATTGTGTGAATTAATCAAGCATGCTTATATTAAATTGTTCTTGAGAGCAAAATCAAATATTCATTGGAAATACCTCCAAATCTAGTGCGATTTTGTTTTAAACCTAGGATCCTGACCCCAAGAGCATGAACCAGAAAAATGGAGTTAAATCTACTGCTCCCTTTGATACTATTAAGGGAGAGTTCAGCGAAGTCATCTGTGATAAGTGTGTTGTCAGAATTTCACCCTGTTTAAGGAATGGGTAATACCCTGCTTCCTCCTAAAGGAAAACTTTCTATTTCATCATATATTCAAGTTATGTTTATCTGTTTCTTTTGCATATATTGTCAGGTGCAAAAAGTTTATTAATTTATATAAAATATGTATTGTATATGTTACTGTATTTGGAGGTATTTTCTAAAGTACAAATATTATTTTCAAGGGCAGAAATCAGTAACAGTTGAGTCAAATTCTGCAGGCAGATTTTATAGTATCTGAAATGTCAGAATCAAGACATCCTGCCCTTTTCAGTGACATTAACTTGTTTTAAATCTTAAATTGCTGTGAATTGGTCTAAAAGAGGAGTACTGTGCTCTTTCAGAACAGATGATGGGCAGGATAGAAATTTTTAAAAATAAATGAAAGCAATTTTAGTGTCTTGGATAAACTAGCACCTTTTAAACCCTTTCTTTCTTTTTTACTAAAATTACTTCAAAAGGGATGACTTATTCCTCAGTGCTGACACCCAAGTAACTTTAATAAAGAAAAGAGAAGCCTTCTCAACGCAGTTGAACAAGAGGGAATTGTTAGCATACAAACCTTCCAGCATAAAGCTCCTCATGAGTGCAGGTAGCCTTTAGGTTTTCTCTAGGCAGCTGTCGGTGTTGATGGCACAGTTCTCTTCCCTGCGCAGGTAATTGTATGCAGAACTGACACCTATTGCGCTGCCTGTCTCCCTGGCAACCAGCAGAAATAGTGAATAGTGGTAAAGGAGAGGGATTGCCCATTTACCAGAGGCAGCAAACAGTGGAGTGATGGGGAAGTGAATGGGAAGAAAGGGAAGAATAGAATGAGCAAAAAAGGGGAAATGGCAGCATAAAAAACAAAACAAAAGCAGAAAAATATGACCTTAGCTGCTGGAGGGGAAAAAGATATGAAAGAAACAGGAAAGCAAATGAAAGGCGGGAAAATGTCGGCGATCAGGTGAAAATAGAAGAAATTGCACCAAGAACAGAGTTCAGGGCTACACAGGAATCAAGGAACAGCAGAAGATTGTTGTGTGGAACGTAGGAGAAAAATTAAAATCATAAATAGATAAATATTGAAATAGAAAAACATTGTAGTAGGCTAAAAACAATTTTGTCAAGGAATTGGTGACAACATAAGCTGAAGAATATCCCAGAAAAGAAAGTGGGGTCTAGGTGCCTAGGACTTTGCACTGGCATGGGCTGGTCGAGCTGGTAGGTTGCTGAAGCAGAGCTGCGTTTAAGTTTGTATCATCCTCCCTCCACATCAGGTACTTGCACAGGTTATCAGTGACTTCCTCCCAGTCCCCATCCCTGCTTTTGCTTCATGAGTTGCATTCATATGCATCACAAAAAAGGGAAAAGGTAAAAAGGCAAAGCAAGGCAGTATAATGTAAGGTTATTTAAACACAAACATAGAAGAAGAAGGATACATGCCGTGTAATGGTGACCCTGACTCTGTATGTCCTGAAATAGTAAGAGATGAAGATTTTTGGGAAGTTTGCAAAGAAATGCAGTTGAAAAAAGCCTTTCAGCACTTCTTGTGGGAATCAAGAGGCAGCATAGAACACAGCCTTTGCCCTGTGTTAAGATAACTGACTTGTAAAGCAGGTTTGATCTGAAAAAACAGGAGAAGCAGAAAAAGTAGAGATGAGAATGTACATGTTCTCATCCAAGCAGTCTACGTTTCACTTGCATCCATGAGGCCCACTCTTCCCATAGAAGACATGACCCTGAAAATGAGAAACTCGTTAGTGTGGTTATCAGATGGAATCAGAGGGGTGATATGCAAAGGGACCACACAGACTGGAACTGTAACCAAAAAACACATTGAAAGTTTTCCCTGAAAGATGCAACATTGCATAGGTAAATAACTACACAAAATGGCAGAATGGACTTGGCTGCACTGGCTCTGTTGAGGCCTGGGTTTCACCAGCAGATGTTTTCTATGTATTTATTGGGTTTTGTATATATAAGCTATTGCTGCTGTGCATAGCACTTTTCAGAAGAGATTAGTCCACACAGTGACTCAATTGCAGTAACAAGTATAATGTTCCTGGTAACACATCTGCACCCTGGATAATCACCTGTGGTGGTAACATTGAGATTACACTGCACTTAGAAGTAAAAATAACTGGCCATGTCTGAAACAATGTGAAGTGTAAGGCTGTGAATCACAGGGCTTGTATATAAAAACCTGTGTATTTACTGAATATTTCTTTAAATGAAATTACTTTCTTACATGGCTTATTTGAAGAAAACAGCTTTATATGCTTTGAAAATCTGTAACTTTTTGGTGTGTGCTAATTAGTTTGGCTAATTATTCCTTGCAATGTATCATGTAAGTACCCAATGCATAATATTCAGTTATTAGGGTGCAGGAAAATGGCAATAAGCGAAATATTTATAACTCTGAACAAGTTCTCAGTCTTTTTGGAGGGAAGTGATTCCACATATCAATGCTTGTGCACAAAATACATTGGTGAAGGATATTTCTGATTGCAGACAAGAGGATATAAAAGAAAAAGTTGAGAGCAAAAATGACTCTCAATGTCCAGTCCTGCACAATGTCCAAAATGGTTTTAAATCATTATGTAACTTGCTTTCTTTAATGGAAGTATCAAGGTGCACGTATAGATTTGTCGCATAAGCATTTGTTAATTCAAGCACAATTGCCTTAATCATGATACAGAAAATGGTGAAAATAATATATAAAGGGGTAACAGAGAATGAGCATGGTGTGTATTTCTGAATTAATGTTTGCAAAATAGGGCTAACTGTGAGAAATGGGAATGTTGACTTTTCACACAGAACAAAGATAGATATAATTCAGGTTTAATCTTCACTGATGTCAAATCATTCCACAGATTATCTCCAAGTGGAGGAGGAGAAATGGTAGAAACAGAAATCTTACTGTTTTTCCAAAAAGAGCCAAAAGTAGTATAGCTTCTTTGCCAATAAATGGTATGCATTATGTTATCTTTTTATGTATCTGATACCTTCCTAGCATTGCCATAGGGAAGGAAGAAGCTAATGAGATAGGAAAAGTTTTGTTTTTACTTAGGAATCTTGAAGCTGTATTTATACAAAAATTAATGAGAAAATAGGATCATAAAGAATTTCTTCCTAATTTTTGACCTGAAGCACGGGGTTCAAGAGAGCTCAGAAATTTCATTATTTGAAACCTGTGCTGCACAGCTGATAAAACATGTCAATATGCTGATGTTACTTTACTATGTTAATGATAATATTGTCCTTGTGCTGTGCACAAACATGAAAATTGTCTGAATTAATTAAAAAATGATGTGGTGTTTATTACAACACTCATTTAAAAAAAGATGGATTTTGTTACTGCATATAAAGACTTGTAAATGTATTAGCTGAGTATTGCAGTTTTATTTAGCAAGTCTGCTTAGTAGAATTGTTTTAATGTTATTTTTAGAAAAAATTAAAGGAGTGAAGGTCTTTTTCTTTCACTGAAATTTAGCAGTCCTGTTAAGCATGTACTGGCTTATTTTCTAGGCTCACTTTTTTTCCAGCTGTGAGTGGGAAACTTCAGGAAATCATTCCTAAAAAGCACCTTGAGGTGACTAAATTGCTACTTCCTTTATATCAAGATGGACAAATTGAAAATCTGCCAACCACAGTCACCAGTGCAAGTCCTGCTGGACTCCCACCCAAACAGATGACACGTTTTGCCTCCTCTGTGATGCAGATATGGGGGATTGATAGTTTCAAAGGTAGGAAGTTCTAGACCAACCTTGTAGATGCTGAAAGCAAGTGGCATTCCTCCCTCTTTCCTTTGTCTTCCCATCAGGATAAGAAGTACTGTCATAGGAAGCACTGAAATAATTTTAGAGGCTTTTCTTTAAATTGCAATGGCACGAGTGTCCCCACTCAGCAGCAAATAGGAAACAACTGTGCAGTACCTGGTCTGCTTTGAGAGGGTCTCTTAGAAGTCTGCAAGAACACGGCCGTGTCCCTTTTTATCAAGAGGAGTGGTACTAGCAGAGCTTTTCATGTCTTGTGCTGCATGCTGGTAACACTGCCCTTTCAGAAGCCTTTGTTTGCACACTATGAAAGTGAAACAACAGTGCTAGCAAATGGCAAACTCTAACTTAAAAATAGGACTGAGGCAACTCTCATTAGTGGCCTTTTTGTCCTCGTTGCATAATACAGAACAGTTTGGGAGGGGGTTGTATACTGCTAACCAAATCATTTATTTTATGATACTACAGTGGGTATGTTGCTCATGTTCTATTAATGGCATTGCCATTTTACAGATGGGTATACTCGGGGCCAGAAAGGTTAAAACCTGAGCATTAGCAGCAGCTAGGGTTGAAGGGATGGTGTAAGTGTCAATACTGTGGCAGTCACAGCTGAGAGGAAGGGCAGGGGGTTACTCGTCTAGTACTCAAGATGCCTAGCTGGCATTCCTTCACATGGCACAAACTCTTTGTGTGATTTCAGATAAAGGTTCTGCATCTCAGATCCTCATATGGAAAATTGGAACAGTTTTAATTTGAATTTTAGTTCAAATTCTGTAGTTAAAAGCTGTAAACTTAGGAATGGCTAGATCCATTAAAGAGTTGAGTAGCTATGAATTCTATGACACTAAACTTTTGTTGGAAGCTAGATTCATTTTCATCACTCTTGTAGAACATAATCATCTTAAAGTAGAAGTCACTTAGTAAATGTTTTTATAGAAGCAACCCTTCCTACTTTTTATAAAGCTTTAGAAAAGTATTTACGTTTAGGATATATGCCAAGTACTTGATGCTTATAAAAAAATAATCAATGTATTTTTGCTAGTATGGATTAGTACTTTAATGACTGGATCTTTAACAGAAACGATGGTCAAAATAAGCTGTGTATCCTGTAATGTGTTATAACTGCTTTGTGATGTTGTTAACAGCCCTATGACTGAAAATCCTCCAATTTGAGAACTCCAACTTAAAACTTCTATATCTTTTAAATACAGAAATCTTCTCAAGTGCAAACTGATTGATCTTTGCGAACTGCTCACGACTGACATTGCTTTTGTGGCCCTTTACTGCCTAGCTTTTGTTTGCATATTGGGGCATTACAATCATACTCCCTTCCTAAGATTCTGATTTGTATTCACTGAGTCTCTACAGCACCTTAAGATATTTTGCCTGTTCATAGGCAGTTTGAGCTTAAAAGTGCTTTGCTGTGAAGTGGCACAACTACATTGTGACATTGGTCTCTGCTTCAGGGCTTGAACTTCCAGTACAGCTTCAGGGCAGACAGAAAGGAGAGTTACAGCCCAAAATGTTCCAGCAAGAATCAACAGGGCTCATGTGTCAGTCAAAATTGGGTTCAATTCACAGTCAACAATTTCTGTATTTGTTGTTCATTTCCTTTGTTTCTTGGTGGACAGGATTGTCTCAGGACTCCTAAGTCTTTCTATTTTTATTTTGCCAATTAAAAAGTCTGTCTGTGATTCCTGTATAAAGTTAGTGAGAAAAATTCCTTAGAATTAGCGGAGGAACCCAAAATTGCAAAATCTCTGGGATTCCAAGAGCTTTGTTACAGTATTTGTTATCAAATACTACCTGCCTTTGTTAAACAATTCAAATGCCTTATTTGGTTAACTTGTTCTAAATGCTTCTAAAATCTGTGTTTAATAACTGGGTCACTTTGGCAAAAAAGAAGCAGCAGCTTCAGTATTCAATGAATATTTAAAAGCTGACTGTTGGTTAGATTTCATGTTTCCTATTTGGGCCTTGAATTTTTACATTTTCTCCAAGTTCCTCTATTTGAGAATTGGTACTAACAGAAAGAGGAAAGCTAGTGAGTCCTTTTCTAGTTTGCATCATTGTGGCTTAACTTTTCCTTGGTTCCACAGAATATGTACGTGAATGTGGTTGATTAGGATTAATATAGTATGAGCATTTTTATTCTGGGACTTAAAATTCATCCTTCAATAGTTCTCATCGTCAATGTGTGTCTGCTTTTTCTGCTTCCTCCAGTGGTATTTCTAATAGAACAATTACTTGTAAGGCAAATGATTAGAAAAAAAAAAAAGTCAGGTTGCAGGTGGCAAATTTTTTCAAGGTTAATAGCCCATTTGTAATGGAATATAGTGACCTTAAGGAAATATAAGGATTCATAAATAAAAATAATACAGGGAATTTGCACTTCGTTGCTCAGCTCTATTGACCCTGAAATGCAACCACCACATAGGAACTAGCAGAAAGCTGGTGATAATAAATAATACCCCTTGCTGGTGACAACACCATAAATGTTCATCATAATAAACAAATACTGAGAATGGAGAAACATACAATTTAAGTATGGTCTGGGACAACACAGTACAAATTACAGCAGTGTGATATTCAAAAAAATACTTGGGTTTTGACATAAGTACCAAATAGTCTATCTGCTTAGGTTTGCTTTTTGTGTTAACGTAAAAGTTAAAAGGTCTAGCAAATGGAGCCTCCTCTTTCTGTGAGATTGTCTGTGGAAGTCAAGAGTTGTAAGTTAAACAGTTCAAGATTTTCATTTTTAAACACTGGCCTAAAAGCAGAATAACTTCCTGATGAAGGGGTTTGTTTTTGCATAATTTTTTGAAGGTTTGTCACTACACAAATACTCAGCAAATAAATGTGTTGTTTCTTGGTATTTTATATCTAAAATTGAAATATAGATTTATATAATATATGTCAATCCTCATTTCTGTGTTTTCTTTTCATTCTGCAGTTTATTGTGGAGTGTCATGGGAATACACTTCTTCCCCAGTTTTTGGGCATGTACCGGCTTACTGTTGATGGAGTTGAAGTATATATGGTTGTTACAAGAAATGTGTTCAGCCATCGTTTATCTGTTTATAGAAAATATGATTTAAAGGTGAGAAATAACTGCTGATTAAATAACTGACAAAGTAGCTGAAAATCTTTTCTATAAATGTTAGATTATGCTGGTGCTTGAATATTGCTCAGAATTTTAATTAATTTAAAATTGTGTTATGCGAGAGCCAGCATAACTGATTTAATTCTACACCTAGGTTTAGCAAAACTAAAGGATGGTTTTATAGACATTATACAAATTTACTTGTTTTGTGCATTTTTAAGCACAGCAGTTTAGCCAGGTATGTTTGCTAAACGTTGCTAAAACCCTTCACACTAGTACAATAATAATTCTGCTTCTTACAGGTTTTTATCAACATGATGGAAAGTCACTGTTGATTCTGCAGAGGGCTTTTATAAAACATCTAAATAGCATCATTTAAACCAAAAAATGCTACTAACAAAGTACATCACTATTGCAAAAGCTTAATAATTTATGTGATATTTTAAAAATAATTCAAGTGAAAAGGAGAAGAGTCTTTAAAAAACCAAAACATCTGCTTTTATCATAAGATCTGTTTTAGTTTTGTTTCAGAAGCTTTATCTGCTCATTGTAATTTTGACAATAGTTAATATACAGTGCTTACAACAAATACCCAAAATGTAGTCTTAGTCTTTCTACCTAAGGGATTGTATTTTAATTTCCTTGGTAAAGTATCCCCTTAGAAACCTACTTCTTTCTAATACATTTAATTTCTATGTGCTGAACCACTAAGTGCATCTGCAAGCTTGGTTTAAGATGTTCATTTATCATTCTATATTAAGAGATTTGTAGTGCTATGTAGTGCACCATCCTTTTCTACTGTCAAGTCTCCTTAGCAGTTGCTTAGATAGTTGACTGAACTTGATTTATAAGAACTGATTTCCAGATTGTCAACAATTTGCTTTCTGATATTTGGTATTATTGGCAGCAGTTGTTACCAGAGAAAGTTATTTCTTTTAATTTGAGAGGACTGTGATTTAGAACATCGTAATGCCCAGATGCATTAAAAAGAGCATGAAAGCACAACAGAAAGAAGCAGTAATTATAAACAGTATGTTCTTAACATTGGTGTCAACAGCTCTTGCTGTTATTTACCTCTGTGAATGCTTCTGTACTCTATTCAGTTTGTCCAGCTAGACAGCATTGCTTTAACTTCTCATGCATTTCAAATTTAACATCAGTATCATATTCCTCAAGACAAACTCCTTCACTGAACAGATTTCTAGTGACACTGCATTATAAATTACTTTTTCTTGATATTCTTTGCTGTGGCATCTGCAGTTGTAGATTCAGAGTCCTTTTTTGTACATGAATATTTTTGACACCAACTTAGAACTCACTTTGTAGCACAAGTCTCTACCTCTGTAGATACAAGAAAAAAAGTCCACAGATCAGCATAGGATTTCAAAGGTATTTTCTTGGCCATGGATGCATTTTGTTACAATGATTTCAATGTCATTTTGTTGTCAAGTGTCAAATTTGACATCCTCCTTAATTTTTACTATTGTGACTCTTTTTTTTCTTTTCCTTCAGTTTCATTTTCAGTTGATCTTTTTTCTGGCCTAGTAGTCTGTTGGAGCACAGAAGACAATGTAAAAGGTGTCTCCTGAGTAAACTAAAATGTTAGGTTTTTACCAAGCTTTATTATCAGTGGAGAATAATTCAATGAAATCCCTGCTTGCTGGGCCATACATAATAACCAAGAGATACTGTCCCATGTATCTTTTCTCTCCATCCCTTCTAAGTTTCTTTCTGTAAACAGAGTAAAACATGCTATAAAAGGATGTGGCTGGGTATCCTCACATTCTTCAAACTAGTAGGACTCCACCCCAGCACTTCTTTACACAATGCACACCTTCTAACAAACAGCAGAGCTAATTTAGCCATCTTTCAATGTCCAGTTACCGTATTTGTAGTTACTATTTCTTGCAGTGCTATTATGTGATAAACAAATGCTGGTTATTTAAAGGTGTGGTCCTGCTCCAAGAAATTTGTAAGGAAATATATACAGTCTTTTTTTTTGTCAGCTCCAGGTTATTCAGAAAGCACCATATTGCCTACTCGTTTTAATCTAAAAAATAAATTTTAAAAAAAATCCAAAATGTCTTTGGCAAGCACTGTAAGTCTCATGAATCCACAGTTGGTCTCTTCTTTTTACTACATGTTGCTGTGAGATGCATTGTTCTTGTTTGTACTTTATGATCTTTTAAATACTTTTTGTGTTTATATAGGGTGACATCCTTTTTAAATGTGTATTACGAATGTCCAAACAGTTATACAGAATAGGCTATTCCATATCCATTCACCTAAATTGGCACAAAAAGATGAGAAGTCTGCCAAACAAACTGAACTTCCAGCATGATACACTCAAAATGAGGATGAGAGATGAGGAAAAGCTCCTGGAATTAGGAGGACAATAGATGTAGAGCATTTGAGGATTTAATCCATCTTTCTTCTCTCATGATGCATCTTCTTCACGTGATTGCAGCAGTTCAGCAGTCCTGGACATTCTACCTACTGTATCACCTTTCTTTAAAACATTTCTCAAGTTCAAAAGGATACAGTTCAACCACTTTTTGACCTGTTATCATAACATTTTCAAATTAGTTTCTGACATATGCACATTTTTAGATCCATTTTTTCTGTTTCAGGGCTCTACTGTGGCTCGAGAAGCCAGTGACAAAGAAAAGGTATGGTGCATTTCTGTTTCTTTTTCAATTAATTTACCTTCTAGCTAGACTCAGAACAAACATAAGCAGTGCTGTTCTGCCCCTTTCATTTTTTTCTGCCATATTCTTCCCTCTTGAGTTCTACCTTATCCCTCCTTTATCTTTCCTCTATTTCCTGCAGACCTTTGAATATTGGTTTGCAAAGGTGTTGAAATTTCAGAGGTAAGTGAGCCAATCCTCTACCTCCTCCTTTTCCTTTTCTCTTCTCTTAGTTTCTTCAGGGCCTGCCCTGTGCTAGGAAAACATCAGAACTTTGTTCCCTTCTCTCCTGCTTCATCTTCTTTCTCTTCCTCTTTTAATATGGAGATTTATGAATACTCCATGTCAGTTAATGGAATTATGTGATGGGGCACCACTTCTAAACTGAATGCGAGGATGAACCAAACCTTGTAATATGAGAACCTTTGGGTATGTAAAGCTCATACAAATGAGAAAATGACTGGCAGATTTGGATGTACATGTAGCTATAGTGAGAGACAGTCTCCCCCAAATTCTGGGCTGAAACTTTGCTCTGAAAGGAGATAGATTGTTTTGTTTTTCTTCACCTCCAACTTCAGTTTATTTGGGAAATTTAATGTTCTCAAAATCAGTTTTTCTTTGTGGTTTTAGCAAAATAGCCAGATGGCATTTTAGGAGAGGTTTCTCTGGAGATTCTGCAGATAATTGGAAGTGGAACATAGTCTCCATCATCTAAGACTTCTTAGATCTCAAATTTGGGTAAGGTCTAACAATCCATGGCCCTTGTTTTCTTAATTTGTCCAAGCACATTCCTCCTGAATTAGCATGAGATCATTCAACAGAGACTTCATTTTATGTTGTCCCCAAATTCCATTCAGATCACTTGGGTTTTTCCTAAGCAGTAGTTGTCCCATACTTGCCTCTCTGAGTCTTCTACAGATCGCACAACTGCGCTAAGGAGTGAGGGACATGCAGGAGCTGTCAGTTCTGTGCCAAGTTTTTCCACCTTTCCTAAGGCATGATGGAACACTTAAAATTGTTCTTCCAGCAGTAGGCAATACCACACCCCACATGCCAGCTGCAGCTACCATTGTCACCATTAGCCCTCTTTTGCTGTACCAGGCCCTCAAGATCTTGTCTTGAATGGTCTCCATTCTTTCCTTGTCATCTGTTCGTGTTCTTGTTTAGTGGCACAACTGTAGTGTTTCTAAAGGGGAGGGATTAACCCTTCAGTGTCTTGCAAACAATACCTAATGTCATTGAAAACCTCTGCTGTACTATTTAAATAATCCGACAGAAATGAAGAGGACAGGTTCAGGTTGCAACATTAATGCTTGGAATAGTAACATAAAATTTAACAATATTATGTATAGTCAGCTATACAGGAGCTGATACTATACAGATGTTTACTGAAGTAGTTTTGAGCAGTGTTAGGAATATGCCTCCTAATAATAAATAGATTATTAATAGTACACATATACTGTAGTTAATACATTGAATGAGAACCTCAAAGAAACAGTGCCTTAATTTTGCTCCTGTGTAAGTTCATGGCAAAATTACTGTTGAATTTGCTCATAGCAATGTTGAAATGAAATTACGTGGTTTTATATAACTGCACACAACAATTATTCTCTAAATTTAATGTGAAACCATAACTTCTGTAAGGCAGATAACAAAAATTCTTATCAACTTCACATCTAGAACCTTCCCTTTGATTTTGAGTACTTCTCTGAAAAATATACATAAAAACCTCATCCCCCTAATTCTTATTCTGCTATTTTAATTGTTAGATTTCTTGGGGATGGAGCTGCACAATGCTTATTGATGTTGGAAGCAGACAGTCTGAGGCTTTCAGAACAGCTTTCTGTCCCTCATCATTCCCCTCAAACCCCAGTGCAATGCAGCAGGGAAGTGACAAGCTTGCATTCACAGCAAAGATTTCTGAGAGAGAGAATTATTGGGTAGGCTTCTATGTTCATAGAGGAAACAACACTTTACACATTGAGGCTCTTAGGGATTCGAGCAAGGGAGAATTAGTATTTTCCTTATTACATGGGTTTTGTTTAAGTTTTGGAGTCTGCTGTTTGATTTGAAAGGGCCAGAATACATTTTACCTGTGGATTGCAGATGTTCAGAACATTTGCCATCACTATGATCTGACTCCCCTGCCGTAGGCATGACAACAGATTTACTCACTTAAACTACTCAAACGTTTCTAACACACAGTTTTTAGGCTTAAATAAAAAGGGTGTTGTGTATTTATATGAATAGACAACAAAAGTTTGGTTCTGAAACTGAGCAGTGCTAAAGAGCTGCTGTCATGGGATGTACCTCTGCACATGTGCCACTGATTTCAGGACCTTGAGAACTCTTGACCTGAATATGTAAATGGTCTGTTATTCCTGAGTGGCAAATGGAGCCCTGTAGCATGTTTTTTTACTTCCATTTTCTCTCAAGTAGATGTCAGTATTTCAAACCTTTTGATGTCATCTATGAGAATCTCAAATCAATCTTAAGATTTGAAAACGACTGGAATAATCTGTCTTGAAAAGGGGGCAGAGGGGGAAAGGCATTTTAGCAAATTCTCTGAAGAGATTTTGGCATCTCCTGTCATAGAAGAAATTGCCCTGAGGGATTAAACAAAACCAGACAATCTGAAAACCTTGGCTAGTGTAGTAAATTATTAGCTAATTTTTAGCCAGATGCAAGCTAAATCATCAATTTATTAATATTATCTTGAAATAACATTAATATTAATAGAATTTCAATTAATGATGGTGTTATTTAATTACTTATTATAAAGGTATGGTTATTCACATCTGAGAGAGTAATAAAAGAACGAAAGCTTTTGGTGCTAAATATATAGCTAAAATGTCTGGCAATGGCTAATTTTTAAATGGGCTTTTAAGTAATTCACATTGAGTTTTAAATGACAACATTCAAGTAATAAAATGGTTTTCAGAATATCAAGAATAATATGTTTACTTCTCTTAAAGCTGCTGAAGTCAGAAAACAGAAGAGCAAGTCTTTCAGTCACATTCTAATGCAGACTGTAAATTTTAGATAAATTACTTTGTAAAGGCAAATTTGGTGAAATTTATGTTCTCAAGTCTTCTTCCTATCAAACTAAAAGTTTTATTTAATTAATAAACAAGAGACAAATATGCAAAAATATTTAATGGATAAGAAATCAGAGAAAAAAATATTATTCTACTTTAGTTTGGTAGTATAAAATAGGTGTTAGTATTCAAACATTTTTAAAAAATCAGTTTTTAGGAAGAAAAGTCTGATTGAGAATGGTACTTTTCCATGCTATTTGCAGTTTACCTCCTGTTTGACTGTCTTCAGCTGTTTAATATCCTAACATATTGATGAGCAGCTCTGAAAACTGTCATTTCAATATTTTGTGATAATCAGTGCAGAAACAAGCACCATTCCTTTAAATTTCACCTTAACACACAATTCCTTTCATTTGTGTTACAAATTACACTTTCAATAAAAAAGTCATTACTTTCTTGGCAGCATGTATCATAACATGCATTTACAGATGCCTTGGATTTTGAAAGAACAGTATGTTTCAACAGTTGTCAAATTCTAACAGCTGCTCCTTTTTATTTTTTGGGCTTTACTACTTTTTTAAATTTTGTATTATTTTAATAGTGGGCATTTTCTATTCATTCTTTGGACAATTTTGCCCTCTTAAGTGAAACAAGGATAATGCAGAACTCCCCTGGTGGTCTGGCTGCTCACAATTAATGCCCTACTTGCAGCAGAACATCAAATTAGCAGTAACAGCTGAGTCTACTTGTACTGATAGAATCTAAGCTGAGTGAGCAGCTCAGAAAGAAATTTGAAGAAGAAAAATAAAACCTAGCTGAACTGATACCCACCACATTTCATCTTTCTTGAGCAATTTCAGAGATTATTGCATGTTTTTAAACTGTCTAAAACTGGTTGCATTGCCACCTCTTTAGTATGTGTTGTTTCATAAATCACCATAAATGCAGAAAAATTGTAGTAAATACATTTGAACAAAGGATCTTCTATTCAAGTTTCTTTTTGGAAAAAGATTGCCATAGTTGACAGCTATGTTACATCTTAATTAAATTCTGTGCAAAATACTTATCTGTGATAATTAGATTGGAAGTTGTCACTAGACATTAGCTTTGTGTTTTACTTTATATATTACAACATATAGTGATTAACTGATTTCTGAGGGGGAAGTATAATCCGAGGAAGAAGGGCTTTAGTAGAGGAGCATAGCAACAAGATCACTCAGTCTTGACTCAGTTTTTTTTTTTTTACTTATGGTGTCACTATGTAAAACTTTATTCAAGGTAGATCATTCCAAAATCTGAGCTCTATTTTCCTGCTGGTTTAGAATTGCTAATTCCAGAACAGCATTTTTTTACCTATCTTATTAGTGATTTCGGTCAGCTTCATGTGCTGATCTCACACAACAGACTTGTGAAGTGTCTTAGATTTATCTGTGAAATAAATCTCAAGGTTGCAATGTACAGAGATTATAACTTTCAAAACATCACACTGCAAAGACAGGAATAGACATTCAGGGTCTTGGTTTCAGCATTTAGCCTTCTCATGACACCAACCCCATTACAGTTTTTCAAAACAAATCACTAGTTTGCCTCTGTTTGGTTTTGGGGGTGAGGGGTGTTTTGTTTCATTTTTGTTTAGAAGTCTGCTTTCCATATGTTAAAAGAATTTTAAAAATAACAGGAATTTTGTGTTGCATTTTTTATGTTGCAAGTTCATTTTGCAGCAGGAAGACGTTAATGCTAGGGATAATTCTGGATGCATTTCCTTGAGCATTGAAAAGACAGTTTCTATTTTGGTGCATGCTTGAATACCTAACCCTTCTACAGCATCCTGCACAATTTTTTTTTCTCCTGGAAAAATACTTGTTGTACTGGCTAAAGTCATTCCAGTGTTTCCCCTCAAGCCCTATTTTGGGGTTACAGCTCTATTTCCACTGCCTTTTACAGACCTGTGATATCAAGTGGAGCTGCAGACCCTTGTTTGTATAGAAACCCTTGTCTAGGGCAAGGCAATTTGTACAACAAAAGTTTGGACCCAGCTCACAGAACTATTGGGGGCAAGAAGCTGCATAATTCAGCCTTCCAAAGGAAGTTATTCTTCCATCTTGTGTATCTAATGACTCCAGACTTTTGGTTCAATTCAAAACCACCTGTTCCAAATTATTGCTAACTATATTTAGCATTATAGCCTTCTTTTTTTCCAAATACTGCCTTCCATATATGCTGATGAGCCCAGTACTTAAAAAAATTAAGGTATATGTGGGCCCTTTGCTGCTAAAGAAGTCCAGGGTGGGTGTGGACCTTCACTTTTGACAGATGTTTTACATAATTTTCAAAAGTTAAAAATTGTAAGCCAAATTTTTCCATGATTAGCTGTGCAAATAATGTGACTTGTGACTAGTTCCAAAGGAAAAAAAAAGGCTGCTGTGCAACATTTCTCCTAAAACCTAAACTTTGCCTTTCTTAGACAAGAAATTGCTTCTGGGTTGTTAGGACAATTAGTCTTTTTCCTTTTTCAATCAAACACTTTTTTGGAAACTTACCTGACCTACTGCTATTTTAGCAAGCTGCTTCCAAAATGTCAGCATTAATGTTAGCTAAGACCATTATTTTTGATGTCATGATGCACACAAAGTCCTTTTGGGGAAACAAAATTGCTAATATTCGTTTCAACTCATTAGGATAGGATGCTGAATTGAGACTAAGAAATATACAAAAACTATTTCCATGTTCATCTAGAAATAAAGCTTCAGCTGGTTCTTACATTCCAAGATTTTTAAAACTCAAAACAATATCAGCTCTTACACTATACTTTTATTTTGAGTAAGGCTTTACAGATTCTGTCATCTTAGTTACTAAGAAATCTTTATTGATTTTCAATCTCTCAAAGGCAGTAAAATCTTCCTGCCATTAAAATTCTCTGTGACCATGGCAAACTTTGGAATGCAAACCTGAAGTGTGCCAATAACATGCTTTCTAAATAAATAAATATTTTATATTTATAAAATCTGTTATGCCTTTCTTGCATCTTTAAGTAGGGGATTAAAAACAGTGGAGGTGGTTCAGAAAGAAAAGCTATTATTAATTTAGTGGAAGTAGTTAGATGCTCATCTCCTGTGCAGCTCTTAAAATATTTAGTTCTTTAATGACAGTAATATGTTCATTATAATGAATTACATTCTAGGAGAATCATTTTCCAACAAAGATTTTGCTTCATTGGAAATATTTGAGACATCATAAAAAATTAACCATATCAATTACTTCATTAAAGCAAAGTCTCAATTTTTTTCATTCAGATAATGTTTTAAATTTCCACAATGTGATTCTATTTGTGTTTATTTCAGTGTGTAAGAAAATGAACATAGTAGATTTTTTAACATGAATAAATGTATAAATAATTTTGCATAACTACAAGAGCCCCTCCTAGCTGAATATTTCATGGGTTTTGATTCTTAAATTCAAAAATCAATTTTAAGACAAATTTCAGTTCAAGTACTACTAGAATCACTACTACTGCTGGCTGTCATTTCTAATATATGGGACTACAACCGTATCCTAGGACTATTCAACTTTAAATAAATATGGAGAATAATAGTGCCTAGCACATCTAAAAAAAAAAAGCTTTGTCTAATAACACCTAGAAAGAGGGAAGAGAACAGGCTGGGAAGCACCATGCAAATAATGTGGTGAGGGCAACCACTGGCACAGAGCTTTTTAGCTTCTTAGTTTCTTATACTGCTTTTACTTTGTCTTTTTTCTTCACATGCTTCAGAACTGGCTTTTAACTTAGGTGGTTCTGCACTTGCCAAGTCTTTACAACTCTGGATATTTGGGTGAATAAAAATTACCTCAGATAAATATCATGAGAGGTATTATCATGGACTGGGGGAACCTGCATACAAGGCAGCGGAGAGTCTGGCTTTTTGGGAGTGCTGACTCACTGCCCTGAACGTCCTTGGGAGTACCCCTTGGGTCTTGTGATGACAGGCAAGAACTGCAGCTGTGTCAGCTTTGCTAGCTCACTTTTATTAAAAATAGATCAGAGACAAGGTTAAAACGAAGTATGGCACCTGCACAACTGGCTTACCAGCCCTAGCATCTTCCAAAAAAGACACTGCTTGTACTTTAAGTTTATTTTTACTACCATAGGACTGTTCTCAGTTGTGAGGCAGCTTCTCCTCACACCCCCACCGGTGACTGGTGCTGTGCTCTGCAGGAAGCCTGCGGCAGAGCCTAGAGGCAAAGAAATGTCTCAGCATCTTAACCACAAGCACATCCTTCCTCTGTGCTCACCCCCCAGCTTTAAACAGCACTAGTAGGGTTTTTTTTCTGTGTTAATGGGTTTGTTTCACTTAACCCTCTGCCTAATTTAATTAATAACTTGGATACACTCGGTGGAAAAATGAACTGGGGATTTTTTTTTTTAGTGATTTTGGGCTAAAAATGAAGGAAGCTTGGTTTCCTGCATTCTTTTCATTATTGCTTCATCTTAAATTATTTCATCCAAATCTCCTCTCCATTCTTAAGCATCCCACGCACTGGATTCCATCCGCCGGTGTTGGCAATATCCCGGGATCCACAGTCCCGCCTCTGCAGAATTAGCCCTGTCCGTGGGACAGTATGCTAGTTTGAGTATGATAATCTCTATAGCTGTTAGCCTGGAATGATTATCTGAAGTTACCCGTGCTTGTTTGTGTCCTAAACCTCTTACTGAGTAGGCCAGAAAGAAAATCAATGCATGCTGTGCAATCATATTGTGGTAAGCAATTCATTGTGAGCTTCAAAAAGTGTCCAGCATTGTTTTTGAGTAAAGCAGGAGAGCACTGCTGAACGACTTCTCCATGGAAGTGGAGTCTGGGATGAATGAATGGTTATAGCTCCATCTCAGCTGCTTGGGTGTTTGTTTTCCTTTTGTTTCAGATATAAATAGAGGATCTCTATTAGAGGGTATTTTAATGTGTCAGAATGTTCTAGATGCAAGACAATAATAATTCAGAGCAGCCAGACTAGGACCTTATTTTTTTCCAAACTTCATAGGTATCAGGATGCCATGGATTTAATAAATGATTCAGAACTATTACAATGTTACTAATTTCTTAAGTGGTTTTGAGCAGTTATGGGAAGAAAAGAAACGCTTTTCTAAACAAGAGTAGCATTGTGGGATCTCAAGCAATTCGCAAATTCCAGGTCCAAAAAATTAATTCAGACAGTTGGGGAACTGAGTGTTTTGGCCACTTCAGTGCACACAGCCCAACAGCAAAAAGAACTTTTGGCCATTGTGAAGATGTATAAGGGCCTTTCAGAGTCTGCTGTGGTGCTCACATTTTAATGCTGTACTTTCCAATATATATATTTTGGAGCAGAGGAAAGAACCTCTCAGATTCTTTTCCTGACTGTGAAGAAAATAAACTTCATGAAAAATACCATCTCCAGTAAGATTATAAGCAATGTCTGACTAGTTAAACTTCTGGAGGACATTTCCGTAGGCTGATGTTACCTGCCTTTTATTCCTAGCAGAAGGACTTCCAGATTAAGGGGAAGTTACTTATTCAGGGTACTCACTAGTTCATGGCCACTGACAGTTCCTAGGAATTGTAGCACTGGTTGTTCTGTAACATTTTCTTTGTAAAGAAAACCTGTTCTTCCATACTATTGATTAAAGCTGGGGTGGGGAGAAAGGCTGTTCATTGCTCTTAATAGGCCAATTTTTTTAAAGCTCTGATTGCAGGAGTTACTATTGCTACTAGTTTGCTTGATCAAATGCCCTGAAGGAACTGCTCTTTTGTTTGTCAGTTTGCTGTGGTTTTTTGAGTAAACTTCCAGTCACTGCCCTTTAAATACTGAGCCCATTTGAGGTGTGTTAGTACTGAATCCAGTGGTTACTCTGACTTTCCTTAGCACTGTTGCAAATCACTTCATGGGTGAATTGAAGATGATCGAGTTGCTCCAACATCAAGAATATTTAATTACATACTGAAAAGGCAGTGGTCTTCTCTGGCATTTGCTATTTTTAAGCAGAATTTCATAATTCATGTTCATTTGATGCTTTTCAATAATTATTTGGTATTAGTCACTTGTGAACATTCACAGTAGTTGTGCAAAATGCAATCCAGTCCAGCTTCCTCTATAAGATCTGATGTAGGCCCTTTGTTATGAGGTATAGATTGTGTTTTGACTTCACTTACTGCCAGTCACTCTGACAAATGACATCTTGGAAGAAGCTCATTTCAAATCAGTGTTCAATGCAAATCCGGTATTGAGTTGGAGATTTTGTCCTAGCTGCATTTGCTGCCCAGTGAATATATACCTTCTAGGCTGTTTCCAGGAGGGATAAACTGAGGAAAGAGCTCCATGGGTGCAGTTATGGAGAGCTGCTTGCCAGGGAGGAGAGGCAGCTCAGGGGTGCCCTCTCAGGCACAGGGGATCTCTGGAGGCCCCGCTGCCAGCTGGGGCTGCACCAGGGCAGCAGCTTCACCACACTCCTCTTTGCAATCCTGCTCTTACAGGAATTTTGATTTGTTTTAGGCCAAAGAGCTGCCGACGTTCAAAGACAATGATTTTATTAATGATGGCCAAAAGATTCATATTGATGAGAGTAACAAAAAGATGTTCCTTGAGAAGCTCAAAAAGGATGTTGAGGTAAGAATGTGCCTGTTCAGTTACACGTGATTAAAATGTGTAGCAAATTACAGATATCCCAGGAGATCATACCTGTGATTTGTTAATGAAAATTCTTGTTTATAAGACTGTAAGCACTGACTGTTTTAAATGAAACACAATTTAAACTTTCAGGAGTTGGTCACTGCTTTGCTGATGTGATAAATGGCTTGCTGCCATAGCTGGTTGCCATACATTGTTCCTGCCTTGATGATGTGATGTTAAAATGATGGCACTGCTTAGTACTTAAATACTTTACAAGCCTAGTGCTTCCAAATGCCCCTGAGAGAGAGGTGAGTATAGTCACTTGTGTTTTACAGGTGGAGGTCCACCAAGGCTAAGGCCAAATACCAACGGTAGTCCATAACAGAGGAGGGGCTTCTCCCCCATTCACAGCTGTGCATGTCCTTTTTGTTTCCTATTAGTAATCCAGTTTTAAATCATTCTTAAAATCATTCTTAGTATCACAACAGTAGTGTGCTTCAGTAATCTGAATACAGCAATTGGATTCTCATTATCTTAATGTAGTCTTTCATATAAACTTGTAATTGGCTGAATATAGTAACTACTTAAAAGTGTTAATGTATGAATTTAATGTATTATTTTTACTGATTTTGTTCAGCTAATAAAATAAATATCAGACTAACTTGTTCAGACAACTTGCCTTTAGTTTGCATAATTGAAAATACTTTTCCTAAACAGAGTGTTTTGCAGCTTTATACTCAAAGCCTAAAATCTGTTTTCAAGTAAAAAGGCAGAGACTTGGAAGAGACTTGGTAGCAAAATGTGTCTGTGACTTAATAAGACTTTCAGCTATTTATATCAAAAGAGCTCTGTGAATTGACTTTTCGAATTCTTCAGATCTGTATCTCATTAGTTGCACAAAACAAAATACTGTTACTTTAGAATTTACCCAGTAATTTGCTTCTGAGGAAGTCTAATTTCCCATCATAGTAACAATGGGAAATTTATGGTGGTGAGGATGATGAAAACGTAAATATGTTGTGAAATACCAGTGTGTGTTTATTTTATATTTAAAATATTGTGCTCTACTGATATCACAGCTCTAGAGATAAGTTTATTTGGGTTAAAATTTTGTGCTCTTTTAACATGTACTGCTGTTGCTGCCTACTGCTTTTACAGTAAGTAGGTTGCAGATAATATCTTAAGTGTGTGGAAGGAATATGGAAGATACTTTCTTACCCCAGAAAGTGGATAGTGTATGATCTATATCATTTACCAGACTGGGAATATAATGGTAGATTCCAGATTATGTCTTGAGAGGCTGTTTTTATGGGTTTGAAGTTTACACAGAGAATTGTTTAATATCCATGTAAACCACTAGTGTGAAGTGATCTGGCTCCTGATTTTGACAATGGCAAGCTGTTCTTTAACCTTGTTTTTCTTTTGTTGGTTCTTTTGCCCTTATTAGATAACTGATAGACACACTTTGTAACCAATGTGTAAATGCTCACATTTCACTATAATGAAAAGAAATGCTCAACACTTAGTATATGATTATCTTATCAGACAGTGTTTATAGTTAAACATATTATGGAGTACTGTTCTGGGCTATATGGCTTTATATCAGTTCTTGTTTTTCATTAAGTTTTGTTTCTATATTTCTCTCCTAATCAGGTCATATGTCCCCTTTCTGTGTTCAAACACAAATTATTACTGCTGTTTTGATGTCCCCTTGTCTATTTTCCCACCTTCTTATTCCATTGCAGGTGTCCTGAGAAAAACTACATATTTTTTCCATTTAAAATCAGATTTTTTTTGCCTTGTGCTGATCTCCCTAAGTGTTTTGTTAGTAGCAGCACACTTTTTTCCAAGAGCCATTCTCTTCTAATCTGTAGCTCACTGTTTTTTCCCAAGAGTCCACTCTCTTTCGTGCTGTTCTGTATTATTATTGGTAGATTTTTTTCTCCTGTATTTACCAAATAGTGAATGTGCCTGGAGTTCTTCCACCCCATCGCTTCTGGCCAGTCTCATCTGTTTGTCTTGTATATTGTTGTGCATCATCTCTTCAAACTTAGATCCCTTCCAGTCTTGTGAAGAGTCTATTGTTGTGTTATATTGAAATAAATTATACTGAAATCATTAAAAAACAGTTTCTTCTTCTTAAAACCTCTTCTCAATCTCACAATATTTCTTCTAGCACTTGAATTTACAGCTATCTCCAGCTCACCTCTTTTTGCAAAATCAGATTTTGACAAACTGGAGCTTCTCATTACCTAGTATTTTATACTCATCTTTTTCATCACCATCACTATCTCTGTGCAAAAGTCTAGCTTAGATCCCTTCTTCCCTGGTCTGCTGTAACTTCCTTTTTATAACCATTTAGAGTGTATAAAAACTGAAGCAATTTTTATTTTCAGCCGCTTTCTCTGCATACTATAAGCATGGACTTCACAAGTCTGAAATCACAATACTGCTTTTAAGCTGCAGCACAGCTCTGTCCTATCCTTCACCCCCTTGAGCTGTTTGTCCAATTTTCCTGCTTTTATACCTTCCTTATTTCCGTCCTCCTTTCTGCCTTATCCTGTTCTCCTTAACGAAAGTAACTCTTTGTTCATAGAGTGTATTCATCTTTTAATTTTCTAAAATCTCCCATCCTTATTCTTTATTCAAAACCACCCTTTCATTCGCATACATGTTTTGCTTAAGTGATGTAAATCATGAGCCTGTCACTGTGAAGAGAATACAACATCATCTCATGTCTTCAGGGTGTAAAACTTCACCCCTTTCCACTGCAAGAATAATTGAACACTTTTTCATGATTCTTTAATAAGACTTAAAAGGGATTGAGAGGGTAGGTTCAGCACCAGATCATAGCATGCTGTACACCTGATAGCACAGAGGCTGGTCTGGGCACTGAGCAGTGGCAGAGCAGTCCCCACCTCAGGTGCTGTGTGTGGTCTTGGGCACCACAACATAAGAAAGATATAAAGCTGTCCAAAGGAGAGGATGGTGCAGGGCCTTGAGGGGAAGCCATATGAGGAGTGGTCACAGCACCAAGCCTGACAGAGTTTAAGAAGCATTTGGACAATATTCTCAAGCACATGGTGTGACTCTTGGGGATGTTTCTGTGCAGCAGGGCCAAGAGTTGGACTCGATGATCCTTGGGAGTCACTTCCAACCCATGGTATTCTATGATTCTGTAATTTAACTGAAACACAAGACAGGAGTAACAGTCATTGATTTGCAAGCACACTGCTCTTCACTACACATAAATTCTTTTTCCTGAGGATTTTGGAGGAGTGGGCTACACTGTAAGTTTCAAGTCATTTGTGTGCTGTTACTACATTTTAATAAAATCAAGTATCTCTTTGCCAGCTTTATCACCTAATCTTCCCTTTTGCTCTCTCTCAGAAGTGCCTTAGAAGTTTTCCTCAACTGGTGACACCTTTGTGTAACTTCTGTTTGTAAGTGGAGGTTATGTTTTTCAGCAATATTGATAGATTGCTTATTATCACTTTCTAGTTCCTTGCTCAGTTAAAACTCATGGACTACAGCTTGCTGGTTGGAATTCATGATGTTGAAAGAGCTGAACAGGAGGAAATAGAGTGTGAAGAGAATGATGGAGAAGAGGAAGGTGAAAGTGATGGGACCCACCCCATTGGAACCCCTCCAGACAGTCCAGGAAATACACTGAACAGCTCACTGCCTTTGGCTCCAGGGGAATTTGATCCAGCTATTGATGTTTATGGAATAAAATCCCATGAAAGTAAGCAGTAAGAAATATTTTTATGTTAAGGTGGTTTGATTCTTGCATCAAAATCCTAAAGTCCTCACAACCATGTAAAGGCAAATGTAAACTGGAAAATAGAGGTTTGCTCTGTGGAAAAGGAAATTTGCTCTTTGGTGCAGCAGAAAGGAGAAGATTTCTGTAATGCTTAGCTGTTCAGGTTCACCAGTTCTTTAGCAGTTAATTCATGGGGTTTTCATCCCTTTCAGGAAGTCTAGTATCTATAATTGGTCTTTTCTGGCAGATAACACTGTTAAACACAGTCTAAAAAGAACGAGAAGAGAAGCATTCCAAGTTATATTTCACTTTTTTGGTTGCTTTTTGAAAATTTATGCACTCATACCCAATATCTATGTTCCAGCTAAGAAAGTCATTATAAGGAGTGTGTAAGAAACCTGAAACTTAATTTGATGTTAGTGTGTAAAACTCAGTATAACTAGTTACCTGTGGCTGTTCAAGACAGGAGAGTTACCTTTTTTTTTTCCATAAGTATTGACATGGACAAATACATGGTTTTATTCATAAAATATGATCTTGTTTGCTAACACAGAAGCATTACCTTTAATATAAAACTTCATAATTTTTCCACAAAGAAAGATGAAATCCACATTACTTTAACTGAGCGATAATACCTATTTCTGCATGCTATTTTTTTTATTTTACACATTTTTTACATTACATTTTTTATTTTACTCGTTTAGGAGGTTTTGCATTATATATGAGTGCAGTTAAACTCTCAGTTAAGGACAGCTTGAGCCTGTGGTTTTTACAGATCTTGATTATGAGTGACATTGACTTGTCTTAGCTGCTGATTGTGTCTCACCAAGTCTCCTTTGTTAGAAGGAGGACTTGTTGTTAAGATGGTTCAGAAGTCATTCTTACTGCCCTGTGCTTGCCTTCGCAGATGCGCCCAGGAAGGAAGTGTACTTTATGGCCATTATTGACATTCTTACTCATTATGATGCAAAAAAGAAAGCTGCCCATGCTGCAAAAACAGTAAAGCATGGGGTAAGTATCTGGGTTGGTTTCCTCCTCTTACACCATTTATATTCATGCATTTTTGTTTAGTGCCCTGCTACAGGACCGTTCAGTAAATCTAGGGAAAGGGGAAGTAGATCAGAATTTTTTTCAAGTTTAATGTGCAATAAAAATGTACAGAGTAACTACTACACATGACATACTGAGAGTGGAACTCCTTTTTCAGCTGTATGCACAGCTTTCTCACCCACAAAGAGCTCTAGTGAGATGCTTTTTAAGACTTTGTCCTAAATTTGTGACGTGCACTTTATTCTTGCAAACAGAGCTGTTCACTGCTCTATGAAAGCTGTCATGAATCTAATTTCAGATGCAGGGCCCTAATGATGGTTTCGTTATTTGGTACAGCCTGCTCGAAGTTAGTTCTTCAGCATATAATGTGGCTCACTCTAGAAGACTTCTTCAGAGAAAAAAAAGTACAACTTGCAAAATCAGGCATAAAAATAAAATGTACATAATAAATACTCAGAGAAGTTCAGTGAAGGCTTCTGCTTGACTTCCATTATTTAATTTTGACTGAAATTGCTGCTTAGCAGCAGACACCAAAGAACCGAGGTGAAACAATCCAGTTTCCCAGATTTATGATTTATATCTACCATTATCACTCCTGTGGTGATTTAAGGTTCAAATTTCATTAACTTTTTAAAGAGAGCGTATTCATTCATGAGACTAAAATCCCTCCTGTGTCTAAGTATCTAAAGGGTCAGGGTATTGTGGGAATTTTTAGGCAAAGGGCTCAGGGCTTTTTAGTTACAGTAGAGAATGATATGACCTGCAAGGGCTTGTAGGAGGTATTTTTTTGTCTCTCTAAAGCAGTGCTTTCATTACTCTCTCTGCTCTCTGGGCAGCTGAAAGTTGATGCAGACCATGTGCAGCCATTATCTGGCAATTATTATTGAACTTTGAAAGTAGCAGACTTTAAAAACTCACACTTCTGGCTTAAATAACAGGTAGAAATATGTTGTGAGCAACAGCTATGATTATTGAAGCTGATTGTGATTAGGACTTATTACAGAACATTACTTTCATACATCTATTTTGTTTATTTCACTGTCTCCATCCTGAGCCACATGACACTGAAGTTCATTCATTAATTGCTTGCATGCAACTTTCCTCTTTTGTAAAACAGGAAAAATATAAATAAAAATGTGGGTAAGGCTATGAAAAACTCAAGTAAAAATACGAATGAAATCATGACTTCATTGAAATAACAATTGCATGGTTTATTCAGTGAGTCCAGATTTAAATGCATAAACGTTGAAAAGGTGTTACTGTTACCATGTATTTCAAACCAGGCTGTTCAGCATTCAGATAGATCTGGCATGTCAACACGTGTGTAACATGCACTGTTAAGTATGGCAATTCAGTCTTCTCTGTATGAAGGCACTGCTGCTCAAGAGACCAGAATCTGCTGGTGAATCAGTGGGTAGCATGGCTAATTGTGCTTTAAAAATTCATATAGAGGACTGAAGTACAATAAAAGTAAAGAGAAGTATGGAAAGTAAAAAGAATGTGTTTCAGAAATGGAGGATAGCTGGTACAGTGGTGAGTACTGACTATCAGTGTCCTCCTGTGAAGCCTGAAAAGGCACCAGTGAGATTCTGCTTGAGGGCCATTACAATCTCTGTTTCGAGCCTTTGCTTCTGAAACTGCATATGAAATTTATTGAGTAACACCCTCGGTGACAAAAGCATGAAATAAAACACTGGGTCTTCCTTCTTTCTTCTCTCCTCCCAATTCTCTGTATAGGCTGGTGCAGAAATTTCAACTGTTAATCCTGAACAGTATTCAAAGCGCTTCTTGGACTTTATTGCCAACATCTTGACGTAACCTATCGTGTTACACAGGACAGACACGAGACCTGGGGACAGCAGCAGTGGCTACAAGTGTAGGGAAAAAAAGGAACTCAGAGAAGCGCTCATCTTACAGAAAGCAACCCCTTTGTTTACATCTGCTGGCAAAGATGACTGAAGTGGGGTGGAGTACTCGCTTTAACAGCTGCCTGATATTCCCAGCATAGTTCTAGCTATTTCTGACTCTTTTGTGTGTGCAAAAAAAAAAAATTTAAAATAATTTAAATAAATAGAACAGCTTACTCAGAGTGCACTGTGACAGTAATACTCTGATGCTACCAGCTGAAGTGGAATAAATGAGCAAAGAGGTGTGGGGTGGGGGTGGGGAAGAGGAAATGCATGTTAAATCTACAATATTGATATCAAATTGTAAACTGTGGATCAGTTTATTTTTTGAAAAAAGATACATGACAGTATTCTTCATGATGATGACGATAATAATGAAGACCTTACTGCGAATGTTACACTTACACCCTGCACACTGGCACTCCTTAAAAAAAGCAGCTGGTGCCAGAGGCTTTTCCCATTTGGTTCCTAGCAGCTGGGTCTTTTCCTTTTCTTTCCTCCCTCTCCCGTTTTTGTCTTCTTTTTCAGCACATTGCGTCAGGAAGTTCAGCCTCTCAGATGTCTGAGAGCTGGCATCTCTTACCTTACAAAGAGCTAACGTAATTCATGCTATGTGTACATTTTTGCTATAGTAAACTTATGTTAAGGGAAAACGTTGCTTATTTCACTTTGTTACCTGAAGTTTTCATTTGTTTTATATTCTTGCAACATAGGAGCTAATAAGGTTACAAGTGTAAAAAAAAGCTTATCTGGAGAAGCGCATAGCTTTGGGCAATAGTAGCTCCATCTTCTACCCATCCTGAAAGATGTGCACACTGATAGAAATTCCATTCCCTTGTAATTTACTGGGAATTTGAAGTTTAAATGCTTATGTTGTACTGTTGAAACAGCGGTATTTTATTATAGATTATCCCTTGAAAAATGAACCCTGAATTTTACTGTTTACATTATTAGGAAAGCAGGGATATTTCTGAATTTCAGAGCCGTGTACAATATATGACTTTTGAGTTTACATGTAAAGTTATTTTGCAGTACAAATGAAGTAATGTTTGTCATCTTCCAAGAGGTAATGTGCAGTAGTGTTACTAAAGTGAATGTCTCGCTCACCTCCATCGTAGACTCTTTTACAATAAAATGCGAAAGGGTATTTCAGAGGGATTTTTCCCAAGGTTGTCTTTCAACATCAAAATGACCTGTCCTACCATTTATTCAATTTTGATTGTATAGTACATTGCCTGAAACTGTGCTGATCATGTTTAACTTGTTTAAAATTTTTAAATGTTGTATTCCTTCTCCTCTTGTATTTTTCCCTGAAAGACTCCATGCTTGAAAGAGACAAATTTACATATGCTTAAAAGTTTATCTACTTATACACTGTGCTAAAGCTGTGCCTTTAAAATTTCTTTATTGAAATTGTTAGATTTTGTAGGCAACATAAGAGAAGTCAAACCTCCCTGTCAACGTTTCTAACTGGGATCAGGAATGCCAGCATGCCTTCTCCATAACTAATGTCAGTGCTGCTCAGCTGCAACTGTGCATAACCTATGTTGTGGTTCACTTCAGAGGAGCCCATACAACAGCAACCCCTTAACTACACACTCTTCAGTGGCCAAAGGCAATACTATCCCTGTTGCTGTGTACTAATTTTTTTTCCTTTCCCTGACCTTTCCCACAGGATTTTTTGTTATGTTTGACTTAGTGATGTCTGCAGCACTGTAATGTATGTGTATACTTTTGTATTGTATGTATTTAAATAAGTTGGTACTGTGGCTTGATTTTTTTTTTTGTCCTCTCCCTAAACACCCCGGTTGTCTACGTTCTCACCCAAGTTTCGTTTTCTGAAGCTTCTGAAGGTATGAGGCCACAGGGAGGCCTTGGAGTAAAAATGAGGTACTTGGAGTACATATTTAATTGCGGCTGATGAGTGTGCATTTTTAAACCATTTTAGACATTTACAGCAAAGCATTCTTTTTGTCTGTGTAGCATTTTTGTCACTCATTCTTGTTGATAAACTGTTTATTTGGACAGGGCAAGGAAGACTCATTATTGTGTATGTTAGTGCTTAGATTACACTCCAAACATGAGCAAGGCTTTATAAAATAAAGCACTTTGATGACTCACTAGGTAAATCCTTCGTTCTTGTGTTTCACCTATGGTTTTGAATGCTTACAGGTGAATTTTGGATGTTAAATGCCTGTATCACAAAGGAAAAAAAAGTAAGACAACTTAATCTTGAAGTTTTTCGCTAGATTTTAACGTGCTTCTTCCATGCTTACTTTAAGGGGCTTGAAACTTTTAGTCTCTGGGGTTTTGGGCTGAGACTGGCTCTGAGAGCAAATACTGAGGTTTGTAATTGGCAAATCTATGGACTAAATCCTAGTATTAATAACAAAACAGGAAGATCATCCACAATAGTTAGTTGATAGAATGATTGGCAGAACTGTGCTAGCTGTGATCTTATGCTAAACCAATTATTTTAAAAGTATTTGGGAGTAAGTCCAAACTTTCATGGGAAGGAGACAGGGATTTTTGTTCTAGAATTTCAAGACTTTGATTGTCGGGGCTTTCGGTGCATGAGACAGCATGTGCTGCACATTGTGGGCAAATGGCAGAAAAGTGTCTTTTTGTCTTTATTCTGTCTTAACTTTTAATTCTTTTAATACATTTGTCACCTTCTGATCTTTTCAGTTTATTGCACAGATGTAGCAAAAAAATATTTGCAGCAGTATTACCTGTAAAATACATGACTGAATTAATGATAAAGTAGATATACCCCAAAGACAAGGTGGCTGAGGAGCTATTCTATTAAAAGTAGGTGAAATGATAGAGAGTGGAGAGATTCAGCTTCTTAATTAATCACTTAATGATGTCTGTAGTAATCCAAGGTTGCACTTCACACAGCTGCTCCAGCTGTTGAGGGTTTAGTGTGAGCATGGTGCTCAAGGAATGCTGCTCAGGTTATGTGGACCATTAGCCACGGCAGGCAGCAAGCAGCTGCAGGACCCTGTCTTTAGCAGAAGGGTGTATATGGCAATGTGTAAGGAAAGGTTATCTTTCCTGAAGGCAGTGATGATATTCCACATAGGAGATCCAGCTGGCTTGTTAATGCAAAACTGCAACAAAAGAAAAATTAAAAATTCTTGGAAACAATAATTTTCTATGTCAACTCTATAAACTAAACGTATAATCTGAACTCCAGTTCCTTCCCTTGTGCACACTTTTTTTCCAAAGTAATACTAGTTAGCAAGTCCCTGCATCAAATGGGACCATTGCATTCTGATGGTCTCAAAGCCTACCTTTATCCAGTGTCTGCTCTCTATATGTGCTGTCCATTTGGTTTCTCTCAAACTCATCTATTTAATGGGGAAAAAAATACAAAAATAGAGATCAGTAAACTTAAAGGAGAAATCAGTTTCATCTCTGTCTGTCCTGATTTCTCTGTGGCAGGAATTGTTTCTGGCAATCAGCATATCCCTTACAATGCCAAGTGACAAAGGCCATTTGTGTGACATGAAATCATTAACAATTGCTTTATTAAAACTATTAAAAAGCAGGTCGGAAGAGGACTTGAAGAGGTAGTTGTAGTGTGTCCCAGAGCAGTTCAGCTGTAAATAAACATTGGTGAAAATTGGGTTAATCTTTTGGAGGGAGGGTAGTTCTATGACTTCCCTGTGCTATCTCTTCCCATGCCTCACTAGCTCTATCATTACAAAGATTTTTTTCTAAAATCTTAACCTGACTACATTACTATGCTTTAAGCTCATTAATATTTGTTCTGTCTACAGTGGACCCTAAGAACAGTTTATTCTCTTCCTCTTCCAGTTTCTCTTAATGTGATCCTGCCTCTATGTACTGAACAATGTAAATATTAGCTTTTGCACATATTAAATTGAATATTCCCTCTCTTATTTAACAAAATTATCAAAATGCATTGAGCGAGGCAGAGTGGCCTATTCCATTTTCTGTAATGCCTATTAAGAAAAAAAAAAAAAGGTAAAATGGTGCTTCTTGAATTTCTGTTTTGAGAGTTTCTTAGCCATTCATTTACCATCTAATGAAAAAAAAAATTGGCATAATTGCTGTTTGCACAAAATGCAGTTTCAAAATGAGCACAGCTAATGCTTGGCTGTGGTTGTTGCTATAACTGCAATAAAATACTGCTTTTCTTTTTTTCCCAAAGTAAACAATATCATGATCTTAGCTTTTCTCATCGTATTCCCTTTTCACAGCTTTCTGTCTCATCTCCATTAGTGATAATCAAATAAAATAATTATTTGGCCATAGGTATTAAGATACAAAAAATACTTCTTGCAAGGTGGCATAAATTCATGCTTACCCAGTGCTCTGAATATTTGTAGGCATTTTAGTTATTGCCCAATATGCTTTGAGCTTATAAAAAGCTTCTACTTTGTTCCAACTCAATCTGATTCATTTGTAGTGACTCATTTTATTTAGCAATGTATGTCCTATTGGAATAAATGGTGTTTGTGTAAGAACCTTGTGTTTTGAAGACGTTTAGCACTTCCACACAAGCCTGGAAGGTAATTTAACTCATTGCATTTCACCTTGCCCAAGGCCAAAGCACTCTGCTTTCTTTTCCATTTTATGTATTTTTAAGTGGATGCATAAAGCTATTTTGTTACAGGAATATCTCAGTCACTCTAACGTCTGGAGTGCATGTGTCGTACCAGGGCAGAGAGAAGGGCTAGCTCCAGTTGCTGGGCTGACAGCAATTCTAGTTTGTCTTCCACCACCTGAGGATAACAGGGTCATGTTTGATTCTGGTTAGGAGAAAGTCCTGTGTTCCTGAGATGTGCCTGTTTATCCCAGCACCTTGGATTCAAGTGATGCATAAGGATCCTTTCTGCCAAGTAGGTCTGATTAATTAGTGCCTACGTTAACCAGGCACATAATGCTAAATTGAACTTTACACTCTGGGTTCAGGGCCCTATCTTCCTTCACACTGTGGAACTGCATAACAAAACTAAGTATTTTATGCCTTGAAGGGCTTTACTCTTTCCTCTGAGTTCAGAAGTAAGTCTTAGATAGAAATTTATTTGTACATCAGCTGCACCAAAGACTTTGTATTTAAGGTGTTAAAATATCAATTTGTACTGTGCAATGATGATCATCTCTTCATAGGGTAGAATGGAGAGAGTCTGCCTTTAGTTAAGCAGTGACATGCATGGTGGGCTGCTTAGTACTGCTCTGCTGCTTCAGTCAGCAAAGATCTGTGTGGGAGGAATTAGAATGTTTGATCTGGTAACACTGTGAAGTGCTCTGGAGCAGAAGTTCGCAAGTTGTGTTTCACATGCCACAAGCTGCAGCATCACTGTGCTGGGCTGCTCTTTCACCCCAGGATGCAGGAGAGTGGGATGGCACTGAGTCAATTGAAAGGGAGAAAGCTGAGTGCATTTGTGGCCTTGAAACTGGACCCAGCAGTACAATGGTGATTTTGGAGGTCCTGGTTTGGAGGGAGGAAAATGTGCATTCTGTATAACACAGTCACTGGTCACAGCCAGCATGGCTTCAAGAGGGGCAAGTCCTGCTTATCAGATGTGATTTTCTTTTATGACAAGGTAACCCACCTAGCTGATCAAGGGGAGCCAGTTGATGTGATGGTTTTGGATTTCAGTAAAGCTTTCCATGCTGTCTCTCACAGTGTCCTTCTGCACAAGATGTCCAGCTCACAGCTGGATAAACACATCATGTGCTGGGTGAGCAACTGGCTCATGGGTTGGGCACAAAGGGTTACAGTGAATGGGGTGACATGGGACTGGTGACCTGTCACTAGTAGGGTTCTACAGATTGCAGTAACAAGGATTTAGGGTAAGAGGAGAGCACAAACCAAAACACCTTTTCTAAAGCAGTGAGGAAGAGACAGTACTGAGGCCAGTAAAGAAATAAAGCTGAGAATGAGAAACAAAATACAAAGAAGCTACAGAGACCATACTCCCTGGATTTGGCATTATCTGCATCTACTCTGGGGTCAGGGAGGACAATCCCATATGGGAGCAGAGAAAAATCTCAGACCATAAAGATTATAATGCAAAAGGAAAGGCATAAAATATGTTGACAACACCATAAAAGTATTTTACCTTAGTTCCCTTCTCATCTGAAATAATGGGAGAAGTGCTATGGTGTAAGATTGGAAGTAGAGCAGTGGAGCAAATCAGAGAGAACTGATCAGCCTAGAAAGCAGACAATAGCAACCCTAAAAAAAAAAAAGGAAACCCACAGCATATTTGAAAGCAAGGCAGTAAAGGCTTCAAGGAGATAACCCTGTAAAACATAAAAACTGCTGGACTTGTATCATATGTTAGTATGCTAATACAGAAAAGACTGAGCAGGAAGATGGCCACGTGGAACATTTCCATCATCAAAATGAGCTTTTTCTGTGACCCAAACCAGTCTGTGGAAACGCTTTGTTTGGATGGGATATTCTTCTGACAGAAACATTTCCTCCAGCACTGCATAGCCTGTATCTCCCACCATTTTAACTCAGCCTCTTCATCAGACACAATCCCCACAAACACACCTTGTGGCTCCATTCAGAGTACTGAATCGTCTGGCCTAACACGATTGTTTTCATGGGCCCATTTGGGCAAAGGAGAGCTGATAAAAGGAACAGGCTCTTCAGATGAAAAGATCAGTATGAAAACACTGTCAGTCTCTTAAGGTCCACTATGGAGCAGCTCTTCCTTCTCAAGTATTGGGGGCCAGCTTTGAACCCTCAGTTCAGCCTTTAAGTTATCAAACAGGGCTCTAACTTGCCCTCTTGGGGAAGGTGCATCATGTGTCTTATCAATTCATTACATGATGCTGCAGTGGAAGAGCAGATCACAACTCATATCCGAGAAGTCACCCAGTCTGATAATACCCAGTGCAGTTGAAGGCTCATGTTTTAAATGTATGGTTATTCTGAAGAATTAGAATACAAATGTTTGAAATACAAAATGCTTTCCCAAAATGGTCTTCTGTACTTAAAAACATCCAGAGATGAGCTGCTGTCATATATTTTCTTGTGCTGGTGAACAGGGCTCATTATCCAGACCCTCTTCAAAGGCATAGTGCCCTACATTACCACTGAGCAACTGTACATTTGCTGCCAAGATTATTACTGAAACAGCGTTTGTTGGATTCTTGACAAACATGGCTTCACAGAAGAAGAGAAAGAAGTTACAGAACTGTTGTTACTAGTCAAATTCCATTACATACTAAAACTAAAAAATAAGCTTTTTCAAACAGGTGAGAAACAAAGCAGGTTGCACCCTGGTAAGGAGGAGTATATATCCCTAATTTAGTGCAAGAGGGTGGGAAGCATACGCAAATACCCAGAAGGTGAAGGCTGAAGATGATCTCCAAACAGCCAAGCATTATGCTGTTAAATGCTTTATAGATCAAAATTATCAGCTTAAATTAATCTGTGCTTTATAGGCAGACAGTGTAAAGAATGCAGCTGGGACATAATAGGATCAGAGGAACCGAAGTCAGGGAGTGAGTTGCACAAGCTGTGAGTAGAACAGAAACCCTGCTGAAACCCTGCTCAGAGAGAATTGTGCTTGCTGGACGTTGTGGGCACCCGGGCAGGCTCAGCTTTTGCAGCCACAGCCCACATGAATACAGAGGCTGTGTCTGGGAGAAAGGAGTGGTTGGAAAAACTGTTGTGATGTTTCCAAACATGCATTCTCTCATTACATGGGGCAACTAAAGAAGAGGGTTTGCATAAGACAGTTACGGGACTTGCCAGCTCCTAGAAACTTAATTTCACAGCCAAGCATAACCAGAGGGCTACATTTCACAGTTTCTCCTGAAAATAAAGGGTGGAAAAGTTCAGTTAGTTCAAAGAAACCAGGCAAGGATCACATACAAACGTATTTCCAGACATTTTCAGGATTTTTTGACCAATGTTTGTGTTTAGGTCTTTCATATCATACAGATATTTCCATGAAGCCTCAGCTAGGAAATTAGTTTTAGATGTTAACAGCCAAACTGTTTCTAATTGTAATTGTTGCTTTTTTGCTAAACAAAGTAATTTTAAACAGACCTCCTATGTAGCTTAATGTGGTTGTCAAGCAAGCTGCTCATAATAACTGCTTCAGCCCCTTCTTGTTTATTCCACAAATCAAAATGTTACCATCCAAACTAATTCACAGCCTGGAGTGCACTGCTCTGGTTTTTAATCAGAGTAATAGAATATGGTCTCATCAACTTCCTTTGCACTGCCCCCTGTGCAGTCACAATCAGGTCTGGCTTTAGCTATGACTTCCCTATAGCAAAGATTTACCGTGGTAAAAAGCAAGTTGTACTATTTCTGAAGTTCACTCTGTCAAGCACATGTTATTTCTTCAAACCATTATTCACTTTGGAACACATTCAACACATCAAAAGAAACCCAGAGGCATTTGAAATATTTTCTAACTTACAAATAACTTGAGTTGGAAATTATAACTTGATCCAAAGCCCAGGAAAGTCTCCATCTAAATTCAATAGTTATTGAACCAGGTTCTTCAAGCATAACCTTTTCATCATCCAAGACTCACGCAAATTAGTCCCTGTGAAACTAAAAGGTGTTGCTGTTCTAACAGTGCCAGCACAAACTCATATTTCCAGTCTTTCTTACCATGGATCTGGATACATCTTGGTAAAAGTACTTACGGTGTTAGCCCACATCCCAGTATTTCCTTAGGATGCTTATTGAAGTTATTCTGCTTTGTACCAGCATAAGAAGTATGACTGTTCTTGTACTAAAAAGCTTTACAGCGTAACTGCAGCTTTGAAAGGAGAGTCAAACTTCTCACCAAAAGGTTTACTGAGTATAACTATGTTGAGTATAATTAGTTAGCAAGACAGATGTTTGAGCAGACCTTCTCCTGAACAGACTCTTCAGTCCCATTTGCCTAATGCTCCTGTAGTACTTAACAGCCAGCTCAAACATCCTTTCAACTGTCAAATAAATTCCCACAGACCAGATGAGAGCAGAACAAATCCAGCTCCAGCACACACACATACTATGTGCTAGTTTTTCTACAGTGTAATTAGTACCATGCAGCTTCTCTATGCAACAGGAGAACTCTCTATCCTAACCAAGGGAAGGGAAAGCAAGCTCACACTGTGTTAGACCTTCTCAATTCCAAAAGATGCTTAAATGCATAATTTAAAACACAAGCATGACCATTTCAACTCTAAGTTAACTGAAATGGTGTAGTAAGATGATGCTCTTCAGCTTTAGTTGCTCCGAAACCTTCCATGGGAAGTAAGACATGACAGAAGCCAGGTTTACAGCCAGACACAAAAGCTTTAATGCAATGTTTCTTTCACAAATGTATAATATGAACCAATTTTTATCAAAACCTTTTCAATACTACTAATTTTTGGTTGAGAAAGAAGTACGACAAAATCAACTCAAAATAATTTTATTGGGAAAAAAAACCATTGGAGAGCAATTTTAGTCCTAACAATGTGTGTGTCAGTTTGCACCACTGAAGAACCTTTTCCTTTGATAAGTATCTTACCTGTAATGCAGGCCTATGTCAAAGCACTCCTCCTCCAAGCTCCAATACAGCAAGATATGGAAGAACCTGCCCAGGTGTTCTGCTGACTTTCCTGCTGTATTGCTCTGGTGAAGATGGAAAGAGTACCAGCAGACTAATAATTACAGCTGCATTTATGAAAATAACTTGGAACAAGAGTCTCAACAATTGTAAGCATCAAACTCTTTCAGTCCCCAAGTTTCATCATGCAAATGAACAGAGTATGTGGGAGGTGAGCAGAAGAGAAATGAAGGGTGACAGCTGTTAATGTACTTGGATGTCACACACCAGTGGATGTTGTTAAAGAGCAGAATGGTGTCAATTCCCATTTTTGCAGCTATGGCACACCCCTTTATTCATGCAACACATGATACACAATTATCCTCCAGAGGTCACAGAAGTCAGCTATCCCTTTCATCTCATTCACATCAATTAGAAAAATACGCCAAGGTTCATTGAGATTGATTTTTTTTTACTTTTTATGGCAGTTAAGGGACTGATCCTTGACTCCAGAAGTTCACAACCTACTATCATGTCCTCAGGGCGAGGGTGGGGGCTGGAAACAGGGAGAAATATGCAGCTGTTGTGGTAACAAAGTGAAAAAAATAGATACCTTTGGTGGACGTGCCAAGGAAATGTTATTAAAGATGCCCTGGAAGTCACTCTAGAGAGAAACAATAAGAGCAAAGAAAAAGGATGTTCATGCCCTGACTTGATTTTAAGGCAGCAATTTCACCACCCACAATCAGCTGCTTGTAGGGCAGAAGCACCGATTGTGCTGGTTCTGGGACAGCTACCAGCTATTGTGCCTGAAAAATCCATCTGCAGCAACAGTATTAGCTGTGAGTGCATATTTCCCGACGTGGTGACATTCCTTCTGCCCTCTGGCTTTTGTTCGGGCTTCAACCTTGTGACCAGTGCAAATCTCTCTGCACCAATGCAACACACAGGAGCAGCTGGAAGTCACTGTGCAGCAGGAAAACTGTGACATATTTGCCATGGCAGAAGTGGTGGGATGGCTCACACAACTGGAGAGCTGCAATGGATGGGTATAAACTTTTCAGAATGGATATGCAAGGAAGGAGAGAAAGTGGGAGAGGCCTGTATATTAGGGGCAGTTTTGATTTTCTGGAGCTTAATGATGGTACCCCTGGCATTGTCTTTAAGTTTAAGAACCTGGCAGCTATCATGATGGGGTCTGTTACAGACCTCCCAACCAGGCTGAAGAGGCAGATGAAAAGTTCTATAAGCAACTGGGACAAGTCCTGGAGTTGCTAGTCATGGTTCTCCCAGGTTACTTCAACTTTAAATGTGGGAGTTCATCTCTATTCCCAAGTAATAAGTGATAGGACAAGAGGAAATGGCCTGAAGTTGCACCAGGGGAGGTTTACATATTTGCTAATAGGAGGAAAATCTTCACCAAGAGGGTTATCAAGCACTGGAACAGGCTGCCCAGGGCAGTGATGGAGTCCTGTTACAGCCCGCCACAGAAGGTGAGGGTAACCCAGGTTCTTGTTAATAGATCCCTTGGGGCAGATTAGAGTGAAACAACCCTGAGTGATCTGTGTTTGTGAACATACATATGTAGGGTTTGTTGTAGAACGATTTGGTTGCAAAGGAAAGCAGGTGTGGAGCCATTTTGGTTATTATTTTCTATAGTAATATAACAACACAAAAGCATTGCAATATGAAAGTGCAACAACATCGTCCAAGGACATGCACAAGGGAAAAGAAAGAGAGAAGGGACAAGAGCGTGAAGCACAAAATAAAGAAAGAGAGAGAGATGGGACCAGAGTGAAGATCTCACCACCCACAGGCCCCGCAACAAGATTTGGATTTGGCTGCTGTGTAGTCTTGGTCACAGACCGGATCCATCGGGTGGAGGAGGAAGTCCTGAAGAGGTGGTGGGGAAAAATCTCTGGAACACACCATCTATTGGGATTATATCCACTCAGGTTCAGGTGGGAACGCCCAGGTACCTCCTCCTGGGCGGGGAGCTTGATGCAATAGTGTTGAAAATGGGATGCTTGGGAGTCCTTGACACCCTCTAAGACAGCACAGCTGCCCGTGCATCAGCACTGTTGAGTCTATTGTGGCCCATCAGCAGAGATGAACACCCTCAGGCCACAGCCAGTGTCCCAGTACTTCCCCGGGGGCAGGAAGGGGCAGCCCCACAACCCAGTGGTTTGTGCAAGGGAGGACAATTTAGCACGAGGAGAAGCACAATCTGTCTCCACAGGATCCACCTCCTATCTCACTCATAACTCTCATTCTTTCCCTCTCTGTCTTATCAGAGGTGTCGCTGTTACACGCCCAAAAGCTCACCCCCATCTCAACAAAGCGCCCTTGCACACTCCACAAATGGGGGAATGTTTTGAGCCATTATCGCTTAACAGTTCAGTCTTTTACAGCTCCCCATCCCTGGAGGTGTTTAAAAGATACGCAGATGTGGCACTTAGGGACATGGTTTAGTGGTGGACTTAGCAGTGCTGGGTTAATGGTTGGAGTCAATGATCTAAAAGGTTTTTTCCAACCTAAACAATTCTACGATTTGATGATTTTCTTCATTGTTTTTTAGGAGTCCATCCTCAGATCCCCTCCTGTCCTGTGCTGGGCAGCTTTCCCTTGCTTCTTCTCCAAGATGCTTTTTATGCAATATGTGTATTTCTACATATACAGCAACATTCTGGATATATATATAAGCAGTTGGAGGACTGCATGGGATCCAAGTATTTCTTTGGCATGTAAGTTGTAGTGTAATGTTCAAAACCATAAATACACATGCAGAAAAGTGAACAACTTTGGATCTATAAAGTTAACAATTTCTTTTCAAGCTTCCTTTTTGTATTACTAGGCTTGAGTGTAAAACAAAGCTGCGTTAGACCCTCCTGTGTGCCATTTTAGGTTATCACCTTATCAAGAGAGAAATCCTCTTAAAATTAAAAATAGCCTCCCTGTTCAAGACTAGGAACCAAAATTATTTCCAATGAGTTTATAAAAAAGAAAAAAAAAAATCCATTCTTCAGCTGGTTCATTGAAACAGGCAAAGCCCACTTTGCTTTCTTGGATGCACACCTGTACCTGTTTCCCCAAAATACTTCATCTCCAGAAGCTCCACATTCTCCACTCCATCACTGCCTCATACACAGCTTATGGGAAGACAATGCAAAGCCATAATGAAAAAAAAACACTTTTTTTTATTTTTTCTGGCCTTACACAGCCCTCTTAAAGGAACAATAAACCTAAGGCAAGGCTGAAGTCTCCCTGATTGTCAGAAGGCACTGACCGGCTCTGCAGCAATCTGTGCTGGACTGCCTTAGCCTAGGTTTTCCCAAACAAGGCCCCTTTTCCAGCTGCTTGTCATTTGGAAATTAAATGCATTTCCTGAAGTTTTTGTCCAGATCAACTGTGATAGGGCCGAGGGTGATGGCTTTAATCTGAAGAGGAGACATTTAGATTAGGAATAAAAAATAAAATTTTTACCATGAGGGAGGTGAACATGTTGTCCAGAGAAGTTGAGGGTGCCCCATCCCTGGAAATGGTCAAAGCCAGGCCAGAGGGGACTCTGAGCAGCCTGGTCTAGTGAAAGGTGACCCTGCCCATGACAGCAGGGTTGGACTGGCTGGTCTTCAAAGGTCCCTCCCAAGCCAACCCCACCTGTGATTCTGACTGCACATTTACACACCATGGGTCAGACAGTGCCTGGAGGCTTCAGATGTGCCATTAACAGACTGCACAACTGTTAACATTAACGATGCACAACTGATTCACACATTCACAGTAAGCCCAAAATACATCCGAGTGCTAAATTTTTTGCACATTTACAGCGAATCCAACACTTCCCAGAAGCTTCAGACTTACTGCACAGGCTAAGCACAGTGAAAGGGTAGCAGGTTCTGTCTGGGAAGCCCCCACACGCAGGGCATGGCATGGCACAGCAGCCTTCGCTCCCCGGTGAAAGTGAGCACTGCACGGCCGCTGCCTCGCTGGTGGTGCTGGGCCTGCGAGACACAAGGACACCAATCCCTGTTCCACAGTGCAATATGAAGCAAATCCAGGAAATATATGTAATATGAAGCAAATCCACTCCTCCCTTCGCTCCTCTAGATGCTGTACAGGAAGGTGAATCAACTGAAATCACTTACCACTTGCAGCTGCAGTTTGACTGGAAGCAGCTAAGAATCATAGAATGTGCTGAGTTGGAAGGGACCCACCAGGATCATCGAGTTCAGCTCCTGGCCCTGCACAGAACCATCTCCAAGAGTCACACCTAGTCCCCGAGAATATTGTCCAAATGCTTCTTTGAACTCTGTCAGGCTTGGTGCTGTGACCACTTCCCTGGGGAGCTGTGCCAGTGCCCAACCACCCTCCAGTGGAAGAACCTTTCCCTGATATCCAGCCTAAACCTCCCCTGACACACCTTCATGTCATCAGTCTTTGAATTAAAGACCACTGACCTTAATCATGCTTCTGTTGGTATTCTGGCTGCCTTTCCAGGGGAAATATTCTTGCTGGCTGGCGTAAAACCACTAACATTATGTACAGTTGTTTAATTATAGGTGTTTCTTCCACTTTTTTTATCAAGAATTAGATTCTACCATTATAAAAAAATTATCTAAGGACTTCTATATTAATAGAATTGTCCTGTTAATATAATGTATATTATTGTAACTAATGGCAATGGGACATCAACAAACAGTTGAAGTTTTGCTGACATTTGTTATTATCCACACAAGAAGTTCACCAGACAAGATTAACCTTCTTCAATTGCTGAAACTACCTCTCAGCTTTCCACTTTGGCAGTTACACAAAATCCATTTTTAAAGGTGTGCTCTTACGACTGTCATGATAAATGGAGCATGTTAGCGAAGCAACTTACAGTTTCAGTTTAAAAGAAATACAATAATTAAAGCAAGAAGTTTCTTTGCACAACAGAGGCTGAAATTCCTAACATCTGGAAAATGAAAAAACTCTCAATCATTAGGCTACAAAGTCTCAGAAATTACTAAATCTATCTAGATATACAATACCATGCTGCATTTCTAAAGCTTCAGTGTAGTAGTTTATGAAACATGCTCTTCCCCCTCTTTGTATAGAAAACAGTTTATTTCAGGTAGTATATGGACTGATGATATCTCAATTATTTTCAAAAAGGTATGTTTCAACATATCACTTGCAATAGTAGGTAGATTTTGAAGTTGTCTGGCAATTACTTCTCTTAAAGCCTTGGTTTTGTGAAAATTGATCAAAACTGGTTTAAAAGCTGAACTATGACCCAAGATTGCATTGCTTGTCCTGAAGGAAATAATTTGCAATCTACATCATCTAAAGAAATGCCTTTCAGACTACCATGGTGTTTCATTTTTTTTCTCAGAATATCTATTATTGGGGAAAATAGAATACAGAGGCAAAAATATTTTCGTTGACTCCCACAAGTCTTTTATTAGACTCGAGAGGCAAAGAAAACATGTAACACCTGGAAGTCTGATGGTAAGAGGAAACAGGAATTATTTTTATCTATTTCCCCTCTGCACCTCCACTACATTTCTTCAGCCCCTCATTGAGTCATATGTCATCTTGAGAATATACTCTTTTTTCCTCCAAACTCCCTCTGACAATGCATTAATTCTCCAGCTCATTTCTGCAGCATAGTGTTTTTCTTTCACATTTAACCTTCTTAGAGAAGGATTTCACCTTTTTGTCCAAAGTAATATGTTCACACACACACACCCCTTTGGTTTTTAGTTCATCATTAAAATGGTATTCTGTGCTTCAAACAGGTTAATCTCAAGTGTGCTCCACAGACATTACCTCATCTGTGCAGCATATGCAGCTCAGTACATGCAGTCTCCTTTATGTGACAATCTCTTCAAGATTGCAAATTATCATTTCCCTATCAAAAACATTAAAGCATTTTTCACAATATGAAGAGAATGATGGCACATAAAAGGCACCATCAAAACTTGCATTATCTTTCAAAGACAATGAATGTGGGGTAAAAACAACCTACGTGTTCCTGTTCACTTAGAGTCAACAGTGGTGTCATTTGGTTTTATAAAGAAATTAAGATTTCTTTTTTATGTATGAAGTTCATTTTTTACTCTGTAAAATGTTAAAGGCTACAAACTTTTCTGTGTCCTATCTGTACAGACTTCATTACTCCAGAAGGGATAACAACAATTAAAAAAATTAGGCAACTTACACACACAGCAGTTGTGCAGTTGTGCAAACTTAGCTGCTTTGTCCTATACTAAAACAGTCAAACCTGCATTAAAGAAATATTTTTAGTGCTTTTTGTGCATTTTGGCACAGATTATTTATGACCCAGGATAGCCAGAAAATGATTTCCATAAGCAGCTTGCGTTTCTTCTTTCTTTTCATCATTTTTCCTCTAAATGCTGAAGCTCACCATAACCCATATGTACACTCCTTTACAAGTTCCGCTAGTGGCATTTTCGTTACTGCATGTAATTTGTGGCTAGCTAAATTGCACGTATTTAGCTTTGATAATTTTAAACATTTATGGTTCAATCCTATTCATGTTGATAATATTCCACTGGATTTCCAAAAAGAACAAAACAAGTCCCTCAAAAACAAGTATTGTGTAGCCTGCCTAGAGCTGAATCTATTATACTCTCCTACATGTTATATTATTTAAAGGAAGCTACATAAAGGGGACATTTTCTTTTCTCTCTCTGAGAAATAAAAACCCTGATACACTTGCAGCACTCATACCTGATTTAGTTATCTAGAAAACAGACACACACTAAATAAAAATATTTTCAAACCCACATATGTAATACCACAAAATCTTCTGATCTAACCAAAGAGTTTGCATTTAGAGTCCCCATCTCCACTAACACCACAGTCGCATCTGGGCCATTATGTTTAATAGCTCTCAGTGGACCCACCCCTCTCTGAACCCTTTAATACCTTTGGCCTCCACAAGTGTTGTATGTATTCTCATACTTTTCTCTCACTGCAGTCCAAGGAGCCTGAACTAGCTGCACTGGCAGAAACATCCAGGAGACTTGAATATTGTGTTTAGAGGATTAAAATGGTCAATACCCCAGAGCAGAATAAAATATTCCTCCAACAAAAAATAAATTCTGTCTTTAGAATTTACTTTTTGATAAGTTTAAATATAAATTTGAAAAAAGTCTGCAGAAAAAAACGGTGCATTTCCTCATCTCACTGATTCTACTTTTTCCTTCACACTGTTCCAGGCAAACTCCAAACAACAAAGAACTGACCCTAAGGTTGATCTCCATCCAATGTCTTCTGTGATGCTTTTAAGTCTGACTAGATTTAGATAGCATATAATATACAGCACCAAAGCTCAAGGAAAGAAAGAAATTTCTACATTAAACACAGATAACAGCTATATTACTTATTAGGAGACATAAACTACATCCCTGATAGTAAAAGATAAATCGCTCAGTATTTCCAGGGCTATGCACTGACAAAGTCAACAGAAGGGTACAAAATACAAAAATGTTTATTTAAATCATAAAATTAACTGAGTAAAGAGACTGGCTTTGTATAAGCCTTAGAATTCATTAAATCTCACGTTTCATTGAGGACAAGGAGAGGTTGAGGGAGAGCAAGTACAGGGCTGTGGGGATGTTAAGGCAACACCTCTCCCAACAAATACCAGGGAATTACGATAACATTGCACCACTACATTTCCAGCATGAAACTGTTCCTGAACTCTCTATTCCTCAGCTTGAGAGAAGATGAATAACACAAGAATTTTCTGTCAAGCCTGTTCAGATGCACAGATACCATCTGCACAAACTCAGCAAACAGATACAAGCACAACAGAAACATGCAAGTAATTGTAAGCAAGACACAAATTCTGCACAGTATAAAATATTTATCATCGCCACAGGTGGTGTAACAGTTTGTTGTGCAGATGCTCACAAGCCTGTCTATTAAACCTATGAGAGAAGTGGGCTTGCCAGCTTTACCTGGACTCAGAGCAGTGACTGAAACACAAAACCCTTAGATAGAGTCCCCAGAATCTCTTCTCTTTGGGTGATTGTCCTTTGCCAAAGTTTTCATAAAACAGACAACTGTTTGTGGACACCAGTGTTACTAGAAGGTTGATAAGATCTGAAAGGGATCTAAAAATTGTGGCTGTGACTATTGCAACTGGAGTTGGCATCAAAGTAATTCCTCTTTCTGTGCTTTCTCCAGAGCCTCAAACTTGCATGGTGCACAGTCCCATACCCAGAACAAAGTCAGGTATGCTGGGGAATACTTCGGAGCACCTACTTAAAAGCAGAAAGGCGAGATCTGATTGCAAAGACCCCGGAGTACTAAATCAACCAACAACCAGAGCTCCAGCCCAGACTCAAGTCTCCAGATGCTCTTCCTCTTTTCATTTCCTCTCTGAATTGCTCTCTAACATCTGTGTTTCCTTTTAAATACCATGCTACAATCCAAACCATTTGTAAAATATGTCAGTTTATACCAGAGTAGAGTGCTACTAGATAAATACAGGGGTTATGTGAAGTATACACAGAAAAGATAGCAGAGCAAATGTCCAGAATAAAGCATCTCCTGTCCATGGTCCCTCCAGGCAGGGTCTCCCAGCTCTCAAACACATGCTCTTCTCTGGTCGTTGTCTGCCTCAATTGTTGCAGTTTCTTATTTTCCCACCTTCAGTGGTAAGGCAGCCCAGGGAGCAACACACTGCTGAGGAAAGGACATTTCTAAAAGCAATTCAGTTACGTCAGTTTTTTCAAATCAAGTCTCCTCACCTTCAAATTCATTCTCAGAGCGAATGAGTTTTCAGTTGCATGTTTACATAGTGCTGAGCCCTCTGACTAGAAAGAAAACGACCAGGGGCTGCCTCAACCACGTAACAGTTTTAAAACCCAGGCGGAGACACAGAAAGTCATGGAGGAACGGCACAAAAGCCTGCTGTTCCTGCCTATAGCAATATCTGCTCCTACTCCCACCTCATTAATTGCTAGTTTTCCTGATTATAGAAACAGCTTTTTCTGCTGCTGAAATGTATGGCGCTGTGCCATTTGCATATGCAAACTGACAAACGAACAATGAACCAGTTGCACAGTTCCTTAGAGAGCAACAATGTAGAGGATTTACGACATGTATAAGGCAACAGGCAGGGAGGGAGTATGGGGAGACGGACACACAAAACGGCTCGTGATGTTCTTTATATTGTTTTTCTGATAAATAATCTTTCAGGCAGTCTATTGAAATAAGATATTTAACACTTTAGTGGGTTTCTGATGCTGGATTTGGGAAAATAATAGAACTAAAGATATGTGCAACTTTGATTTGCCTCCAGATGCCTGTTTATCAGACTTTAATATATGATCTCTGATTACATGATTGCACACTGTTCAGCCACAAGGTCTTTATGTTATTCCATGCAGAGAAGACAGTGTTAATTTAACAAACACAAGACCAGAATTCTGTTTTCTTTCTGTTATTCAATGTATAATCCAAGACCTTATTTGTACATGCTATTGAAACTGTACTGTCCTAAAGGAATGACTCATTTCCTTATGGACATTTGTCACTGCAACAAATGTATAATCTCTCTAATTTTGTGTTATTTTTCTTCTACATTAGATGTGAGAAACGGGTATTACTCCCATTTTACAGACCATGAACTGGAGACATATTAGGGGAAAAAAGATAAATAATAATTTTGTGATGCCTGTGACCTATTTTCAAAGCATTGGACATTATATAGGACTTCATAGATTCAAAGCACAGCTCTCATCACGCCAACTCCACCTCTGAGTGTCTTGCTGTCCCACAGCTCTTATTTCACAAACGTGAAAACAGTGATTGCCTAGAGAAGATTCGGCTCAAATAATAATATGATCAGGAAAATGTAGAGCCCTGCAGCAGTGGCAAGGATAGGCCCCAATTTTCCAGACCATCATTTGGCTGCCTTAATCATTAAACAATGGTTACTCCACCTCTACGGCAAATGTAGAAATTTTACTGAAGGCAAACCCCCCAAAAAGCAGCAACTGTATCAGATGGATGGATGCTGAACCACAAGGCTCACCACCACTGGGGCTGCCATCCTTAGGTTCACCACAAACACATCTGCCACTTGAGGTAAGAAAGCAGCTGGCAGCAGGAGTATCTTGTTACATCTGCATGGACCAACACTGGAAGGGAACACAAGGCACAACTCACCAGAAAATTTCTCAGCTATTTTGTGGCTGCAAAAGAAGGGCAAGAATTAGAAACCACAGATCACATCCCTGCTTTAAAAATCAACACAGACTTCCAGTCTTTCTCTTTGGGATTGACCCCTTCCTGCCCCATCCTCCACTCTGCATTTCAGGCCCACCCACAGCCCTTGTACCTACACCAAGCTTCTCACCTCTCTGCCTGGACAGCCCTGGTTCCCTTAAAAGCACAGAAAATGACAAATTGTGCCTCCTTGTTTTAAAACACAGAAAAATGACTCAGAAGGTAAGGGCCATTTTGCCCGAGATCAGTGGACAGCTGAGTAGAAAGCAGACGGAGGCTGTGCTGGCACAGCCGGATCTCCTCCAGGTGTCTGACTTGGAACCGCACAACAGGCGATACTTTATACAAAGATAATAAGCCACATACAGATTAAAAACTATCTTAATGAAGAATATCAAGATATAAGATGTAATTTAATGAGAAAATATCTGAAAGGGCCTCTCCTGGGAGTAGTTCTCAGCTTTTTTATCTATTCATCGATGGTCTACTCAACGTCAAAAGAGCTTGCTTGGTCAGTAGAGCTTGTGCATGGCACTAAAACCAAGGTCTGCAGAAAGAAGTGACGGGAATGTGTTATTCTTATGAGCTCTGATAAATGGACACAGGAAGTTTATCAGAGCTCATAAGGCTCTGATAAATGCCCTACAGGACATTTCAGAAAAGTCTAATGGAAATCAGAAATGCAGGGGGTGCTGGAAGGACAGAAGACTACTTTGAAAAAATCAGTTTCTCAGAGGGAAGTTGAAAAGGCCATCCAGAACACCAGCCTGTGGCATAAGGTGCAAACGGAAATATTGAGTGAAAGGAATTGATTTTGCTACACTACAATTCATTCCCAAGACCACTACTATGTGCAATCCTGATGCCCACTTCTCTAAATCTCTCAGCTTCCTTACAGAAAGCTGTACAAAAGTGATAAAAATTTGGAAAACAAGTCATAAAAGTGTGAGCCAAGGAACAACTGCATGCCTAGGTTGGGCTGGATAGCTGTTCTCCTTCCTGACCCTGGAACTAGTTTTCCACCCAACTCCTTTATGGACACTGGCCAGACCTGTAAGTTTTGTAGCCTCTCATGAAGCCAGCTATTATTTTCTTCGAGTATCGCATTTAAGTTTTCTGCTATTAAGTACAGGAGTCACAAAGGAAGGATTTCCCCATGGACACAGATGTATTAATTTGGCTTCTGATCTTAGGAAAAATACGGATGTCCTTTTTCACTTCGTTTCCTAAGGAAACCGAGATGCAAAGACACCATGTGTCTCTGTATGTGTATGATCCAGTTCTCATGCAGATTCCCTGGCCAGCTTTAACCAAATTTAACAGGGAGGTACAGACTGCTTTGAGCTATGAAGTTCCTATACATCTTCAGAGGAACAGGAGTTCGGGTGGAAGAGGGGGACTAAGCACCCAGCACAAGGAAAAGTGGAAGTACAATCCCCCAAGATAACAGGCACCAACTAAGACACCATGTGAATATTTACTCACAGCAAAGTTCCATTAGGAACTCAGAATCAATCGCAAAACACAAATTTGTAGGATGTGCTGGAAGGGGTGAAGGCAGATGGGCAGAATTATTTGTTCTGGTTCCCCTCAGAAATAGCAGAGCTTAGCCCCAGATGCAGAAAGGTGCTGACAGGCCAGAAGTCAAGGGAGGGGAAGACAGCTGCCCCTCCGAGATGTGCCTGGCACGACCGCTCCAGGACAACCAGGGCAGAGCAGGCCAGGTCAGGGCAAGGTGGTGCTGCCACGTCAGAGGGAAGAAACCGTGGGAAAGGTTCATCTTCCCTGCAGCTGAGCTGTGCCTCACCTGCAGGAATCCCCCGCCCATATCTTCTCTGATCAGTTCCCTTTCATCACAGGAACCTACTGAGCTGAAAAACGGATTGTAACTCCATGTATGAAAAGTACTCAGCAGATTCTTCTCCACTGGACTCCTTTCCTAATTTCATCTATGAAAGTAGTCGGCAGGTTCTTCTCTGCTTGACTCCTTTACTAGCTAAAAATGCAGTCACCTAAATATAAGTGAAACCTCTACCAACTTAAATAAATCCTTCTGGTGTTAAATATATGCAGAAGTACTAGATACATTTTTTTTTTACTAGGAGCATATATGGTCCAACTCACTGTACTGTTATGAACAGCGTATTTTGGGTAACATTTCATAAACTTCCTTAATTAACTAGCTTTGTAGTAAAGTATCTGAATAACTTCTAATGCTCTACTTGGCTGGTAATCTGCAAATAACTGGTATCAGATAAAAACAAAACAAGGAAATAACTAAAATTAATAATTACTAATAATTCTATAATTATTATTAAATAATATTAATGCTTTTATTGAAATTCTATGAATTACTACAACAAATTCTAATAAACTGTTAACAGCACTTCCTGGAAACTCTGGAAACACTATTTCTCCAATAATTTTCTGTTTTCCTCTGTTTTCCTAAAGATTAAGTTTACATAAGAGTAAGCAATCCTTATATTTTTTTTAATTTGTTAGTGTTTTCTCTTGTTTAACTGTCGTTTTCATGGACATAATTTGAAAAAAACCAGCCCGTATTTTTTGTTCTGATCCCTTGAGACAAGTATTAGAGGGGGAAAGTTCACAAAATCTAAGACTATCCCAGGGGTATAAAAAGAGCAAGTGCTCAAGCAGTATCAAACTCCTTATGTAGCCAGCTATATTTCACAGAGATGACACACCAGAGAAACTAATGTTTCTAGAGCTTATTTGTCAGTTCTAAGACCACAAAACAGTCACTTCACATATACGTATTTAATATGAGGATGTTTTTGTATAAATAAAATAAATGTTTCTGCTTAGACAGCTGTAACATTTTCAGCGGGTAAAGAGTTCTGTATCTACAGGCAAAACCTTTTGGGTTTTAATTGTGGGAACACAATTACTAAATCTATGAACTTTAACAGTACTATAATCTGACAGTATTTCTAAAATAGACCTATGTCACAGCAAGAATATATTCCTTTAAATATCTTAGGTGGAAAAATCCTCCAGGGGAATAAGTAGGACAAACATGTTTACGATTATTCAGCACTGTAGATTGCTGAACCGGTGGTGTCAGCTATACAAGGGATTTCTGCAGGGGGAAAAAAAAAGCCACAAAGATACCATTCGAATGGCCCTATCTCTGTCCCCGCATCGAAAGCAAATGCCTCATCCTGCTGACCCAGAACAGGTGAGAGGGTTCTGTGCCCTCACAGCTGCGTGTAAGAAAAGTACACCAAAAGTAACAGTGAATGTATTCAGCTTCCAAACGAATATATTTCAAAGATAAAACTATTTATGTATTAGCAGAAAGCATGCTGTTAACAAGAATTCTTTTATATCCAGTGCTTTTTAACATTTTTGAAAAGGTGAGGCAAACCTATTCCCTTCAATTTTCGGTGCTGGGTGTTTAGCCCATCCTCCTGAACGGCGTCCCTTTTGCTGCAGGCAGGAGCGAGCGCTGCGTTACGGGATGACACGGGCTGTGTCCCCGACGTGACACGGGGCATCTTGACAGGCCTCGCTGCCGCTGTGCAGCCGTGCCACGGAGCTGCCTCGGCTCCGCAGCGGCTTCGGGCCCGCGCTGGCTTGGCATCACACCACGGCACCTGTGCAGGGGTGGGTAATCAGAGCCGGGGCTTGGTTTCCTGCCACTCACAGCCCCACTCTGCTCGTCGTTAGGGGAGGCAAGTTAACAGCATCTAATTATCCCGGCCCTCTAGTAATGACACTGTGCCCCCTGCAGTTTCCATGGGATACGGTCCTTCTCCTGCCTTCCTCTCCTGAGCTGCGGGGCACAAGGCTTGCTTCCCAAAATTGCTTTTTTTTGGCACAAAGAAAATCTGGGTTGTGACTATGTTAGCACAGCTAGCAAGGGCTGGATCCTGGCAAGGAGCGCACTGTGAGAGCTTGGGCAAAGAGGAGCTCTGCATCTCATTAACTGCTTTTCTTTGCTGCGAAGGTACTCAGCGGAAATTCTTCATCAGCGCAAAAATATATTCTGCGGAAAAACGTCCTCTTTCCTCTGGAAGCTCACCCTCACATCCTCCTCCATTACCAAGCAGGCCAGAGACATCTGAGTGCCATTTCCATGCTGTCAGACCGACTTCAGGCACCGCAGAGCCACCACCGCTCCTCCGGGATCCCTCCTGCTGCCTTGCCTGCCCATCAGGGTGGGATGCTGCCCCCGGGGACAAAGCTCAGACTGAGGGCGAGGGCATCATTCCTGCATGGTGGCCTTTCCAACCAAGCCTGCCAATTAATAACTGCAAATTCACAGGTGATATGTTACTGGCCTCATGAGTACCATCTCAGATCATTTTCCTGCACACAGTTCAGCACAAGTTCACAGAAATCCAGTATTATTAGTATTGCAAACAATGTTATTAACACTGTTGCAAATAATATACAAAACTAATAAAATACACAGCAGATGTTAACTCTGCAGAATTACTGAGAAATAACAATAACATAAGCGTCACTGACTATCCCAGTTTCTAAAGGACTATGATTTAATCGAAAACTTCCCTTCTAAACAAGCTATGGTTTCTGTTACATAAATAAAACACTTCTCTGGCTCAAGCCCAGGCAGCATGTTGACCCATTTACACCATCTTGGTTTCCTGCTCACAGGTGGTAATTATCACATCTGTGTTTGTTTCTAAAATTGGAACTTATAACACAACTCAGGTTACCTCAAACAGGGGCAGTATCTGCAGGCTCAAGGAAAGAGCTTTCTGTAGCACTTAGGACTCACCAAATCTGCACTGACTTGGGCTGAATTTAAGGAGGCAAAGGAATGCAAATTTTTTTGCCCTGTGGGAAATACTAGCACTCATCAATCAGGGGGAAATTCCCATTGACTTCAACAGGGCCAGAACAGCGTCACCTCTGCCACTGTAAACCACTCCAGCAAGTAAAATTTTGGGAGGAGGCAAGTAACAGGCCACAGACTGAAAAATGCCACAATGTAATATTATTTTCCGATTTACAGAGCAGCTAAGGTGTCTGGTGACTTTCAAAGGACCTTTTAGTTTTTAAGCAATTTGGCTGCTCATGACAAGAAGAAGGAATGAAATGAGGAGCATCCATTTCTTCACTCCCATGTGGTTGCCTTTAGATGGGAGCTGCTGTAGCTGTCTTCCAGTGGGGGCTTTCCAGCCTCTCATTTTGCCACCAGTTTCTCTGTGGGGCTTTCTCTGGCCTTCCCACCTTGCCAGCTCATTTTGTTAGAAATACTAATGTATTTGCACTACATCACTGTGAGGCAAGGTGGCATTATTCTCTTAGTTGTATATGCAAGACATAAAATGAAAGAAAAAAATTAAAGCTGAAACATCAGATCTCTCAAATGGTTTTCTTTAGGGAGCAGTAAGGGCTGGCTGCTCCCTTGGGGCCGGCAGGGCAGGGGCAGGGACTGACAGCCACGGGCTGGGCTGGCACAGGGTCCTGGGCCATGGGCAGGGTCAGGGAGGCCCCAGGCGAGGCACGATGAGATATGCCAGTGCCTTGAGTTCTGGATCTGGAAACCCTCGGAGCTGAGTCTTGTGACATCTTCCTGTTTTGTTGTACTTCATGGATTCACAGCATAGCTCTCAACAGCTTCAACAGAAGATTTTTCCAAATCAGATCCCCTTCAGCTCAGGTCTCAGCTGCTCTTTGAGGGCCAGAACTAAGCACAGCACAGAAAAGCCATCTCAGAAAAGTTTGTGGCAGAGGCCAGCCCAGGTGATAGATGAGCTGTCTCATCAGAGGCAAAGATGCTGCCTGTGGGGTTTCCCCTCAGGAAAACAGCTGCCTGATCCTCCTTCCTGTCCAAAGCTGCAGCCCCTGCTAGGGCAGGACAGAGATTGAAACTCAATGTGGACTCACTTGCAGGGCAGGTGGCATCTTCTGCATTAAATGAGAGAGTCTTGCAGCAAAGATAAGGTAAAATCCCAAAATCTAAATGGACCAAAAGCCCTTTATAGTAAGGCCATATTAACTTGCAGGGAAAAGTTTCATCCTGTCATTTCCTACTTTTGAGTGCTCCATTCTATGCTCTGTTTCTTTTGATGTGAATTCTCTTGTGTGAATTTCTTACTCAGAAAAAACCGTTCCACTGAGAACACTACACATCATGAAAAATAAACTTTTCACTGATTATAATTCCATCTATCCTGCACTCCATCACATTGCTTGGGAAATCAGAAGCTGCAGATGAGTCCTGTGTGACTTGTGCTGATGCAGGCACATTTTAGGAATGTGCCTAGGAAAGGGAGGTGCACAATTTCCCAGTAGAATTCTGAGTTATTAGAACTGGGGGGGAATAAAATATAGCCATAACAATTCTTCAGTCTTCACTGCTCACGGCCACACAAATAGCTCTGCAAGTCCAGCACAGCAGACAGCACAAGGGCAGGAATGAATAAACCGGAGATAAGGGGAGAAGAGCTCCTTACACAGCCTTGCCACCAAACGTGAGATCACAACCAGAGCCAGCAGCATCTCCTGTCTGGGTAACAACACGCTGTGCTCACATGGCTCTTGCACCTAATGCTGTGGTACATCATTTCCTGAGCACTAATTTAAAAACTTGTGGTTTTAAGCAGTTTTCTGAAAGCTTGATGCCGTGTTTCCACACAAATTATTAGTTCGGCTTGGAAGGCAGGATATAAGGCTTGCAAACACTAGCACTAGCAGATCACATGCCAGTGGACAACTCCAGCATCTGACATAAAGGTTGCTTATGTATTTTGTATGAGAATTACTGCATGAAGTGCATAAATCTCACAGGGGACAGAGACCAAGGCTCCCTTCATCCTGGCAGAAGGTCCTCAGCATGGACTTTGTGCTCCCTTCTTATTGTCTGTCTTGCTGGCCCAACAAACCTGGTATTCCTTTCGGCACAGCACCCCAGCTTCACACAGAATGATGCATGTCCTTGGTCAGGAATAGAGTCCTCAGCTACCACTGCCCTGAGGAGAAAGACAAAGCTTATCTCCTGAGCCTGAAGAAGGCCTTAGACTCCAGGTGCCTTGGGAAGGCTGCGGGCCGCAGGGGTACCGCTCTGCCCACTGCTCAGAGGGCTGGTTGAGTGAGGAAAGAGGCGTGGCTGGAACCCTGGCTCTGCGCTGTGCCCTCCGGTAGCCTCGCCTCTGGCTCAGCGACACGGGGCCAGGCCACTCAAGGGATCTGTGTTGGAGACCGGCTCGTCCTCGCACTCCCAAAAGACGATGGGAACAGACACGAGTCTGGGCAGCACCTGCAGACGGCAGCTCCCACAGCGGCGCTGGAAGCTGGTTCAACACCCAGCTGAGGAACTGGCGCTCCCCCAACCCGTCCTGCCTGGCTCGGAGACCCCACCCCGGGCCGCTCCGGCCCCCGAACAAAGGGCCGGGGCGAGCAGCGGCAGCGGGTCGGTTCTCCGAGGGGGGATTTCCCGGCGGCTGCGGGGGACGCGGGGCGGGGTCCGAAATGGGACGGCAGCTGTGGGTGGCGGCGCGGAGCATCGCCCCCGCATCGCCCCCGGTGCCGGACGGCGCTGCCGCGGCCGGCAGACCCCGCGGGGCTCCCCGAGGGCTGCTCCGCTCCGCCCGGACCCCCTGCCTCGAGCCGAGCCGGTCCCCGGCAGCGGGTACGGGGGGCGGCTTCTCCCGGCGGTGGGGTTTCCCGAGCAGCGGCACAGCATATGGTTTACATGTTGCACTACTGCATACAAGGACTAACATTCAGCCCAGGGATTCACTTGACATAAAAAAAGCCCTAATTACAATAATTTAGAGGTGCCTGAATGACAGCAGGCTCAATTTTTGGTTGAATTTGCAATTAAGGGGAGATAATTATGCCTCGCTCTAGCGCAGAGTATTAATATTTATGGTAGGAGCCAGAGGCTCCTGTGGCTGGGAGGATGCGGCGGAGCAAAGGTTGAAGCCCCGCGGTACCGGCGAAGGGAAAGTTCGGAGCCCCATAAACTAGGGAGACGGCGGCTGCCTCCATCGTGCCGATGGAATCCAGACCCCACCAGAGCAGGCAAAGATTTATACACATCCTTTTATATATATTTATATCGCCTGAGATACGGATACTTCCTCTATAAACCTTGTACCATTCAGCAGGCACCTCCTTTACCTACTTCGGTTTTACTCCCGACTATCGATCCCGGGGGTTTTCCATGCCTCATTAAGAGATTCGTGACTAAATGAGTAGAATTAATTTTTAAAACCCTTTAATTTACTTTATTAATTACACACATGCGCCCTTGCCTACCCTGTGTGTCCGGCTCACTCGGCACTCCATGTGTCGGGGAACCGGTCACGACAGGGTGAGAGGGGATTAAATGGGGAAAGAAAGGTGTCTGAAACCTCCCCAACGTCCCTCTTGTGTCCCAGCGCCAGGCATCGGCCGCCCCCCGCCCCCGCCGCCGGCTCGCCGGGGACCGGGCATCGCCCGCCAGCGCCTTTTAAAGACAATTTACCATTCATTTAGCGGCGCCTTNGGGGCGGGCGGGAGTGCGGGGAAGCCGCGGAGGAGCGCTCCTGGCGCGGCGGTGGTCCCGCGTCCCGAGCCGGGGCTCTGAGCTCTGCGGGCCGTGTCCTCTGCCGCGGGCACCGCGGCGTGAGCGGCACCGGGGGCACACGGGCCGCCTCCCAGCGCCTCTCGTGCGGGTGTGTGAATGACTCAAACGCAAATGGGCCCCTGTATTTATATATGTCGCATTCCCGTTGCCGCCGGGAAAGGCTCATGTATCTTTCTCCAGGACAACCCCCACCAATTAAAGTGGAATATTGGGAGTCAGCAGCCATAATTTGTTTGGTTTTCCGTCTCTGAAGACTGCCACTTGCTCGCAGTATAGCCTTCAAACAGCTACATTCCCAGCCCACAGTTCTCACGCCAGTAAATTAAACCATCTTGATTCACGTTTATTCTTTTAAAAATTCTTTTAAAATCCTGGCAGATTTTATAACCATGTTGAAATTCTATCTGTGTTTTATTTTCATAACTAGAAACAAAAAAGTGTAGAGAGAAGTACGCCTCTGAATAGTTCCATCATTTACAATGAAAGTCAGAGGTGGGTTATACCAGTCACCATTGGCTTGTATCCCTTTGTATGCCTCGTCATTTACTGACTAAGCTGCTGTTTTCAGAGAAGGGGAAAAAAAAGAAATAAACCCGTGGATCAGGTATTTTGGGGTTGAGAGATGAGTATTTATATTTTTTACACGCACACAACCATGCAAATACATTGTCTTGTTAGTAGAGCTGGCTGTGCCATTCAAAGAGTTTATGCCAATAGGATGATTTATTAATGGAGTTTGCATGACATTTCCCTGCACTGCCTGCAGAAAGGCATCACAGCATCATTGTAAACTCATCAGCGCTGCATGGGGAAAACAAGGGGATGCTGAAACTGCAGCTCAAGGGAAGAGAGGAATGTAACTGGAGAGACTTAAAGCATCTTCCAGTGAGGACAAATCCTGCCCCCCAGTTTTCCACATTTTGAGTACTCCAGTCCAAAGGACTAACAAGAAACCTTTGCAGCTTTTAAGCCTGAGACTCTGTGGGATTTAAGTGATTCAGTGACTTTGTACCTGTCTTTCTACACAGAATTTAGGATGAATTTTATCNAAAGGCGAGAGCCCCGGCGCGGGGGCGGGGGCGGTTCTCCGGCAATTTCAGCCTCCTGATTTCGGGGAGAGAAAAAGGAGAAGGCTGTTAAAATTAGCGGGAGCGCCTTGGAGCCCCCCTCCCCCTCGCCGCAAGCCGGCGGCTCCGGGCGGGCGGCGGGTGCCGGGCGCGGAGCGGTGCCGCGGNATTCTTTTAAAAATTCTTTTAAAATCCTGGCAGATTTTATAACCATGTTGAAATTCTATCTGTGTTTTATTTTCATAACTAGAAACAAAAAAGTGTAGAGAGAAGTACGCCTCTGAATAGTTCCATCATTTACAATGAAAGTCAGAGGTGGGTTATACCAGTCACCATTGGCTTGTATCCCTTTGTATGCCTCGTCATTTACTGACTAAGCTGCTGTTTTCAGAGAAGGGGAAAAAAAAGAAATAAACCCGTGGATCAGGTATTTTGGGGTTGAGAGATGAGTATTTATATTTTTTACACGCACACAACCATGCAAATACATTGTCTTGTTAGTAGAGCTGGCTGTGCCATTCAAAGAGTTTATGCCAATAGGATGATTTATTAATGGAGTTTGCATGACATTTCCCTGCACTGCCTGCAGAAAGGCATCACAGCATCATTGTAAACTCATCAGCGCTGCATGGGGAAAACAAGGGGATGCTGAAACTGCAGCTCAAGGGAAGAGAGGAATGTAACTGGAGAGACTTAAAGCATCTTCCAGTGAGGACAAATCCTGCCCCCCAGTTTTCCACATTTTGAGTACTCCAGTCCAAAGGACTAACAAGAAACCTTTGCAGCTTTTAAGCCTGAGACTCTGTGGGATTTAAGTGATTCAGTGACTTTGTACCTGTCTTTCTACACAGAATTTAGGATGAATTTTATCCATGGCTAATCCCATTGACTTCAAAGGGAATGCCTGCATAAGTGAAGTGGTTGATGTTTATTTAAGTGAGATCTTAAATATGTTTTTAAAAATTAAACAGCTTTGCCATTTAGTTTCTGAAGTTACTGCTGCTTTGATTCTCTTTCTCGGAAAGTTGAGTTTTAATTTCTCTGTAATTGAGTATTTCTCATTAAGTCCTCAATTTTTCTGCAATCAGAAAGACTTGATATTGTTCAGAATCCAGTAAAAAGTGAACTATGGTGTAATCTAATCCGGACTCCGTCAGAGAGACCCATGGACAAAACACATGTTGTTTGTTTTGGCTTTTAAAAGCATGAGTTAAATGCGGAGAAAACAGCATGGTGAGGTTTTAATCAGTGCAATAATGTTTTAAATCATGGAAAGAGAAGATGTGTAAATCTGTTCTTGTCTGGTTTTCCTTTTCACTTTTAATTTCAATAAAATCTCTAATTGTAACTTCATCTTCTACTTATCCAAATGCTCCTTGAGACAATTTCTTTTACAGTAATTCAGAGTCCCATTTCTGGTGCTTGGATTAAGTCAAGTCTTTGATGTCTTTTCTCTTCTGATAAGTTCGAAGTTTCCTGTATTTGCAAGGTCCCCACATGTTAGTTGATTTGTTTATTATTGGTTTCACTGCAGTGCCATTCTCATCACCCCCGGTCAGCACCTTTTTCCAAAATAGCTATGAATTTCAAAAAGTTAAATGTGTCATCTTGTTGAAACCGAATAGAAACCACGTCAGTGAGCAAGAGGGTTGTCCACTGAGTAAAATAGTCTCCAGGCTTGCCCATAAGTAAATAGATTGTCTAGGGATGTAACATCCTGGAAACTCAGAAGATTCCTGAGTGCAAGAGACAAAAAGCTGGTTCCGTTACATTAAAATATAAGCAAAATGCACAAATCTACAGATTAAAAAAAACAAAAAAACCAAACCTCTTTCTCTCCAGAGAGGAACATCTTTCACCATCTATGGATTACCATTTTTTTAAGGCAAGTGGGTAAAAAATAAATCAAGCTGCAGAGTTTATCTGATGAATGCTGTCTTCATATGAGGACCTGTTTGGTCTTTATCTTTTAAGCAGAGAGTGACTTCAATTGCAGTTAATATAAAGATTTATTAACTTGAGAAGTAAATATTGACCAAGGTGAAGCCAAGGTCAATGTTTACCTAGAGGACTAATAAATCTTTGCATTAACTTAACTATGGAAGCTGATGGGCCATCTTTTGCTCTCAAATCAGTATCTACCCCTACTAAGATACCTTTGTATTTGCACAAGATGTGTTTAGTTTACAAACACATGTGAAAACTGTGTGAATTTATCAGAAATAGGATAATTAGACTTTTTTTTTTACAGGATAACTGACTATTTCTTCACATCTGAAAATCTGACAAATACGTAACAGTAGACAGCTAGAATTATTTTCTGCTTGAGGGTGAACAATGATGTAAGTGAATATAGGTTCGGGCGAGGGTTTTGTTTTATTTTACACTCTGGTAAATATTATAAATTATCATGGAGATAAGAGGATACTGAATTGATATTACCAACTGCAAGAAAGCACAGCTTTTTGTCTTCTTATTTATATTAATACTAGTGTTGGCCCCTTCTTTAGGACATGACAGGTGCCTGTTCTAGGTAAAACAACTAAAATATTCATCAAATCTGCTGGCCTGCCTTTCTACAGAGCCTCTTGAAATAATTTCAGTGTTACAGAGGTTGAGTGCTTTTGTCTTTAGGATGTTTAATTTCTAAGCCACACAGCTGTGCTGTTTTGTTGACCCTCACAGATGTAGCATTTTAGCTTATTTCATAGGCATTACCAGGCCTTTAACTTGTAAATAAATCGCCAGTCCTTTGGACCTACCACAAATATTCTACTATAGCTGTCTCTGTGTGCCTTAGAAGAATATCACCTTTATAAACCTCTCAGGATGCTTCATGAGTTTTGACAGAATTAGTATAAGTGCTTTTCTCCTTTGTTATCTCTTTAATAGATTTTTTTTCCTAGGGTCTCTGTCTCAGTTGTCTGGTTAAAATGCCGCTTTCTCTGTTCTCAGGAACAAAGAAATGGCTCCTGTTTAATTTAATCAAATTCTCTGGTCTCTTTCTGATAGAAAGAATAGTGGCCAATTTACCTCTAGCACTATTAAGTCCCCAACAGTTTTCCTGTGTTTGATTTCTGTATGTGCTTTCAGTACAGCCTTTTTTCCCCCTACCCATTTTCCTTTGTTTCCCTCTCTTTAGGAAGACTGACACAAAAGAATATCTTACCCATAACATATTCTTGTAGCAAAATCTAGTATTATTTCATTAATTTATTTCTTGACATTTATTTGCAATTAAATTAATTCTACCTTCTGCACGCACGAGGTTTTAGCAAATGAAAGCATTGCTGCTCCAAGCACCAGATCTTTCTATCTTTGCTTTGCTTAGCCTTTGTGCAGCAGAAATCCTGTTGGCTGTAATGGAAAAGCAAAGTATTACTGACTTTAACAGTCCTGCTTGTGTGAGAAATGAGTCTTGAGTTTTGTCTGTTAGTAAATGTGTTCTGGATCGTATTTCACAATCTGACTTTCATACACTCACTGCTAACATTAGATTTCTAGGCTCAATTTTTTAGTTACGCTTCCCATTCATCACACAGAATAGCTGATCCTATAAAATGAATCTGTGTTGGATGAAACAATAAAACGAGCATCCAGTCTCTGCTGCTCACTTTTCTCATGCAAGTGGACCCCTTGAAATCAATAGAATCATTCAGGGGAGTCAGACAAGCAAGAGCTAACTCAAAACAGGTACTCTGTGCTGCCCAGAAACAAACTGCTTCTGTCCTCTCTGCCTCTATGAAATAAAGGTGCCTCAGGTTGTACCAAAATTATGAAAGGAAAGTAATTTTTAGAAGAATTATAGGGGTGAGCCTATTTAAACCCTAATGGCTGGATTTTGTATGCAAAGAGCACAGTCTGGGAGATGAGCAAAAATGCTATGGTCAGGAAATGTTGAATGACTAAGTTTTTTAAGGAATTGTACGACTGTAAGTAATGCACAGTTAAAGCTTTTCTCACTTGTTTGGAACAGCAAATGCAACCTCTAAATTGGTCTTTTCTTGAACGGTGAGTGTTAAGGCAGAAGGCTGAGAATGCCTTAGAATGTTACTACAAAACAGTTCTGCTGTTTAACTAATTTGTTTTCAGTTTGTTTGCATTCCTTTTGTATCCAGTGTTTTCAAATGCACTTCAGAGGGATAAAATATTGTCCCGTTTTGGTGACACTGCCACTTATACAGTAATTTTTAACTTAAATTGAGAAAATCTTCACTGAAAGGGAATCTGGAATTTACTATGGCACATGGTAGAAATACAGATTTCCAGGGCTGTGTTTCATAGAAAGAAACACTCCTCAAGGCTCAGTCAAAATACCTCAGATGTCTACATGCTTCTCAAAAACTCATGAAGAAGCTGTACACTAAGATTTACTTGCTTATATATTTTGAAATAAATATATTCAGATCTCTCAATATGCATTTGTGGTTGAAATTCAAACAGGAGAAGAGCTTAATTTTGTTTATATAATTGATGGAATACAAATTATATTTGTGGGATTGGTGGAATACAAGTTGTACTACACACCAGATTTCTGTAGCAATGAAAATCTGGTCAGACTGATGGTGTTTTATCTCTTAAGACCTGAATCTGCAGTTATTTTTAGGTATTTTTTTAAGCACGGATTGCTCCCCTAAGTAAAGCTATATACATGTTCTGGCTGCTCTAGTTTTACTGTATTAATCACGTTGATCTAAACATTTACAAATTGCCTTCTAATTTCTACTATATCATGATAATTAGAATCTTTACAAATACTACTCTGAAGTCAAAAGCCTGGCTAAAACATCAATTAAAACCTTAAGTTATGTTACTGCCAATAAGTGGTCATTAAGGGCATGTGAGGGCAACCAGCATTGCTGTAGAATCACATTCTTAGGGGTTGGTCTCTAAAGCAGATGTTTTTCATTTTTATTTCTTTTTTTAAATGACTTATGAAATCTTAAGACAACTAAAAAGATAGTGAAGATTTTTTTTTTCTATCACCAATTCATTATGAATGCAGAGATAAGATTTTAAACAATAAATTTTGGTATTGATGAGAAACAAATAGTCCCTGATCTGTGGAGAGAGAAGCATTGCAATAATATTGATGGTTTAGGAGAATGTTCACTACATTTCAATGGAGAGAAGAGGAATTAGTAGCTTTCTCTAGTGTGACAGTTTTCCAGCAACATGAGAAAGGAATTTCTTCAAATACAATAAACGAGCAGAATAAAATTTCTTCATACACTGCAATTGTTCCTACTTACTGGGAGGATACGACTCATTTTCAATACATACTATGAAAAGGTAGATTTTTAAATCTGTTCAATAGGATTTTTTTCATTTAGTATAGCATGCATAGTCAAAATGGAAGTACTGATCAGCTTTCTGATGAGCTTGTGTTTTCCTGCACGACCTGTGAAGTGTACTGTTTGCCCAAAAAGAAGTATTACTGCTAAAATATGGTCCCAGACCACCACTTCCAAATGAAAATAGTTAGTTAAACAAATCTCAGAGTAGGTGAAAACTGTTAATTTCACTCACCTCCTTATTCCCGTATCACATTGCCATCCTAATTAATTTAATCTTCACTGAAAATGAAGTATAAACTCTTGTTTGGGAAGTAATAATCACAGCATGTAACAGGCTGAAATACCGTTCTTAGTCAACACCAGCTGTTTGGCTTGAGGTAGTTTGTGGTGTTGAAAAAGCATTTAAATTATACAGCAGCAGTGGACTTTTAATGGAATATCTGTTTCCACTAAGCAGAAACCTCTCTATTGAATCTAAACATGAAACAGAGAAAAAGACTCACTTTCATATTTTTACTTTTTTTGTTTGGTCAAATTTCATCATGAAGTAGATGAAAGTATAGGGGATAAAGCCCAATAATGTAAGGAAAAAACAATGTCCTTCCTGCACATGCAATAAACGAGATTCTGAACACAATTACTTTGAAAGGTAAACCACGTAATAAACAGAAGTTAGTGGCAGGCTAATGCCCAGCAAAGTAACAGGGCAGTTTAACATGCCTTGTGATGTCCTCAGTGTACAGCAGAGAATACTTCCTTTCTCCGGCTATTTTCATCTCGACTCAAAAAGTGCAGAGTTAATGGAATGGAAAATTCAGGCAACCCCACGCTCCTGATTTATGCATGAGAAACACTTCCTCTTACATTTCTATGATAAACCATTCTCTTTTTATTACAGTTAAGTTCTTTGCAGTTTGTTTGCTTTTCGTGGGCACGGATGTTACCTGTCACAAGCTAGACAGGACACAAGTACTTTTGAGATACTCCAGAGTTCTGCTGACATAGGCATGTAGGTCATGGTGGCTAATCCCCTAATATAAATGCAGTTTTACTAGCCTAATTTTGCTTTTTTTGGTCACAGTACCTAATCCCCTGACATAGATTCAATTTTACTAGCCTAATTTTGGGGGTTTTTAACCTCTAAATTCTGTGGAAAGCAATCCTGTGGTTCTGTGGTGGGCATTCACAGCTGTAGGACTGTACTGGTACGTCACACCACTTTCCCTACTTTGGTCGCATCTTCCTAGTATAGTCATGACAAAAATACCCACCCTAGCACTGCCAGTGTAAGTGCAAGCAGCTCGAGCGTAAGGCAGGCGTCGTGTGGAACTATTGGTACATGCAAACCCTGACCTGCAGCGTTATTTGCAGCCCTCTGCCAGATATCTACATTTGACCCTTCAATGTCAACAGAAATGTCTGACTACCAGAACCTGGTTGTCACCTCCTTTCATTATCACAGGATTTTCTTGGGCCTTTTTTCTGTTCTTCATATTCACAATGCTAAGCTTCCATATTAATTAAATGTCAACATTCACTAGTCTGAGACAGTGTTATCCAATAAATACCTGCCTGAAGCCAGCTACAGGAAGGGTGGAACTCACACAATTTTTAATACAAATTATTTGTTCACAATGTTTGATCAAATTAATCAGTAGCAGAATAAATGGGAGCTGTAACCATGTCTGAAAAGGATGTCAAAAGAAGTATTAATGCTGCTGTTGTAGCTCATCTCTCCACTTTGCTTCCAACAGCCCTCATTTTGGGGATCTTCTCCTTCCTCTTGGCTGGAGCTGCATTGTTGTCTGTATGCACAACAGAATAAAGATAGTCGGAAGCCTCACACAAACAGAGTCTTATCTAGATCCCATGGGGTTCTTTTTCTTTTCCAGGTGTCTCATTTTCAGTTCATGTAGTTTTTTACTAGTAAAAGGGAGGGGGGAGGGGGGTGAAGATTCTTGATGGGGAACCTAACAATGCACGGCCCTTTTCTCTCACTTGGTTTGACAATTTTAGCCACTGGCTGTAAGTGATGAAGCTCCCACGGGCAGATATTATTATCCTGATTCCCGAGGTGAGGAAGCTGAGCCAGGGGAGAGGAGGGGCTCTCTGGTCGCCCCAGCCCCGCGGAGAGGCTGCAGGGGAGCCCCGCGCTAGGGCTGCCCTTAATCTGCAGAGATAAGCAGCACTTTTGGGCAGGTCAGAAATAGCGTGTGCTGACACAGACCTGCCGGGAGCCCCAGTCCCGCTCTCCGCAGCACCTTCCTCCAGGCAGCGGGCCGGATTCTGCCCCATGCCGGATCACTCTCTCGCAGCTGGGAATTAATGGCTTCCGCGCAGGAGGAATGATACTTTCCTCATCAGTGCTGCAGATGGAGCTCCAAGCAACAGCCAAGGCAGGGGACTTCCACCTCCTCCTAACCGGAGGCAGATCGAAGCGGATGCCCTACACGCAGAGGGCTCGGCAGCGATTTCCCCAGGCTCTGTGCCATCCAGCCGCACTGCCGCTCCTGGCAATCTCAGCAGCCATCCAGGTGGTGGGAGGAATGCTGAGCCCAGGGTGTGCTGCGGGGCTGGAGGTTTTACCTCCTTGTCAGGCTCTTTGGGATTTCCCGCCCTCCACATGCTAAATGCCTTCCTTTGGATGGGGTTTGCTGGGATTCCTGGGAGAAGCAGCCTCAACCAGCGCCTGCTGCCCCTGCAGCCCCCCAAAGCACGAGGTGAGCGCTGGGACCTTGCAGCCCTGAGCCTCCGCTGCATCCCAGCTGGGAGAAACTCATTTAATTGTTTGTTATTGCCTTTTCTTCAGGGGCTTCAGCGAAGGACGAGGCAGCTCCGAGGCAGAACCGTGTATATGAGCTCAGTGCTGTCCGTGGGTCTGGCTGACACCTCCCTTGTCCCCGTGCACCATCCCCACCCTGCCTTACTGCTGCCGTGCTCTCGGCTACGGCAGAGCTGAAAGCAGGGGGTGGCAGCATCTCATATGCGCTGCTTCAAAAACCCTCGGAAAGGACCTGGCATTTCAAAACAAAATGCTGCCACTGCCAGCACCGCAGCATTCTAATTACAATTCCACAATATCTGTATCATCTATCTAAAACCTGGCAATTTTAATGACAAAGTACTGCGATGCCACCAAATATTTTTAGAACTAATAAAACCTCCGCAGAATATTTCCCTGAAATGTATTAAGATCCAATTTCTGCATTCATCAGTAATATCAAATAGAATGTGGTGGATGGTTATTTGGAAAAAATTCATTCGATGTAAATTGATTTTGTATTATCAGGAATAATGTGGAGAGAGGCTTTTCCAGCTTCTTGAAGCTTCAGCCATTCCTCTGCCTCCTGCAGTTTATGCCCTAATCTTGTGAGATTTACATAGCATTTTAATTTTCAGTCTTGCCTGCATTTGCCAGCTGAGGGATTCTTATTATACTTTAAATTAATTCCAAATTCACACCACAACAATAGTAAAAAAATTGACTACTGGCAAAGCAAGAGGCCAAACATGACTCAATTAAAATAATATGTATCACTATTAATCACCTCTGCCTGTTCGTCTACATTCCCGTGGTGGTGCCTCCCTCTGCAGCAGCAGCATCTGTGAGTAAAGCCAGCTCTCATCCCTCTGCTCCTCCCTCCTCCCGCCGCCTTCCTGAGGGATGACGAGGAGCCCGGGAGAGTGGGAAGGAGCCCAAGGGGCAGTGCTGGGAGAAGCCCGGGCTGAAGAGGAGGCAGGCCAGTGCTGAGCCCTGTGCCGCCATGTGCTGGGCTGCCCTCCCCGCCTCCCCTGCTGCCTTGTCAGGACGTCAGGAAGCGTCCGGTCCTGTCGGTCGCCAAAGCGAGCGCTCCGTGTGTCCGGCCGCCCGCCGCGGCAGCGAGCAGCCTTGTGCCAGCGGCCGTGCTGTCCTCGGATTTGTGCAGAGCTCAGCTGGTTGCCAAAGCTAAACGCTTCACATTGTTATTAACAGTTAATGCACATAAAAATAAGGCAGGACTGATGACAAAGAACAAAAGCAGAGCAGTAATAACCACGCTCCGCAAAACAAACCCCCCTGGCTAAGCGAGCCAAAGAGGGCAGGGCTCCCGCACAATTTGCCACCAGCCATCAGGTTAATCTGAGACCAGGCAGGGCCGGCAGTGACAATGGGGACATTGCAGGCTGAGGCAGGAGGGCTGGCCCTGGCTGCCACCTCCTCAGTCCCTGCCATGGTCCACAGTGCAGCAAGTGCACTGAGGTGCAGAAACAGGGCGAGCTCTGGGGTAGGGTCCCACAGGGCCTCGGCCCGGGGCAGCTGCTAGCAGCTGGAAAACAGGGTGATGAGCTGGGGGCTGTTCCTTTGGAAGCAGCTGACAGACTGACAAGCCCCAAATCTGCTCAGTGCAAAGCCCCACCTGGCCCTGACGGTCATGGAGGCCAGGTTTAACACAGACCACTTGGATCTGTCTCTCCCCTTTTCTGTGCTTTATGCAATCACTAGCATTTTCTCCAGATGGGAACACATGACTGCTGACTCTGGCCAACAGAGCCCTGTGCCCACACAGGCAGTGGGAGCCCTGCTGCATGGGAAAGCCCAAGCATAGCAGTGGAGAGCAGGGCCGCTGTCTCTGTGTGACAGAAAATCCAGAAAATGTGCCCACACATTGCAGGCTTGCCCAAATGTGATTCTGAAAGTCATAATACGAGGCTGGAATTGCAATACCCATCCATGAAATTATGGAGTTTTAGAGGAACAGTCTTATTGCTCTCCTGCATCTGTCGAGTCAACAGCAGGTTCTGTTGCCCCCAAAATCATTTAAATGTGACCCAGGAAGCTTCTCTTGGAAAGAGCTTTGGCAAGGTCTCAACCTGTGATAGAAACGGCCAGGACTGTGTGTGCAGGAAGTGATGCTGTCTTGTTCTCCCCTCTATTTTTCCAGATAAGTCCTCTATGTGTCAGCATTAGCCAGAGCCTATAGCACAGAGACAGCAGTCACCAGAAACCACAGACAGCTCGGTTCAAAGGAGAGCAAGGAAAACCACGCACAGTTTACAGTAAGCATACGTGTTTGATCTGGCTGTGCTAGCTGCTCACAAAGCGCCCAGCCCAGTGCGTATGGGCTCCATTTCATTTGAATAAAAACACTTTGGGTAGCCATGGAGGAAACAACTTGCAAGAGGCACTTGCTAGTTTCACATGAGTAATCACTCGTCTGAAACTAGTAACAAAAAAATGGCCCTGTAGCCAAGCACATCAAACTTCAGCTTGACTAATTTGTGACTGGTTATCTCTTTGTGAACAGTATGTTGAATCTAATCTGGGGAAAAGTGGGTAATTAATGAATCAGTCAATGACACCAGCTCAGTTAGGGACAAAGCTCAGTATCTCTTCTAGTTTGGGACTGTCATTTGTTGCAAATGATCAAACACCTAAAGAAAGAACATATTTGCTGAAAAATGTACTGAGCCAGGCAGATCCAGAAGCATTTGCAACACAGCTGGGCTTGGCTGCTTCCCTGGGTTACTGCTATACCACAGCTTTCCTCTACTGAAACAGCAACACAAGATGACGCATCAGGCAGGTTAATAGTAAAAGAAATTATTTTTCTCTCCATTCTCATTGCTGCAACTGCTGGGAGAGGCATTTCCGATTTCCTTCTGCAGTAGCAACTCTGGCCATCATGTAGTTTATCTGACCTTTGGCTACGCCACACCATGAAATCAGACACCGCTAGGAGGGGGGCCAGAACAAAGCCTGGAGAGATTAATAAGAGCATTATTTGCGATGTGGCTCAGGGCCATGAGTCACCGTGCAGCCAGGCTGCTGCACCTTCTGGCTACAGGAACAGCCCAAGATCTGCATCAAGCTTTCTGCTTACAGAAAAAAAATCCCACAACCCCTAAAAACCAAAAAAAAAAAAAAAAAA